>JAWQUT010000522.1:264849-281609 GCA_033807755.1 Ellobium chinense | reverse complement strand
GCTGGTGGGCGACTCAAACATTCAAATACTTTTTGCAATACTAATGAGTAGACCCAGGTCTACAAAGGGAGCGATGCTATTTTCCAGTTCCAGAAGTGAAACTATCATTACAATAAAAGTGACAGGTTTGTCTCGCATCTTACTCATTACCATGGGTGCTCTAAACAACAGTATGGTGTTGCCCCATAATGGAAATTGGTCGCTACAAACACGTCTTTCCTTTCTTTGAATATTTAAGTGTATACCGTAATCCAGTAATGTATGTTAATGACCACGATATTGAGTGTCTTACTGCCTTGATCTACGCATTTTAGGAGTCTGTTTCTTTACCAAAGAATTTCCTCCTAGTCTTTTTTTAGTTTCATTTTGCAAGGTCTCCTTTAGTAGGTTGGTTGATTCCCTTGTGTTGACAGTTTGGGTAAATTCTTCATTACATGTGAACCTTGTAGTAGGTTTCCAGCGTTGCAGGAGTTCAGGATGTCTTCATATTGTCTTTTTCATGACGTCTTTCTTTTGTAAAATGTTTCCAAGACAGTATTTTCGAGAAATTAGAGGAGCCAAAGTAACAATGCAGATGATAGCCTCTGGAAAATTGCCATCCACCCTACTAATTTCCCTCCCCCTTGCTTTTCCTTACGTTGACAAGAGCGTTAACGTAAAAATACAGTTACTAGACAACCATCCTCAGATCCCATATATTGCCCATTGCTTACGATCTTTCCTGTTACTTTCGTGGATAATATTCGGCGCTGATCGCATAACTTCAACGTCGTATCAAATCCCACCAAATATTGATAGGTCAGACATCGTTGTGTCGGACTGACAAGGTGGCAATATATAGACATATGAATTCTGCCGTTTTATGACAAAAGGACGAAAGCACCAAAGTAGGTCAAATTGAGTTATTTATAGTTTTGGAATCCCCAGATGATGACGCACATTTCTATCTGGGTCCCATCACGATATCTCAATAAATAAGGAAGTTAGGAAACTTAAAAGGACACTAAGCGCCAGTGTTAATTATAAACAATTATAAAGGCGAGTCCTTAAAGTTTGAAAAACATTTTTGCGATTTTCTCAAAACTCCCGATGGCAGAATTTTAGTAGTAAGAATGTTACGTTTACCTCGTTTTTGGCAGTAACAGCCTCTATTAATTTAAAGGGCTGCACCATATTATCCCAGCCGTTAGTAATGATAGGGTGAATAAAATAAAATAGTTATTTTGTTTCGTAAACAGATCATGACATTTTGGTCCTACATATTTACGCAGGTTCCACCAGCAAATGCGAACCGAGATGAACCCATTTCGCTTCGTCAAGAATGTGCTCTACGGCAGGAATAAGGCAAAAAGAGCAAACCGGCTTTGGTATGACAATCTTCCCGTAAGACTTATCAGACCAGCGACTTGCCTTGATTTCTTAGCTTAATCGAGACCTCAGATTCTGAGGACTGTCTAGAAACTAACCAAGGACCACACAGGATCTAGGACCACATTTTTTTTCTTCAATTGTTAATTTGATCTCCCCGAGGAGTGATCTTAATTTGTGATTTCTTTAAACCAGACCTGCCTCTTCCTTTAAGCCCGTCCCGTATGCTTGAAATTAACAAGTAAGATTCTACCCAGCTGATTAAAATAATTCATCCATGAGCCATTTTGAGGTAATGATTTGCAACCAGTCACTAGATGTCACAATCGCGGAAGTCTGGCGGGAAAGGTGGGAGAAGGTGGGGTTGGAGGAGAAGGAGATGATCAACTTATTTCTGAGGTACTTAACTATAATGACGTTGCTGTCCTATGATTCAAATATTGCAGCCAAAAGTAGATAAATGACTAAAACAGACTAAAAGCAGTACAGTATGAATCGACATGAGAAGCACAATCCGGTGAAATTTATTTGGAACAACCCTGTTCTTTTTTTATGAATATTCAATTACTCGTACATTAATTTGCACGGGAACGACAACTAATGGCCACACTTTCATACTTATACATATTATACTGTATAGCACATTCCAAATTCATGTCGCCATTCGTAACAGCATTAAAGACGAAATGAGACTGCCCACCACGCTACTGATACAATTTTGCTCGTAAGCTATACCGAGGACAAAATAATATAGGAGGTTATAATAATATCTACAGAGTGGTAAATTTTCAATAGTATTGTGTCAGAAATCGAGTATGAGACTGAAGTTGTGTACATATTATGGCTAAATATGAAGGCATTTGTTCATTCCTCAGTCAGCTGATTTTAAATAATTTGATACCTGGTTCTAACAAAGAGTGGCAGCAGAAAAAAAGGCTCTCTATGATTCTCGGCAAGGTAGGTCCTGAAAGAAAAGCACCTCTATGGAGCAGCGTGGGCAAAAGGTTGCGGCGCTGGACTTAAGATCAAAGGGTCGTGGTTTCAAATTTCCAGATCACGGTCGTGTTGTAAGTGTACTGGGAAAACATTTTTCTCCATCCGATCGTCTGTAAAATGAATGCTTGACTTAAGGTAGTGAAAGATATTGTCAGAATGCTGGTGATCAGTGCCTCCAAATATCAGCGGCATTGTGTATACCCCAGGGAGTTGAGGAAGTCCAAGATTTATCTGGCCTGCAAAAGTAATAGTGTGAAGTCGCGTAAATGGGCATTGCCCTGGATGCAAGGCTCATAAACCGCATTATATTATCATAATACCCTGGCTCTTAGATTAATATTAAACTGCCTGAGCAGGGAATCCAGATCTGAGATACAACACTGGCTCTCTCTCGAAAAGGAAAGTAATGTTACTATTTTCACTTGAATTATCTCCATGATTACAGCAATGTGTCGTGTAGACATGCCAAGATTCTTTACCAGTATATTATGCCTCTCTAGAATGTGTAACTCTTATTCAGATGACGGTTAATTATGCCCATATGATAGATTAAACCGTTTAAATCATTTAATGGATCCGTTATGTATAATGGACTTTTGGTAGTAGTGTATCGCCATGTTTCGTCATGTATTATAGTGGGTGAAAAGTGAGTTTTTATCCCTTATAATAAATCATCCGAATGAAATGGCTCTCCTAGCTAATTTTCTTCAAAATTACTTGTATTTCAACTGACCTGTAAACCTCAGTGTTCTCATTTACTTTTACTGAGATGGAAACCAACTTAATATGTAATTTTTTTTCTCCCCCGGCATATTTACTTCAAGGCAAGTTCATTATAAACGAACGTAGTGATGCATTATATAATCAAATAACAGTTACAAAAAAAAATAGTATTGCAGGGACAGGTGTGCACTATTTGCTGAAAATGATTCTGCTCATTCACATCACGCAGCAACATAGATCGATCTGTCTTTGGATACAGTCTATTAGCGTATGTTTCTGAAGGTGCATCACAAACGCAAATCCACAACTAACGAATCTGAAGAAATCGGATGCAGACATATCAGCGCAGTTCTTGTTCTTAACCTAACATGTTAAACCTGCTTGAAACACGTGAAACGTCAGTGNGGGGGGGGGGGGACAGCCGTTAGGGCACTTCACTTTCTATTGATAACACTATTCTCCTCCCCTACCCTATTCTATCCATCGTCAGTCAACCTCCACAGCCACGCCACTGCTGAATGAACACGTAGAAAGTCTTTATCTGATCTGTATAATAACAAAATGGTTATGTTCCTCTGCATCCGATTTCCTCTTTGCATCAGTTCTTTCTGTCAGCACCAACTGAGCTCATGCATGCCTCAGCACCATTACTAACACCGTTCATCTTGCATGCCGGCCGGCCAGTTTGTGTTTGTGATGCTCCACAGAAACATTGCACTTCACGGTCTACTTGCACACTATGTAGGTTAGATATGAGGGGAGGGTTAAGAGGGGAAAAGACAAACGTATGAAACTGTAAGCACATCCTCTTTGTACACGTTTTGGCATCTATTAGGGGGGCAAATCACTCATTGTGTACAACGCAATTTATCCGCTAATATACAAAATCCCCCCTTTGTGGGACCCTGCCAGCTAGCGTCAGGGTGTAGAAATATGTAAAATGACTTGTGACGTGAGCCTTCTAGTCTAGAAAAGAAGATAGTGTGTAGGTCTATATATTAGCACACGATCAAAACATGCCTAATGAAAAATTGGGGACCAAATCAGAATTCGAGGTGACCGTTTTCGAACAATTTTTTTTATTAGGCGTTTTCATGTACATTGGTAGGACGGTCCTCATGTAAAACCTTGGCATTTCTACACGACACCACTTAGAAGTTAACAGTACGCCCATGAACTTTGATACACGGCAATAGAGTTTCACTCATTACCAAGTTAAGTAGTGTCTGGAATTTAAAGGAGCCGAATTATAACCAAAATATAACAGATGTCAAAATTAGAGCCGACTGTTACCTTGATTTGACTAAAACGTCCCTCCCTTGCCATGAGGTCCATAAGTCCGGATGCATTAGTGACACGTTCTGGCAAATATAATGCTAGACTACTTGCTAATAGGATGTGCTGCCTAATGCCGATATA
This sequence comes from Ellobium chinense, assembly GCA_033807755.1. Taxonomy (NCBI): domain Eukaryota; kingdom Metazoa; phylum Mollusca; class Gastropoda; order Ellobiida; family Ellobiidae; genus Ellobium; species Ellobium chinense. The sequence continues at coordinate 277,103 of JAWQUT010000522.1, read as the reverse complement.
ACTCATCTGACCTGGAGTGACGACATCGGGATAAGCTGAGGATTGTTAACGCTGCAGTTTCCGGCTTCTGAAAGTCTTTTTCGATTCGCCTATGAATTTCACGAAGCCAGATTTAAATGAGTCGCATTCAACACTTGTATACTTACCTCCGCTATTGTTCTGCTTGTAGTTGGGCCGATAAACGTCTCTCTTACCCCTGCTCCTAAGCTATTTCGCAAGGATAAAACTGTGTTCTCCAGTATCCACGTCTAATTATAGAAATTTTAATTTTCGATTTAATACTAGTAAAAAATGGGATGACATTTTTTTTTTCACTTGAAACGAGTGTGTACTCTGCACACTTAGATGCGAACTTACTCCGTAGCGAACGGACCCAGTTTAGAGGCATTTTTACAACGCCAGGATAGGATGCACAATATCTCCAGTTAGATTGACAAAGAATTCATTGTTTCCAATGTGTTCTGCTTCCAACGATTCTGATGACAATGCACATACCCGTTTAATAACGACTCTTCTGGAACTCTGTAGTATCGTGTTCATGACTGTGTCTGTCAGGTCCAATTAAAATCAGCTGAATTCTGCAGTTTAACGAATCCCACTCTCCTAATAGTTGCCCTAATAGTCGCAAATCACACTCTTCTATAGTGTTCCCCATGATTTTAGGATTTCCGACTTCACAGCGCCTATGGTGTAATTCGAAATTACAAAAAGGTTGCTTAAGAATAGTATTATTATAAAACGTGTAAGTTAATGTAGCCTTTCAGTAGCCTTGTTGTCCAGTTCTTTTTTGAGTTAGTCCCTCTTCACATAATAATGGCTTTATCTGCGATAGGCTTAATACCCCTGTGGCCACCGACAGGAAGATGTCTTTAAGATATTATATCGTGATAAATACTCAGAAAAAAAACAACAAACCTGCAGTTAAACAAGATTCAACCCACGAGCTTTCGCTCCTTCTCCGGCCATCACCATGAAGTCATGATGTATTGATACAGATCTTTGATATGACTAGTTTAAGGGATAAGTGAACCGCATGTCTGACCTGAGTGATTCAACCGTGTTCATGTGTTAAGATTTTTTTTTCTTTCAAAAGCATGGCTCTCATTATTTTTTTTTGTCTTTCCCCATGGATGCGAGGCTTGGACTCTCTTGGTGGAGCTGCAGACAGTGAACCATGAACATGCGGTGTTGTGACAACTAGATCTACCCTGGACATTCTCCCGCTGTGGCAACAACGTTGAATACTGGGCCTCATGATCACGGATGCAAAAATTCTTGAAACAGCCATGTTAGGAACAGCCAGTCAGATAAGGCTTGAGATGATACGACTCTAGAACTAGAATCAACAACCTATGAATGAACTCCTTCTGATGGATACTCGAGAACAGCACGATCAGCAGACCAGTGAAATATTATCAGACTAATATGGTACTACCAGGGATTGAACATTTCTGATCTAGCAAAATAGACATTTTGGTTCTGACCCAAATGCCGGAGGACAATTTTGTCATCTCACCCGAACTGTAAACAAGTTGTTTAAACCAATTTATGCACATCAAACATTTATCAAAAATAATTATAGAACTAGTAGAAATTGACGTAATTTAGCAAATGTCTTGCAGCCAGACAAAATGACGCTTAAGACACATGTTCGCTAAATCAAACTACTGTCATGCCGTGAAGGGTTAATGGGTGTGCTTTCATTAGTGAAAAAAAAACTTAACACAATTTCTGGTTGAAATGGCGATAACCCAGTGCAGTAATAATAAAAAAAAAAAAACTTGTGAAAATTGCGATTTAAGAAAAAAATTTATTGTCTAGAATAAAAAAAAACCAACCGAAACTAAATGTATTCACTGTTAATGACTATTTGTACCTAAAACCAATGTTCTGTGTATAGATATGTTACTCTCGACGTCGGTAATAAACAGTAATTATAGCCTGATTATCTTCAGCGTCTGATATCTGGTGACATAAGCCACATATCTTGACTGGCTGCAAGACATATAGTTCTTTGTAATGTATTCTTTATTTCTGTAGACTCTTAGTCATTAAGTATATCGCATATTGCAAATTTTAATGTGTGAGCTGGCTAATTGTTAACTTAGTGAACAAAAAAAAATATTCTTTACATTTAAACTTTTTTTTAACGGTATGGATTAATGCTGAGGAGATGGATATAAACAAAGAAATACTGTACCATAGGACAGGGTTTTTTATTTACATTTAATAAAGCGTATTTGCTTAAACAAATGGGACGCACAGCGCTGCTCCACTTTGCGCGCTGTTGGTCACAGTGGGGGAACTGTCTAAAGGACAATGTTTCTTGTAATTTACGCCAACATTAATAATTAGACAACATGCGTGTACAACAGGTGATATCTGAAATCGTTTGGGTAAAATTTTCGGCAGAATCTTTTCTGTTGCATTTAGTATTTCAATAATTACTTGCAATAAATGCTCGTAATTTTGAGAATATAATAGCGACTAGATTATATTAAAAGGGTACTATTTGATAAATGAAGCCAAAGACTTATCTTCTGTTTAAACGGTTTGTCTCTTACACCTGTCCACTCCAACTTAATAGGCTGATTACTAGCTGAAGTGACCAGTGAGAAAATATGCTAAAATGCAGGACTGCAGTTCCATAAGTGTTAGTCAGCCAAGGTGTGTTCGTGGACATGATAAATTTGCACCGGTTGGTTGACGCGTCGGGAACCTTTCACTTAAGAATAAGGCATTACCAATTTTCCAAGAGGTTCCGACTCGTCCATCAGACGTACGTGTGTCTAGTCCTGTCCATGAACAGAACTTGGGATAGTTAACACTAAAGAACTTTCTCTCCTGCATTTGGGTATTTATCCTAATGAGCCCTTGTGGTAAATCTTTTTTTAGTCACACCCAGTGGTTATTTGAGAACTGTTGTGGTAAAATTTAATGCTTTGTGCTTCCACTTTTGCATCTTAGGGTTATTAGCTTTGGAGGTGCCCATGAGGATGGCCTAAAGTTTAACATACTTGCACATGGCAACATCTTGCATATCGAATTTTAGGTCCATTTCCATTGGCACAACAATGCACTGACCATCAGATGTCAAAAATGCAAGTATATCTCACGGCAAACGACTTAATTTTCTTGAATGATGAACAAAATTATTGATATAAGGTTAGGAGAAACTAATGCACAATAAAGTGTCACTTGTTTGTACTGGTTCAGTAAAGTTTATTTCTATTAGCCATCATGCACTCTCTCGGCATGATCTCACAGATTAGGTGACATCTATATTGATCAATGTCTACACATTTATACCTGTATCAGTCTGCAGTTGAAATATGCCACATTTGAACACAGTTTGATACTTTAGGTCGACACAGGAAAGCTGTAAGGTTTCGCCTAACGCATAACTAAGTCAGGAATCTTCAACTTTCATGTGTGAGACTAAGGTACTAATCTGTCTTCAAAAAGGACAAAAACAGATTAAAGAAACATTAAGTCTGAGATGATCTATTGGCATTTCACACCTTTATGTCCATGCATTTTTTTGTTTTGTTTTACAATAGTGTTAAAATCTTAAGGTCGAAACGTCTCTGTGACTGGAGCATATCACACCTTTCAACACGCTTTAATACGATTATACGGCATCTTCTAACTTTGACACCATGTCTAGATTACTAAGAAGCCCCACTGGTATCAATTAAATGTAGCCTATTGAAATTGCCACAATCCAGCGACTTTTACATAGAAACGATCCTTTAATTCTGAAACATGTTGCCTGTATAAATAGAAACTGCAGTGATTGTATGGAATGTTCATGAATAGGTTGCATGTATCAACACAAATGAATAACACAACGGACTCTGTTCAAAATCTGTTCAAGCGCAGAACAGGAGCTCTTTTAAGTATTTACCATCTAAGGTCTCTTATGGATAGGAGGGATATTCACAACGTCTGATGACAGCGTCCCAAATTTTTAAGTCTTACATTCTGGCACTTAGATTGGATATGCGGTCACCAGACCTTGGGAAATATATTTCTATTCACGATCACATCTCAGCTGGTAAACACTTTAGGATCCCGTCTTTTGCGTTTGAGCTCATTTTCCATTGAGTTCGTTATACGTCTACTACCTCTGTATCCTGTAATTGTATCCTATAATTGTTCTACAGCAGCTTTATATTTCTTGATCTGGTTTGCGCAATGGTGTACAGTAAGTTCTCAGGACTTATCAGACTGTTCTTGATCTGGTTTGTCTGAGTCCCGTCTTCACTATACTCTCATGAAACGTACATCCCTGAAGGGTGTCCAAGAAGGTCATTCAAAGAGGGTGTCAACCGCATTCTTTCCTGTGTGGCTTTCTTGAACACCAAATCTATGTCAGAGTGAGAGCATGGCGATTAGGGATACACACGCATTATGAGATGTTAATCCACCCTTTATCTGACATTTCACTTGAATGGAAATTGACAGTCTGCTTGCTCTAGGATGTATTTTTTTTTTAATGGTTCCCAATCAATGTGCATCTGCTCGTCGAAGTCTCACGACAACTTGTGACGGTCACAACTTCAGTGGTGATCGTGAAAATTGCTTCAAATTCCTTCTTGTTAGTATATTCCCTTCAACTCACCAATGTCACTGAATTTGGGTAATTTTCAAGATCATTTTACATGTTTGTGACCGTCAGATGTTGACCTGTGCGCACGACAAGCGTGACTGCAAATATAAGCAGCAACCTAAAAAGCTGGTGTTATTTGACGTGTACAGTGCAGATCATCTGTACTTTATTAATACTGCTGTATCATTTGTATTTCTCCCACTAGCTTCTTTGAATTGTCACGTATTTAGTTAATTCAATCAGCAGCACGTTTTCCCTATTACACTATCATTTTCCCTCTCTCTTAAAGGACAGTCTTCATCATATCGTGACAGAGAGGTTTTACCCAACAGTGTGTGTAGTATTTTGCATACTAAATATCTGCCTTTATCTTAAATTGAAGGCCGTGTATGCATATGTGCCACTGGTTTTCATCTACCCTCACTGCAACACTAGTGACTTGTTACATGAAGTCTCATTCACATGTTCTTGCTATTTTTTTTTCTTTTTTGACTCCATCAAGTAATAATTCATTGGTGTTGAAGGGGCGATGGACGAAGAGTCGTGGTTCATTTCGCATAAGTGGTGGTCTATAAAATATGTTTATAGATAGGAACGTATGGTGCCCATGTGTCACGACTGTTGTGCCCTTAATATGGTTTTTTGGTGTGTTTTCAATATGGGTCTTGATGGGTCTGAAATAGGTCGTGTATGCATAATTATATGCCACTGACTTTCATCTATTCCCAATTCAACACCAGTGACTTGTTACATGAAGTCTCATCCAAAGTTACTTGCCATTTAAGTTGTGACTTCATCAAGTAATAATCCATTGGTGTTGAAGGGTTGGTGGAAGAAGTTGACTGGTTCATTTATGCATACTTGGTTTTCTATAAACAGATGGGAAATTATGGTGCATGTGTCACTGTCATGCCCTTAACGTGGGTTCTTGGTGTGTTTTAAATAGAATGCCCTGTATGCATAGGTTCCCCTGTCTTTCATTTATTCCCTATGCAAAATCAATGACTTTATTACATGAAGTCTTATGCAAATTACTTGTTATTAATATTGTGACTCCCAAGTATCACACTGATGTTTCAGGGCTGGTGGGGGAAGGTGGGTGGCTTATTGATGCATAGGCTACTTGGTGTTCTATAAACACAGATATGACATTGTGTCCGTGTGTCATAATATGGGTTTTTGATGTTAAAATTGTATTCATAAATCAACGTATATATTTAGAGGTAATGAAGCATCCGGATAGCCTTTACGAACTGGATATTTATGGTAATGCACAATAAGTCACAGCTGCCATGCTCATAAAAACCATCCACATCAGTATCGTCTTAAATTTGATACAGCTGGCATATCTCTGGGTCACCAATATGTCTTATAAAGAAAACATGTAAATTGCACAATTACATTGACACAGCTCTAATGTGTAGTGGCTGCACTGAATGTAAAGGAACTAACGTTCGTGACTTCCCAAAGCGTAGTGCGCTGTCCTCTGCTAAATTTTAGTGAAGATGACGAATACGTTTTGAGTAGTTAGGAATGTTGAAGCCTTTGTGCTTAGTGCAGTCAACATAATTAACACACCTTTACGGCAAAACTTGGTTTTTGCAGCTGCTAAATGGTGTGTGCTATACTTATTCTGTGCATTGCCTTTTGCAATGAGCGTTATGTTTAAAACCTCGCTCAATTTCACCAGGGGCCATATTCACAATGCTATGTAATTTACCACGCTGACGGTTACTACGCGAAAACCCTAAAACACCGATGTTTCTCGTAGTTAACGCCAGCTCGCTAAGTCAGAATATTGTGCATACGCCCCTGGTGATACGACTCGGATTTACTCTTTGGGTACTTTGAGCGACGTGCATAATCAGTACTGCAGTGATTCCATTGTATGTTGTTAATTCTTAAGTTTTCCTGTAATGTAATGGACACATCTTCATAATCCAGCAAGCCGCATGTTTTTTTTTTCTTGCAACTGATGCTGATAAAAAAAAGGCCAATATTCCACTCATAATAAAGGGAAGAGAAGAAACTCATATAATCTCCACGCTTTTGTACTTGTAGGTTCAACAGCAATGTCTGATCTGCTTCCGAAATAGACTAAACCTTGTCCATTGTTTATCGTGTTCAGAATGGCAAGAAACTTATTTTTCCTAACCTCGAAAAGCATAGCTGGGCTATTCCTAATAATTTTGTTCTGAGTGAATGGCCTAGTTTGGCTTTGAGTAGTTAGGAAAATAAAGTATCTCTCCAATCTGAACAACTATGTTTCTTAAAAAATAATAAATTTAAATATTAAGATTTAAGGCCAATGCTAAAGTCGCTGTTTTCTTTGGTCATTAAAATATTAATGTTAATTATGTGCTATCAGCTCACCCATACATTTGGACAAATGCATTCCACGTCAGTGAACGCAAGCTTCTAAAAGCAATGACTTTAACAGAAATTAGTTTTTTGTGGTTTCTAACACAGGTTAGTTTACCCATAATTATTCGAAGCTGGTTGTTGTAAAGTCAGTTATTCAGAAGTTAGCGTAGCTGACATGGTATTCGGTTGGACTTCACCATTTAGTTAATAAGCATGACAATTATTTTAAACGTTTTATCTTCAGAATTTTGCTTTACATCCTATTTTTAGTCACAAGAGTTGTCAGTGATTTGTATGGACAGCCAAACAGTTTTAATGAAAATCTGTCACAGTGAAGTAGTTCAGAGCTGACTCACTGGCTGACCCCTCCGGCTGGATATGCTGAGGCATACTGCATTCATGTGATGACTTAAATGGTGATTACAAAGAATGTCTTGGGATTTGTCAGGGATGTATTCGGTGAACATAATTATACTTGCACACTCTTTGCTTCCTAATTTACTTAGGTATGTGGTTATAAATACAGTTGGTGAGAAGTAGACTGTACCAAATATTCTCTGTATACGCTCACAGTCTTACCGTTTTATAAATGTAATAGTATTATGGGTTTGTTTCTGTTCTGGGAAATCACCCAAAACGTATTCAGCGTTCTGCCACGGCCTGCATCAAACGACATGATAATGTTTGGATCATTTCCTTGAGCAAGCGAAAACTCATTATGTCTCGGGTTTCAAATGTACAAGAAATGTAACGTCATTACAGTAATTAAGTTGTTTACAAAATGAAGCATGCTCTTGTGAACAATGGGTCTTAAGTCAATTTTCCAAAAGCTTATCTCTGAAACCGTCAGCATTCATAATGCCTTAAATATAAAAGACTTGACTTGACCCTTGACTTGACTCCTATTTCACACCAATTGATTCTTGCTTGGGCTTTGTGCAATCACTGAAAATGCCTTGTCAGTCATAACTGTATTGATGCTTTGTTTAACTTGAGTGGATGAGAGTCTGTGCGCTCCAGGAGACCTGCTCACATACCATTATGGTAAGAGGGGCTTCCCATGAACAATGTCTAAAAAGTTATACTCGATCGTAGAAAGTATTCCTACATCTCTCGCGACTGCAAATGCAGTCTATGCTTTCTATGGTGGAGAATAGCTTTGTAGATCCTATCAGAGGGAAGCCACTCCTGCATGGTGATGGTTAAGTATGCGAACATTTATATAAACCATGGAATGTTGCTATACCTCGAGTGTCATATTAGTTTTTTTGTTATTATTTGTCTGAAGATATGCTGATACCCTTGTTAAATAAACTGTGATCAGAGTGAATTGAAGATGAGTCTTCCTTACGTCTTTTTGCAAAATGACACCTGAGTGTTAGGCTGATTTTGAGTTAAGTGAATATTCATAGAGAAAGTAGAAAATGAGAGCTATACTGTAATAGTATCAGTGAAATCGTGGCGCTAGAATTTGTCACTCGCTGGTGTACAGCGACACAAGCAGGGTAACATCCATGTTCTAAGTCAGAAGACCTTGATCACCTTCTGAGCTTGACATCCACTTCCTAGTCTAGCAACATAATCTTAAATTCAGCTGGCTACATAGGCAGAGTAGTCCTAAATTGGTTTGACTTCTTCGCACGTGTAGTTTCTACTTATCTAACTAAAGATTTAATGATTGTATCTAAAGCACAGACATGACAAATGGGGAAAATATGGAACGCTGATAATCTTTTCCTGTTTTTTAATGGTGCATCTGCAAAATTTACGTGTATCCAGTTTTTGTAAGGGTCGTTTCCGTTCCAGTTCCTAAAGCTAGATCAGTGTGCAAGAATGTATTTATTAAACGTAGAATGGGTAGTCTCAGGCATCATTGAGCACCTCAGAAGCACAAGCGATTCTGTTGATATAATAGACGGTTATTCATCACTATGGATTGTTTGTTATATTGAAAGAAGGGTTCTGATACTTGTATCACTAGCAGAGGAAGTGTACATACAAAAAAAAAAAACTACAAAAGACATTACGTGTTTCTATAGGTTGTAGTGCTGAAAACAGTGCACAACATATTTCCATAAATGCATTGCATTTTCTATAAATATGTTCAGCCAGAATGCTAAATGGTGCAATTTTCTTGCTGAAGGGTGATAATCTGAAGATGACTATCATCTGCAAATGCACTAGTTGTTTAACACCAGATTTCATCCATGTCTCTCAGTTATTTTAATGCATGATTCTCTACGGGGTTACATGGGTTTTCTGTCTATAGCCAAAGTTTCTTCACTTGAAAATCCAGATGTCTGGTTAGTATTTTGTAATTCGTCGTCAACACAGAAGTAAAGGACCACGCATACAGATTTAACCAAGAAGGAAAAGATCAAACCCGGTGTCAAATATTGGTTCTATCACAAAATTACAATCTAAGACCACTGTCCTTGATGGGGAAAAACAAAAAACAAAACAACAAAACTTCAGCACTTCGGTGTGCAATTTCGCAATCGAATGCACTTATGGTGATTAAATTCGCACCATGTTATCTGCATTACAAACAATGGGAAAGGGCAGGTCTCCCTCCCTCCCACCCCTTTAAGGAGGGTCAATACATGAGATTGTACGTCTATCGTAATTATAACATCCCGCAAAGTGTATGTACCCAACAAAGTAACATTCCCCACTAAAATTATCCATCCCAGTATCACTGACTCTCTACTTTCTCCGAGACCACAATTTTAAATAGGAAATGGCCATTCTACAATGTTGCCAAGGAAGCCAGTATAATGACTACGCCACTGAATATTTCAGGTGGGGATGGAGGGGGTGGGGGAGCGAGGAAGTTGAGCAATCCAAATGGTGATTATGATGATAATAGTGGTGATGGTGATGATGGTGGTGATGGTGGTAAAGATGATAATGATGGTGGTGATGATGTGTTTTATCACAATGTAGTTATCAGGTATAAAGTCATCGACTCTGATCATTTCCATCTCAAGATTAATTTGCATCACCAGATCACCAGTTTTAGCTAACTATCACATTAGCGCTGTTTGTATTACCACCACATAATCGCCATTCCTTACCGTATTTACAAAAGGATACCAGTGACAATCATTTCGACATTAACAATGGCAAAAAAAACCCAAAACAACAGAAAATAACAACAATCACAACAACAACAACAACAACAATAATAATAATAAGCAGTTACTGGCTTACCCCGTTGGCATTACTTCCTGCCGACCCCACCACAATCTAAATCAGTTGAAGGATTAAGAAAACACTCCAGCTGCCTCTTGACTTCAATGGGTAGCATAAGACATGACGGCGAGAGAACGTTGAGGGCGCAAGGATCTAGCGTAAGCTGCCTCTTCACTTCAATGGGTAGCATAAGACATGACGGCGAGAGAACATTGAGGGCGCAGGGATCTAGCGTCAGCTGCCTCTTGGATATCGCGCACAAGATTGGCTGTTCCTCACAGAGTATGATCGGGAGGAGCTGACGCACTTTCCTCTACTTGCCAAAGCCGATTATATCGGATATTTCAAGTGCCAGTGCATAGGAGTACCAAGCCAGCCTGAAAAGGTGGGAACAAACTTTCAGTGAGTCTACTTCCCGCGCTATATTTATGTAATTTTTGTTGTTGTTCTTGTTGTTGTTGCTGTTGTCGTTGTTGTTGTTGTTGTTGTTGTTGTTGTTGTTGTTGTTGTTGTTGTTGTTGTTGCTTTTTTCTTTTTTTAAACGAGAATCTGATTTTCTCGAGCCCTATAAAAAGGTTTTATCGTAGAATGTTTTGAATGAGGCGGAGTGGTATAATATGGGTTTGAACTGCTACTGAACGTAGCAAGATGGAATTGTACGGACTGAAAAATCTTGCGTTTAAAATCTGAAGCCCCCTCCCCCGAGAGCTACGAAAAAAAAAATCTGACCAGTGGCCGTATGCATAATCCCTTCTTTAGTTAAAACATTGCTGTAACCACGGGAAACTCCCAAAACATTAGTGGTGTTCACTGTAGTTAACGCAATACGTTAACTAACGTAAGGATTACTCATATGGCTACAGATTTGAGTCTGGGAAAGTGCGGTTTAAAAAAATACAATGAACTGTGCCTTTTTTTTGCTCTAACTTAAGTAAAAACATAGTCTAATTAAGTTTAACATAAACATTTTAATGCGATTCTGCATTAATTCCTCACATCTCAAACTATGTTAAAATACACAGCAAATTGCCAAGTACTGCAACTGTTTTATTTCCACCATTTTCATTTCCTCTGTAAGCTTAATACATTTTGATTAAATACTCAAAACTTACATTGTATAAAGCAATCGGCATTCCAGATCATACAAAGGCGTTGAACATCCGTGTGATCCCGTGGTTTCAGCAGGGAAATTCATGACATGTTTATGAGGAGATAGGGAGAAAAAAATACGGCAGATTGTAAAGGGTGATTTATTATAGACATTTCAACAAAATTTCATAAGTTACTTTAATGGAATTGCCAGGAAGAATACACTAGGACTGCTCATTGTAATTTTCACGGGTCAAGAAAAGGGTGTAAAGAGTTATGATTGTGCATGTGTGTGTGTGTGTGTGTGTGTGTGTGTGTGTGTGTGTGTGTGTGTGTGTGTGTGTGTGCGTGTTTGTTTGTGTGTGCATGTCTGTGTTACATATTAGATGAAGAACGACAAACAACAGGGTAACATGTTACGAAAGGGTCAAGGGCATTAATGGAGGTGTGCACCACTTCTACATGACTACATGACGTGGCCTGTCTGTATTGAGTGGTGCATCATCATAATATATAATGTGCGATATTGCACTTTGGTGTGCAGTCTCTCACATTAAATCCCAAAGAAAGCTGTACATGAAGACATGTTCAATGCACACTGATTAAACGGACATCATTTTGCCTTGAAAATGCCTTGATGTACAGCTTCGGTAAGATCGCATACTAAAATGCAAGGCAGTGCAGTTAGTGGTGACGTATTTACCTTGTCGAGTGACCAAAGCGGCCTTTACAATTTTGAGAATTGCTGCATAGTCTAGACCTCATTGTTAAGTGAAAAAGGTTTAGAGATAACCATGATGGATCCAGGTGTTGATTAAGGCAGATGGAGAGTTGTAGGTCGAGACTGAAAATATGAGTGGAGTTAACCTTATCAGTGTTTTCATGATCATGAAGTGAACCAAAGTATGGACTGCACACTTTGTAAAGGCACGAACTTTTAAAGAAAAATGTTGCACCGTGCAACCATAGATTGATCGAAGAAGCTTCTACTATG
>JAWQUT010000522.1:236988-254488 GCA_033807755.1 Ellobium chinense | reverse complement strand
CCAGACCTACAGACTAAGACTGACCATCTTGAAACGTTCCTGAGCTTCCAGAGAAATTTGTATTAAATGGCTCAAAGAGGCTTTTACAGTTTGGCTCTTGCAACCTTTAGTAGACACTAGGAAGAAGAAGCTCCATTCAGGCAGCCTAGGCAATCTCGACCACATTAAGACAGAACATCTCACACCCATGTGAATATGAAAAGCTTCAAGACAGGCTGATGAACGATGCTTAGCAAACCAGATAGGTTGGCAGGCAGAACGCATGAGGAATACGAAAATAGCTGTCATTTACCTGCTTATTCCTGGCGGTCGTAGAAGATAGTCTGATTATAATGGCAACGCCTTCCAGTATATATATAAATACGGTATTCTACAGTGACTCATCTATTTTTGTGCTTCTAGAGCAAAATTTCTAGGACAGTCCGACATCATTAGGTTCATGACCTGTTGACTAAGCCAAAATGTCCAGCGTTTAACCACATGTTTGATTCTCTCGCTGTAATTGGAACAGTCATCATCGTTTTCAGCATTTTTGAACTGGGTTGAAATTCGCTTGAATAACTAATTTTATCATATTACAAAACGGGATCTGATCACAACTTTCTTTCATACTGATGTTGTCACGTCAAGATCATACATAGTCTACAAAAGATTTCTGTTGTTACTGTTGTTGTTGTTGTTGTTGTTGTTGTTGTTGTTGTTGTTGTTGTTGTTGTTGTTAAATCGAAAGCTTGCTTTTACCAAACAAATGCAGATTAGTTCAAATACATTCTGATACTGTCAGGATAGTTGTTAAAGTTTAGTGACATCGATGACTCCGTTTAATGTATGACAGCAGAATTTGTCCTTGTCATATTCGGATACTTTTTTTTTTTTAAATATGAAAATTAGTTTAGTCTCTCGCAGATGGATGGATGGATGGATGGATGGATGGATGGATGGATGGATGGATGGATGAATGGATGGATGGATGGATGGATGGATGAATGGATGGATGGATAGACAATCAGAGGTGGAATGCAACGCAGATATTCTAAACATTGCCGCTTATAAAACGTGGGCACCATCGTCAGAAGAGACACCATCGCTACCACCATCTACATCTACATCTACTGAACTTAGTCTATGTGCTAACTGCACTGTCAGAAAAAAAAAACATGACCTTATGTCTACGAGTTTATACAGAAACCGTCATTGTTTAATCCTGCAGAATTTCTCGCATATTCTAGGGCCATGGTAAACCCACCAATCTAGGCCATGCAGACGGGTCCAAAATGTATGTCTCAAAGGGTGCCGGGAAGCCTACATTTTGCCCGACATAAAGTCAAACAAGTAGATCTCGGAAAGTACCCAAGGGATGACCTGATCTTGTCTGTTCTCTTATCTTTTCCCGAGGACCGTGGTTTCTCTGTCAGGCTTCTTTTTTTCTTTTCCTTGCTCAAAACTCGAACACGTACGATCATCTTAACCATCATGAACAGGTTTCTTGACTTTCGAGTACGTGATGTTGTTTCTGTTGTTACTAATACAGCTGCTTAAATAATTGCTCTTCGGCTCAGTGATATCCTTCTGTAAAATGATAGTTTGTATTGGAAGTTTTGTTTGTTTGTGCTAAGATGTTTCTCTGTTTGTAGGTCTGTCTCTTTCTTATTGTCTTTTTTCCTTATTACTTTTTTCTTCCTGTCGTTATTTTCTATTTTTCTTTCTTTCGTTCTTTCTTTCGTTCTCGCTTACTTTCTTTCTTTTTCTTTCTTTCGCTTTCTTTCGTTCATTCTTTCTTTCTTGCTTGCTTTATGTCTTACTTTCATTCTTTCTTCCGTTCATTCATTCTTTCGTTCATTCATTCATTCTTTCTTTCGTTCATTCATTCATTCTTTCTTTCGTTCTTTCGTTCTTTCGTTCTTTCTTTCTTTCTTTCTTTCATTCTTTCTTTCTTTCCTTCTTCCTTTCTTTGACATAACTGTTAAACAACTTTTAATAACTGCACAAAAGGATCACTAGAAAGAACGACAACATTTACTGTCTCCGTGGATTGTATGTCACGAGTGAGTTGATAATTTCAACATTCAGTAGTAAATCGAAAACATATCTGTGGCCCTAGCAGAAACATGGTAAAACTCTGTTAAGAATTTATAAAATGACTGCCAAAAGCTAACTGGACTGTTTTTCTTGTTCATGTTCCTCGTCTGATTTTTCAGCTCTCCTTTCATCACTGCAATATATCTTGACAAAATTCAATATATCGGACAGTATCAGAACAGCCACCACGCCCACGACAAATAAGACCCCCATGGTTCCAATAGCTGTCGCGGAAACTCTGTCATCGTAAACTGATATCTTGGTTCTCCTGTAGGCTGATGTATTCCTGATATCCACAACCTCCAAACGGATGTCGTCTCCATACAGTTGCTGGTCTATAGTGGTCGTGCCGAGCAGCAACGAATCTGAGGTGGTGCCTTCTGATGGCTGTAAACAGAATGTGTATTGTGTAATGATTATAATGCACCATTTCTGATATCATAATAATATGTCTTGCAGCCTGTCAAAATGACGCTAGACTATGAACTGAGATGATGGCTTTAAGAGTGATTGGGGTCATCTAACAACGAACCTTTACTTGCTGTGGAATTGGGTAGTACTATCATTTCTATACATAAAAACTTATGGTAAATTAGATGCATTATAAAGTGATGTATAACACTGTTCTTCAATCTCAGTTTTGTTAGAAATCTTTCCATTCCATTAAGATAACTCTCTGCCACTTCAAGAAGCTATACCTTGGGCCAGTATAATGTTAGATCGCCAACATTTTTCACCTGATGAAAGTACACTTATTAAGCGTTTATGTCATTATGGTAACTTGACTAAACCAGAAAAAGACCTAAGCCTTAAATTGACAGGCTATAAGACAGTATATAGATATAGGCTGAGTTAAAACGACATCAGTCTTTACACCCAAATGCATTAATGTGATTTGCAAGAGCAGAGGATGCAGTTCGCGGAAGAAAGTCACAGGAAAGTATACAATAGTAGATCTAGGTAATTCAGATTTACAATTTACAAATATTTCATTACAATGAATGGAATAA
Source organism: Ellobium chinense (assembly GCA_033807755.1). NCBI lineage: Eukaryota > Metazoa > Mollusca > Gastropoda > Ellobiida > Ellobiidae > Ellobium > Ellobium chinense. Next base: position 251,399 of record JAWQUT010000522.1, on the reverse strand, counting down.
CCGTTGCATGCAGATGTGATCCCTAGATCTAACAACAACAGCAAAAAAAGACAAAAAAAAAGGTCTACTGCCCATAAGTTGCCATCTTATCCTTTGGCTGGCCTCCAAATAAGGCGTTCATACGTCATGCATGTTATTGTTGTTGTTGTTGTTGTTGTTGTTGTTGTTGTTGTCGTCGTCGTCGTCGTAGTTGGATATTTGAAATGTGCTACCTGTGACGTTGGCTCCGTATTGTCCTCTGTGGTAGCTTCTGGTACATCTGTGGTTGGTTGAGTTGTTTCAGGGCTGATTTCAGTTGTACTGGGTTCTACTACGCATGTGGATGATGTTGAAGATGACTCGAATGTATTATCCAAGTGCTGAAGAAAGTCTGTCTTGTTAAATATCTGAAATACAAGACATAACCCACTCTCAGTTGTTACACCTGCACGGCCTCCGCGCATAACAACCACAACTCCAAAGTTCATTACCTCGGCTTTTTACTTTTTTTTATCAGTAAAGGAATATTATGCTTGCCTGATATGTTTGCATATTACATTGTCTTTCATTGGTTGATGCAATCTTTACTTTCAGAAGCGAGATTTGATTATGCAATCACACTACTGTAGCATTTGCATTTCGCGTAAACGGAAGTGAATTTTGTTGGATTTAATTCATTAAGAAAGGTAGATTAATAGGAAAATGTTTCCACACGAAAACAGTGTTCTGTTCAGTAAACTACTTTCTGGCACTACTTTGTTTGAAGAACGGCCTTTTTGAACCTGTGAAGGCACATTTGACTTTTTCCAAAGCTGAGAAGTTGATAAGGAAATTTGGGATTTGGGTTGAGAAAACATTACTATCTAAACTTGATAAGTCTGCTTTGACAAACAGTAACTAATTCGACTCTGTAATCTTGCCAAACAGAAAATAACTGAGGAATTGTAAGTGACTGGCACTGACCTTAAAAAACGCTTGTCCTTATGTCAGTGGAGCGTAAGTTATTTTTTTCCCATGAAATTCACAAAGACAGTCTAGATCTACATAATTATGGATGTGAGAGGTGGGCATTGAAACATTGAGAACTGATACAGACAATCAATGAAATGTTGCCAGAAAGTTATGAGAATGCCATACTACAAGAAACAACTGAGAACGCCCTAGCTAGAGTTGGGATAAACAACTGCCATTTTCTGAACAAAATCAAAGCCATGATACTGAATTCATTTGGTTACAAGAAGAGACATCAGGCACTAGAAATTGTCGCAATGGAAGGAAAACTGTTTGCAATGCGACTTTAAGAGGTAAAGAATGAGCCAGATCCAGATGGAAACGGGCTGTCAGGGAATAGCCATATGAAGTGCAGCCTCGCTATGTCTAGGAGAACTGAAACTGACAATAGAACGTCGTGGAAAACACGGACAGCAGTATGCCGAGGAGATATTCTGAAGGTAAAGACAGTAGAGAGTTATATTTGATGTTGTGTTTAATCCTCTCTCCGCAGTGATTGCTCTGAATGGTATCTCACACCCTCAATATCAATATGAATTAACTCATTCTCTGACTGTCAAAGGTTTGAAGCATTACATATTAAATAAAAATACAACACATCTTGAGTCACATTAACATTCATTTACTCACATTCGTGTTTGCTGGCCTGGTCCTTACTCCAAGAGGATGAATGAATAGAGAGGAAGCTCGTTCGCCTTGCATGTATGCAACAAGTTTAGCTTGATAGTCAGTAATGTAGAGGTGATAGATGTCCAAGCTTGTTTCAACGCTGAATGTGCAAATTGTCATCTTGGAACCTGAAAATTTCGTAAAGCTATATTAACAATAATTCAGAGCTTGCGCATTAACGATGGGATCTCTTACTATAGTATGAAGTACATCAGTGCCACGGTGCTGAATACACCTTTTTTGCTTTCAGCATGCAGACGTAATGTGATTCTTGCGATGGTGAGATATTTCACTGTTACTTTGCACGTTCTCTAATAGTAACCGATGAGCTATATTGACCTCATATCCATGTTGTACGCTTTCATGCGAATTCAGATTACTGTTACCCCACCAGGTCTCACTAAACTCCTTCTCAGCTTCCTGGGGAGTATAATAATATTATGTGTCTGGAAGTTTACAAGCACTGATTACATTGTTATTTCATTTAGTCAAATGTGTTCGTATTTTGCCGGCTAAGCTTTAAGGTTTGGTGTGCACTTATGGTGCAGCTCTCTTTGAATTGGACGTAGAAGATTGCACACGCAAGTGCAAAATGGTAAGCTTACACAGAATGAAAACTGGAATCTGAACGGGCACCACACTTCTAGATGACTTACCTCGAAGGACCTCTAGCTACAAGCGCACTATACGTCATTTTGAGAAAGACTTAATACTGTTGTGTGCCGTTTTGTCAAGGGTATATCACTGGTGGCTTCACCTTCCTAAGGGAGAAGTAACTACAGTTTTCTGTACTAGCCCTTCTGGCATATCTATATAAATACCAAACATTTGGGCTTGTTATGTTATGCGAGCTTTCAAAAATCATTGCCAGATGATGTTTCTGTCTTACTACAAAAAAACCAAAAACGATCTTATGTATATTTTTGACAATCGCCACAAAAAAGCAACAACTCATAAACGCGAAAGCCAAAGTCCCTCATTGTGTATCTATTTCGGCTTTCTTAACATTGTTTAGCGATTCTTGTTTTTTTTTTGTTTGTTTGTTTGTTTGTTTAATTTTGTGTTCGAATATTTAATAGCAATAAAAACAACTGACTGAAGATCAACAGATTACCTTCAATTGCTGGAGCACACGTCCTTGCGTTTACCCTTGAATATGGACTGAGCTCTATGGACCCTTCTAAACCATTTGGGATAATAATTACAACATCCACAAAGAGAGGGCCGCCTATCATCCAATCAGGGAAGCTGAAATCATACTGATAACGCCAAAGATTGTGGGGTAGAAGAGAGGTGACGCCGGTCTGGGGAGATAAGCCTGAAATACGATATCATCAATTCGTAGTGAATCCAAATTGCTTACATTGCATTCACACCTTTCATTCGAAACATTCCATGCATCGGAAGAAATTAGTGAAGGAAGAGAGAGACAGGGTAGAATAGGAGATAACAAGATAGAAAAAAAAAACAGATGGAAAGAGAGAAAGGGAGAGACACTTAATAAAAACACCTTCTGTTCAACTAGCCAAAATACATCTCAGACACGTGAAATACGTCTTGTAACATGTCCTTATCATTAGCCAAATGTTGATTTTTGTTTCTTGTGCAGTGTAGCTCTTCATTCTATTCATGCAGTCTTTTATATTTTCTCTTCTAAATAAGTAGATATGTCTATTTCTGTCTTGCTAAATCAGACAGAACATAATACTTGTTTGACTATGTCGAGCCTTTTGCCACACGACAGACACCGTAAGTCTTGATACAGGTTTCAGGCATTTATTAGAAGGCCATTTCGTACAAACCAATGAATCCGCTAATATATAAAATCCCCATTTGTGTGGGCCTTTCCAGCCAGTGTCAGAGTGTAGAAATATGTAAAATGACCTGTGATCTAAATAAAACATTCAGTCCTAAAGTTTCAGGTACAATCTGAGCTTTCTAGATAAAAAAAAAAAGTGTGTAGGCCTATGTATTATCATGTGGTCAAAACCAGCCGAATAAAGAATTGGGACCAAATCAGAATTCGAGATGACCTTTTTTGAAAGAGATTTATGAAAAAGTTTGTGACGCGAACGTGATATGAAGATTCATAATACAATAATTAAAACAATTTTCGAATTCAATCGGCTTACTTTTACTTTTCGCATCATCTTACGGGTTTCTTCTCGGAAACAATGGTATGTTTTCAACAGAGTCACACACATCACTTTCAATGAGATACAGCTCTTATTCATAATCATAATAATATGATTTTGCTGAGTTTAGATGCTATTGAGCGCAATGACTTGCAATGTATATTTAAAACAATATGGGCTGCACACATAATGTTGTCCAACTTTGCACGCTGGTGAAAAACTGCAGGTGACTTTACTGATGTTTCGGGGGATTTCCTGCAGATATCTCCCGTGCGCAAAGTTAGATTTGTGCATACAGCCCTAGATCATGTTACGCGTTGCAGCTCGATTTTGCCGTATGTTTAGTGAAATGGTCCGATTGGGTTACGGCGAAATCGAGTCAGTGAGCTACGCATTTCCATTTGATCACAACTACGTGTAGATTTCGTACCTAGGCTGGTAAAACTAAGACTAGAGATGTAAAAAGGCTTGTTACTCTCCCATAAACCGGAGTCGCTTGGAAGATCGGCGTCATAGCTCTCTCCAGCTAGTGCTAGTGTTACCAGCTGGTCCCCACCGGCGTGGACCTGTAGAGATACAGAGCAAGCGTGTGAAGATCAAGCTGTGTAGATGTTGAGACAGTGCTAGGAGTAGTAGAAGACGTAGTAATAATGAAAGTTGCATAAAAGTAGTAACAGAAGTAGACAGTTGTTGTTAATAATAATGCTTAGAAACGAGCTCCTCTAACGCCTATGCATGTCTCTACAAAACCACCTATGAAATCATTGCTCGAAAATTACGAGCATCTAGCGCCATTTTGACGTTCGAAGACAGCCTTACCTCACCTCACACGTCCGGTCATAACACATGTCATTTTTGTTAAAAAATTATGAAAAAAAAATCCAGATCTTATAAAACATTTGAGCACACTTCTGCCAAATTTGAAGCCAATAGGACCAGTAGAAATAGGTCGAGTCCGAGCATATAATAGGTATACCTCGTATTCCCATGAAATCTGATTTGCCGCCAAGTGTGTCAACGCCAATCTGAGCGGCAGCTTTTGTTTTTCAAGCTGTTGGGGTGTCATATTAACACACACACACACACACACACACACACACACACACACACACACACACACACATCCACACACGCGCGCAAACACACTTTCCTGTTACCGTCAATTCTCGGTTTATATTTGCTGAAACAAAATATGGATTGCCTCCCTTTGATCAGAATTCATGGGACAAAGATTGGGTTACCTGTTTTATTGTCTACCGTCAGCACGCCTATGCCGCATATCAGAAATCATTGTTCAGACATAGAGAGCTCATAATATGAAGAATAAGTGTTACTAGTCTAGTCATAATATTATAGGAGCACTAATAGTGATAGTAATAGCGGTGAAATCAGTGGTAGTAGTATTAAGTGTAATAATACAAAGATGAAACGGAGCACTGGCTTAAAGAAATCAAGTAGGATAAAGTGTAAAGTGCTCAAGAAGACAAATGCAGAGAGAAAATGAAAGAAGGAAAGAAAGNCACACACACACACACACACACACACACACACACGCACGCACGCACGCAAACACACTTTCCTGTTACCGTCAATTCTCGGGTTTATATTTGCCGAAACAAAATATGGATTGCTTCCCTTGATCAGAATTCATGGGACAAAGATCGGGTTACCTATTTTATTGTCTACCGTCAGCAGGCCTATGCCGCATATCAGAAATCATTGTTCAGACATAGAGAGCTCATAATATGAAGAATAAGTGTTACTAATCTAGTCATAATATTATAGGAGCACTAATAGTGATAGTAATAGCGGTGAAATCAGTGGAAGTAGTATTGTTAGAATTAGTATCAGCAGGGGAAATCGCATGCTATAGGTAACGAAATCCTTTGCTGTAGTATTGGTTGTGGTGGCACAGGCAGCGATAAAACACAACAGTTGGAGTCAATTATTATTGTAAAGACACTGACAGGAGAGTGGTTGTGCTCTTTATCCGGGCCTCCTGTTTGCCAGGGTGACATACTCTGCGGTATACCATGTAAAAGATCGTCATCAGCGCAGTCCACTCCACTTAATCGCAATGAGGATATATGCAACTTTTGTTTAATTGCAATTGTTATCACATATCAGCATGCTTTTTTTTTCCTCCTCATTGGATAAAAGCGACTCCTTTAAATCGTAACTTTTTCTTCCACGTCTCCGATGAACTGCGACAATGTGGGGTTGATTGTTATAATAATAATACGATATACGACATTAGACATCGATATAGGTAATGCTATGTCAGAGTCATTTTTTGTCACTGTCTCTGTGCAGCCAAGTGCAATTCTCATTTATCGCGTTATCGCTTAAGTCGTTTTCGTCGCCCTCACTTTGTCCTCACCGTTATATTAGTGTCGTCAAACACAGCCACCATCCTGACCCTGCTAGATCCCGCAGTGATGTATTCTGTGTCTATGAGATGTATTGGCAGCACTTGGTCGTAGGTATGGTCTATAATGTCACTGCCGGAGTACTGTGAATATAGAATGGTAGATTGAAATACTTGCCATCTTGTTTTCTGGATTGGCTTCATCAGAGGTAAGATACGCCCATGCTCTCCTCTGCGGTGACAACTTCAGTGCATGTATGAACCATGATTTTAATCTATTCCTGGAAACATTTTAAAAAAAAAAATAAATATACTACAGAGAATACTACTACTACTACTAATAATAATAATAATAACGCGGTTTATAAGTCTCATTTCCAGGCTAATATCTGCTCATGCGATTTCACACTATTATTATCCCGGCAGGCTCGATCACTCTATGACTTTCTCAACTCTCTGGGGAGTCGGACTGAAGATCTAAAGGTCGTAGGTTCAATTCCCGACCATGGTCTTGTTTTAAGTGTCTTGGGAAAGCATTTTGTTCACATTTTCCTCAGTCCACCTGTCTGTAAAATGGTTACCTGCTATAGGCAGTGAAAGATATTGTCAGAATGCTAGTGATCAGCGCCTATAAATGGAAACCGTATTGTTCCTCCCCAGAGAGCTGAGAATGTCCTAAAGTGATCAGGTCTGCTGGGGGTAATACTAGTGTGAGGTCGCATGAGTGGGCATTATCCTGGATACCAGACTTTTAACTGCGTTATTATTATTAATATTATTACGTGGTGTTTTCAACGATTTTTTTTTCTATTTTGATTTAGCCCACAGAGATAAAAAATTTACGAGCACATCAAAGCTGGGATCGACCATAGTAAAATGTAGATTAAAACGCATACGAGAAACAAAACAATTGACGGGCAATACCCTTGCCCATGAGCTGGAGAATGTTAGCCAGAAATAGACGAGGGAAGTGTCGTAAAAGAACGTAATCAAACTTGTTGGAGGATATTTGTGTGATTTTTTGAAACTTCGTAACAAAGCTGTTTTGAACTCCATCTATGATTTTTTTTTTCAGCGCTAGTAAACACAACAAAATGTACCTGTTCAGGCATATTTCCTTCAATGTTTCTATGCGTGTTTACAGTGGATTGTGCCGATAGAACCAATGTCACCGACTTTTCAAGAACAAATTCAAGGCCTAGTCTCATTAAGATATTATCCGTTACCCATGGAAAAATGCATTGTGTGCTTTAAAAGGCCAGGTCAGCTTGTTTGTAATAGAAACGTAATTATGATTCCTGATATCACTTCACTGAAACCCGCTGCTTGGTGAAGTACCAAAGTTTAAATCAAGCTATTTCTTGTGAATATTCAGCACGAGCCGCCTACCCTTTGCAATGGCACAATCATTGTGTATTTCTTAATCCCTTTCTTTAATTCGTTGCACGAATCAGTGAGTAGTTGAGGAATACTGAGTCTGAAGTAGTTAGATCGAAACGTAGAGACAAATGAGTTCTTAATCGAGCCTGCCACTGAATCGATTTGTTGTGTCAGTTCTTGCTAGAGTAAAGAAATTACTATTGATTTCTTATTCGATGAACATAGGAAGTAATTACAGTGCCTAGGAAGACAGTAAATGAAAAGAATAGATCAGGCAGAGGGGGACCTAGATTTGTGTACAAGAGTGCAAACATTTCATGGTTTTGTAAACTAAGCCGTAAACTTTAGTTAGAAACTTCCTACACTTCCTCGCTTCGGGTGAGGTCTGCGTGGAGCACTTGCCAGTAAGGAAACTTGTCAGCCTCATTACACCTTTTTTCGATGTATCGATTTATGACCGGAAAACAAAATAAAAGACCACCAATTCAAATAGCATTATAAAGAAAAATAGGTTGATTAAATGCTGCAAACGATTAAAGAAGACTTAGAGCTTATGGCACTTCTTGTAGTGACCGTAGTGAGACCATCTTATTGGTTCAAAGGGGCTAATCGGGTTGTTTTCTCAAGCTCAAATTTCAGCAACGGTAAACATGATAATAAAGTAAAGCAGGTTAACTATGCTACAGATAGAATGAACAAACTCCCACAAAGGAAGAGATCACTAACGTACCTTACGTGACTCAACAAATAGGGCGAGTCCTTGTTCGGCTTCCACAAAAGCTCCATTGGCATTCAGCAAGTCTGTGATAAACAAGGTTTCAAATTCCTCACTGAGAGTCCCCGATAAGGTAGCTGAATCGCTGAAAACACATGGAGGGGGGAGAAAGCAAGTTTATTCCACAACATCACATAGGCCTATTTATTTCTACTGATGCATGGAAAGAACTTGAGTGTCGTTAAAATCTCTTGACATCCCATGTCAAGGTAATGCCAATGATAATACTGATCCTACTATATCAAGAGCCCAAAGACCATGTGTAGAGAACAGCAAGTATAGAGGAATCAAGAGCAACCCATAGGAGAAAATTAAGAATGGTAACGTTAAAGACCATTATAGATAGTACATGAAATATAAAAAAAACTGTAGCGGTGAGACTATCAAGTAGCTTGCTAGAAAACAACTGCCAGCTACTACTCAACGTGTGGCGTCCTAAAAGAAATGTGATTCCTTCGAACAAAATGCAGACTTACGTTAAAGAAATGTCAGGTTGTTGATACAGCTCAGTATAACATACACACTCTATGCTGCTGATGATCAGTTTGACAAATGAGAACTTGCGCGTTGATGATGTGATCTCTCCGCATCGTGAGAATTACATTAACTCTGCATGTTGAATACTACAATGAGTTAAGTGTAAATTCAGAAATAAGCACCCATGAGCTAAGTTAAATCCTACGATGGTAAACGATCTTATCGTTAATACACAAGCTCTCAAAAAAATAAATTATTTAGAATGAAGACGGGTGAGCTTATTCACTTTAGATAACTAGTTTACTTCGTTTATAACAAACTCGTATGTGGGAGTGTGTGTGTGTGTGTGTGTGTGTGTGTGTGTGTGTGTGTGTGTGTGTGTGCGTGTGTGCATTTGTATGCATGTGTGTGCATGTGTGTGTGCGTGTCTTTAAAAGAAACTTTATTCCAGTTTTGTCTTTCGTACTGTTCTTTCAGTGCCTACCTGAGCGACACACTCATTGGTCCAAGACTCAGCTGTACTGGATCCTGATTGGCTGATCCGTATACGTTGACTTTAATGGTATCGTTTAGCACGGAGACTATGGCTAACGAGTTCACTGCAAGTGCAAGAAGGAGAATGCATTATCACTAAGGTGCATATAGCCATACCGGTTGTTGTGGGTTCAGTTCGTGTTTCTGCCCTTTTATTTCTGTCGTTTGATTGGATTTGATCTCATCTCCCTGTGTAATATGCCGTGATCTGTGTTCGTAACATCATTCCGTATTCATTATGTCTTAGTTCCCTGAAGGTTACACACGCGCATTAATTCTGAAGTCACTTCGGTTGAATTTACAAGGAAGGGTAATCTATTTATCACATTAGTGTGTTTCTCCCTCTCAGGGGCCCAGTGACCTTAGCTGTGGCCTGATCTAACGAATTTGTCACTTCCCTGGCCAGTGTAGGTTAAATTGAAGCAGCACTATTTCGGGTCAGATGTTTGAAAGATAGGGGCTGCCAACCTGAGGCCTCAAGTTGCTTTTCATGGGGATGGGTCAAACGAGGAAGGCTCACTAAGTAATCACTGAGCCGGGATCCTCTCGTATAAAGATTACAGGTGAACATATAAATCATTTTTATTATTGTAAAGCCAGTTTTTTGTTAATTTTGTCCCTCTTTTAGAACCTGGCACCCTTAATTGAATTACGTTGTTAGTCATTCATAGAGAGAGTCTGTCGCCTATAAAGCAGAGTGTGGCGAGATCTCAACTAGAAATGAACGAGAGCGAATATTTCATTGGGAGCCATCACATCTTCAATGTCCAGGCGTTTTCTTTGATTCTGGGTCAAATGAAAATATCATTCTAGATAGAATCCGGCGGGGCGAAAAAAAGTGTGGATTTGTTCAATGTAGGTTGCAAACTTCTAATTGGATGAAAATATCATGTTGTCATATACGTAAGAATGACAGTGCAACAGATTATGGGGAATGGACCCTAGATTTGTGAACCATACTGCGAATAAGTTTGCATTCTCTCCTGACTTTGTCAACTAAACCTGAAGCTTGGGTCATTCACTTCGATTTCGATGTGGCCTTCTGTGCGGAGCACTTGTCGTTAAGAAAACTAGTTATCTTGTTTACACTTTTCGATGTATCAGTTCGTAACTCGAAAACAGAATGAAAAACCTATATTTAAACATCACTTTTAACAAGCTCATTTAATTCTGCAAACTACTAAAAAAGACTTAGAGATTGTGGAATTTCTTGTAAGTGACAGTAGAGACAACAATTTATTGGCTCAAAGAGGCAAAGAGGGAACTCGGATTAGGCTTCTGTAACCTGTAGTCAAGCTGGCCATTTAAAGCGAAATGTGTGTGTGTGTGTGTGTGTGTGTGTGTGTGTGTGTGTGTGTGTGTGTGTGTGTGTTTGTCTGTAATTGTGTGTTACGTAAGCCTCTCGCATAGCCGTCACTTAATAAATTATCATAATTAATCATATGTTTCTGAATATGATATTGCCCTATCAGATAGGCCAATCTTCGCCCATGTCCACATAAGGCCACTCAGGAGTTTTTATTCTACTTTGGACGTCTAACTCCACGTTTGGGATTTCATAACTACCATACCATAATCAGCATCTTTAGATCCCCCAACGACGAAATAAGCTGTTCCCTTGACCCCCACGTTCATCCAGTCCAGTGGGTATATAAGGACAGAACTTATGGAGTACTGGCTTTGTACAAATACTACCACCGTCACAGAATCGGATGCCCGGACGTACACATACTTCTGGTGAATACCTACAAGATGAAAATGAATCTTTTAAAATATGTGAGCAGTGTAGATTGTATTTGTGGACACATGGAATGATGGTGTGACTGTGGAGATTTACACAAAGGGTTTTGATGAAAGTAACCATAAGGCAGGGCTGTTACATTTATTGTGGTTGTGGCAATAGCTAAAGCTACCAGGCACAGGATCAAGATGAATCATAACGGATACAAAACACACACACACACACACACACAGACACACACACACACACACACACACACACACACACACACACACACACACACACACATTATACTCATACAGAGAGAGAAAGAGATGAAAGAGTTACCCTCACCTGCCGACTCCATTTCCAAATCTTGGCTCACATCATACTTGAAAATATCAGATTCTGTTATGGCCGTCCTCAGCACTTCTTGAGACGACGTTACTATTTTTAAATATACAGGGTGGCTGGCAAAACCACAAGTGACGTGGATCACATTTTGTGTTCCCACGTTATCATCGAGTTTGGGTACAACGACAATGTGCGACTGAGAGGTTTTCGGACTCAGGGCTGTCAGAGAGAGAGAAATGATACAAAGTCGAACATTGCATCATGTGTTTTGCTTTTAGCTTCTTTTTAGATACTGTAAAACAAAACATATAAATTGCTAATGTTATAATATGTTATCACTGTATTCGTATTATTTTTAGCTATGGCCACACATTCAGAGTTTTACCATTTTTGCCCTCTGTGTTTTTACATTTATTTAGTACTTAGAACTTAGTTCATTTCACACATTTTTTTCAAATGCCTTCCCTTACGACATGGATCTGCCATTCGTGTAACCCACACTAGTTTTTTTTCTCCATCACAACTGTTTATCCAGTCGCCTCATTCATCATATTATGAGGTCTCAATTCAACAGCATTCTTGCCTGTAAGACTCCTTCCTTCCTTCCTTCCTTCCTTCCTTCCTTCCTTCCTTCCTTCCTTCCTTCCTTTCTACTTTTCCATTTTGATTACCTTAATTCGGAACTGCATTCCGTCCGTCCATACATTCTTCATTAATTCATTCCTTTTTCCTGCTCTTTCTCATTCTTTACTTTCTTTCTTTCCTAGATGCCATCCTTCCTTCCTTCCCAGATGCCATCCTTCCTTCCTTCCTTCCTTCCTTCTATCCTTCCTTCCTCCCTTACGTACCCGTCTCTTCTAACCAACCATTTTCTTTCTCAGAAGCACTAAGTCCATCTTACCTTTTTGGCAGACATATGAAGCCACATCACCCTTGCTCACATCTCTCCAGACGGACGTTTGCCCCTCTGGCATCAAAGCCAAGTAGATCTCATCAGTCAGCCCATTGTTAGGTTCACCAGAACCCCAGGCTGTGTAGTTGAAGGCGTCTACGGATGTGGCCCAGATCCAAGACCCATCTAGGTCTTCGTCTGAGCCTCCAAGCCAGACCTTGTCGTTCTTACCTGCATTGGAGAAAGAGAACGGTTCGGATTGTCACCTGGGTGCGGAAGCTTTTAACAAAAACTGTTTCTGCAAAAATTGGTTGGTACGAAGCAAACAGCTTCTTTAATTCATTTTTTACGAATCATTTACAAAAGTATGGTAATATCATTTCTTGTTGTTATTGTTGTCGTTGTTGTTGTTGTTGTTGTTGTTGTTGTTGTTGCTGTTGTTGTTTTAGAATATGAACGATGTTTGCCGGGTTGATAGAGGAGTAATGACGTCCTGGTAACAAAAATGATCACACAAACAGAAAACAAAATGTGTTGGTAGGAAAAGCAGCAAACCTCTTTGCCAATGAGCAATATAAATGTTGCCACTTAAACTGGCAGGGTTCTGTGCAGCTTGAACCTTATTTAAAGAAACTTAAAAAACAAAAATGAATACGTGCGTGTATGGTAAAAGAGAGAAACAAAAAGTCCATGCTCCATTTCAACAATACAAACCACGTAACCTGCATTCCAAGAAAATCCCCTTTCTCTTCACAGTTATATTAAAAGTGATATTATTAAAACATGGGAAATGGGAAACGGGTGGGTTTGGTTGGTTTAATAAATGTATTATTGTAACCCTGTACTGTCCCTAACCCGTTACATGCGGGCAGGGAGACTTAGATAAATAACTTAACATCAGACCATATAGCTCCATTTTATTCACAGAAAATATGATCAGCACGGAGTCGTTTGTTTTTTTTTATCTTTCATTTACTTTATTTAATACATATGCAGTTATGCTGTTTTGGCTCTGAGCATAATTATATGCTGTTATGTTTTTTTGTCTGTGAGTATATAATATGCAATTCAATATGAAATTATAATTATTGTTCTGTCTCTGTACTGCCATACGTTATTAATGTTTGACCACCCAAATTATGTATAGTGTGACTTCGGTTCGTTTGATTTAATGAAATTGAATTGAGTTGAATTGAATTGAATTAATTTCCTCGAAAGAGAGTCCTTGTGCATCTCTCTGTCATAGAAACTAGAATCATAAACTTGAAAAAGGAAGTCTGACTGAAGAATTGAACTCCAAAACAAATAATTTTCTGAAAAATGAGGAATAGGAGGGGTTATTTATGAGTTTATTGTCATCTGCCAGCAGGGAAATTATCAAAAACGGCTCATGACTATGGATAGAGGGATTGGGGCTGTTCTTTCAGTGAATATCACCAGCATGCATAATCCAGACGTTACTCAGCATGCCGCGTTAACAGCTGTAAACCTACTAATACCGTTGTTATCCTTGATTTGAGACGTATCTCCTCATGAGCACTTAATAATAAACGTGTTCAATCAAGGTTTAGTTTGTCAGAGGTAAAATCTGCCAATGTGGTGTTTGTTAGCGTGTGATAGATGGATGTGTGTACTTGTCTGCAAGAGAGAGAGAGGGAGAGAGACAGAGAGAGAGAGAGAGAGAGAAAGAGAGAAGGAGAAAGAGAGAGAGAGAGAGGGGAAAGAGACAGAGAGATATGAAGAGAAAAGTGATTGTTCACAGGATGAATTAGTTTGTAGGTCTGTAAATGTAGTAAGTGCTCAAAGCCTACTATTGAAATGAGCGCTATATAAATGTAATCTAAATTATTATTATTATTATTATTATTATTATTTTTATCATCATCATCATTATTACCAGCGGCCAGAGCAGCCTGGAAGGAGTGGCGACAGAAACTGCAGAGGTAAAGCAGTCATAATATAAACATTAACTAAAGGCTGTCATAATGATAATTGAAATACGTGCATATCTAGATTAGACTTGCATTAACAAGAGAGAGGTGAGAGACACTATCAGGATAGTGACCGAGAAGGAAGAAATAATGACAACAGGACAAAGTAAATACTTTTTTTCTCAC
>JAWQUT010000522.1:209559-226899 GCA_033807755.1 Ellobium chinense | reverse complement strand
GTTCTGCTAGCCAATGTCAGGGTGTTGAAATATGCAAATATACCTGTGATCTAGATAAAGCATTGAGTTTCAAAGGTCCAGGTAAAAACTGACCCTTATAACTGTACACAATAAAATGTGTTAGGCCTATGCCTTAGGCCGTAAGTAAGACATAGAGGTGACTATTTTTGAAAGAGATTTGTGAAAAGTTTTGTTTTTTTAACCCCCTCATCCCCCACCCCCTTTTTTGGTTTGGTCCCCTTAAAAAATCAGGCAAAAGAAGTACTTAACGTCCATGGGGAATTTTAAAAATTCTGAACTCATAGTAGAATTTGTACAATAGCGGATTTCATTTATAGGGTCGAAAGAAAAAAAAAAGTGCCAGTAACCAAAAAGTGACGACATAAAATAAACCATTTAATTTATAAAAAGTCAGTACCACCAACAAATTCAACATCAAATACCAACAGCACCGACCACGTGGTAAATCACACCAGAACCATCTATACTGCCATCGCTGCTACTGTGCGCCACTACTACCACCAAAGATGATAGCAACATTGACATTTTGACTGACCTGAGACTGCTCGGGAAGCAAACGCTCACGTACTGTTAGGAAGCAGTGACCATTGAAGTACTCAGCCCCGGGGAGAAAAAAGTCACATGGATTTCCAGCATCTGTCATGTATACAGAAGAATTCAGCAACCACCAATAATATTCATATCATCAAGACCAGACAACAAATAGTCGTTAAGGAACTATTTCCGTTTTGACAACAATGTAAATGTGAGCAGGTGAAAGCTTACTATTGGTCATACCACTCCCCCCCCTCCCCAGTCCTCCTGAGTAACACCTCCTTTTATGCCCCCATAGTAACAGCCCTCCCTCAATAAATAATTACGTTGTCCTCTCCCCTTGCTTTATTGTCTCCCCCTGATCATCGTTTTGCCTCAGTTACGTCACAGTGCACATGGCGTATGTTTCGTTTGACCATCTCGGACTCATGGTCATTGCGTCATGGCGCGGCCAGCGTGGGGTGTTCGGTTCTTTGGTTTGATTGGCTTTAATTTTAAAATTGTTAGTGGTTACGCATTCCCGGTCTTGGAGGGTGGCCAACCTCTAGGACTGAGGGAGTGCGTGGCCAGCTAGCGATCAGGAAGCCGCTCTTCTGAGAGCTGGAGCACCCTTCGTCCGCCACGCCTTGACTGTTTACCACGGAGAAAAGAGTACGACCCGCATTGGCACTGTTTGACATGTATTTTGTACTGGAGGAACGTTTGTTTTGCACTGGAAAGAACGTAAAAATTAATAAATTTCATATCGTATTTCATGTGTGAAACGGATGTGTTTCTGAACTTCTTGATGGAGTGAACTTCTGTTTTTATTGTTATTGATACTGGGGTGCTTGACTCCCTTCCCAAGCCTCATACCCCTAATATAGGGACTTATTATTTACCACCATCATCACCCCAGCTAGACGAACCTACACCTGACCATCATCACCATCTACAGTGTCTACACGATTCGAGACGTTCATTAATTTATTGATTGTGGTTGTTGTGGTGTTCTCTTTCACTGCGGGATCCTCCTTACACCTCTCCCACTCACATAAAGACCTATTTAAGTAAGCATACTGACTGTCAATTCATCCGTCTATGTTTTCGCTGTACATTTCTTTTCTTTTTATGGAGTCAGTGGTGGTTTAGTTTGTCGACATAGTTTTTAGAGAGATTTTGTAAGGAACCCATGGTTTTAAATACATTACAAGGTCACTCCATATCAATTATAGATACCAACTGTCTCATTTTGCGTACTCTAATCTTTCGAAAGATTCAGATGGGCACGCCATGATGATTTATGATTTGTAGAGGCATTAAATGAGTGGGCATACAGAAATTGAATGTAAGAGGTCATGTTGTGGAAAATAAAAGTTATATGAAGTAAATTTAAAACTAAGTGTGAATGGGCATGCACAAATTAAATATAAGTGGGTATCGACAATTTAAATGTGAGTGGACATACAAAATAATATAACAAAAGCAGCGGCAGCAATAGCAACAGCCGCAGCAACAACTATAACAATTCAAAGAGCCCTCTCCCTCATACACACGAATACACACACACACACACACACACACACACACCACACACACACACACACACACACACACACACACACACACACACACACACACAGATACACGCACCCAAGCAACAAACTTTAAAGAATTACTCACAGCGCTGACAAACAAAATTGAAATCCGCTAATGAACAGCTATCAGAGTCGTATAGCTGCTCATCCAGGCCTAGGTAGATACAGTTCGCGGCATTTGCACTGTTGGGTTCCCCCGGGCCCCACCACGTAGATAGGGCGTCATCAACGAACAACTCATCAGTGGATATCCAGCGATACTCTCCCTGCGTGGCGAAATCTGTCAAACCTATCCACACTGGACAATGGAAGAAAATGTGTAAGAGCTGTACAGTAAGACTCGTTGTGGAAAGGACCAAAAAAGGATCGCCACGCTCATTCCACATTCGTTTAATTTTGGTTGTTGTTGTTGTTTTATGTTTAGATTTATACGAAATTTAGCGCTTTTAATCTGTTGGTCAAGGCAAAACAATGAGGCAAATGGAGTTTAGCTTGTAAAATTGAGATGTAATAAGGAGTGAAAACCTTACTGTAGTTGTTAATAGGGAAAATAAGATAAATAATGGAAGATCAAAATAATATATAGCATGTAAATCATCATAATGACTTAGGCAAATATGGACTGAGCGTCACGAAGTGATAATGTGTCATTGCCCTGTCAGATGAAGGGGATGGGGTTAAGACGATTAAACAAAACATTGTCTATCATTTTCGTACAAACAACAACAACAGCAACAACAACAACAACTACAACAACAACAACGAAGCTCGTCGCTCTTCCTTGCGTTTAACCCTTTACGGAGGAGAAAAATATAACAACAAGTTTAACAAGTTTATTGGGAATAAGCCCAGGAACATCAGTAGGACACTGCAATCGTTTTAATTTTACTTTAATTTGATTCCACTGACTGTTTTCTCATCTGATGGCTTTGTGGATAGTGCCTGTCTCGTAAACTTTATATAACCTAAATACATTTTGAGGTCAGTGCAACCCGTTGTCAGACTGGAATCAATGCTTCCCCATGACCTTACTACTTCTGCTTTTTGATTGCATGCACATACTGATGCTGTGTGTCTACATGTGAGTGTATACGACTTGTATGTGTTTATGTGCAAGTGCTGCCCGTGTAAGATTGTGTGTTTGTGTTGAGTACGTGTGCATGTAGCAGTAAAGCGCTTCGAGCTCTCCGGGGGTGAAGCGCTATATAAATGCACTTTATTAATTTTTATTATTATTACGTGCGAGCTTGCAACGTTCATTGTGATTCTCATATGAGCAATACCACACTAAGGTTTGCAATCTCACTACTTCGTTTTCTAATCTAATCTATCCTCTTTCTCTCAATCTCTCTCTCTCTCTCTCACCCTCTCTCTCTCTCTCTCTCTCTCTCTCTCTCTCTTCGCTCCTGTTCTCTTGCATCCTTTCTCCTTTATCAAACTAAATTCTCTCTTATTAAGTCATGAGAAGCATAATTTTATGTCTGCTCCCAGTGGCAGATTAGATTTCTGCCTTGTGTAGTTGAATAGACCAAGTCAGATATAGCGGCCAATGCTGTCTTTAGCAGAGATAACTATTGCTGGCCATTCTCTGTTCTCTTTCTCTCTTTCTACATCTCTTTCGTTCTTTCTTTCGTACTCTTCCTTCATCGCATTTTCTCTTCAGCTTCTATTTGGTGCCGCTTCCATTGTCAGATCTCTTCCCTACCGAAAAATATTGATGCACACTATTCAAACACAGGATCTGCAGGTGTTAGAGGTCAGTGCTGCACTTAGCACAGCTATATTTCTACTCTCTCTCTCTCTCTCTCTCTCTCTCTCTCTCTCTCTCTGTATATATGTATGTATGTGTGTGTGTGTGTGTGTGTGTGTGTGTGTGTGTGTGTGTGTGATGAGTGTCTGTCTCCTCTAACCCTACCTCCTGTATCCACACCACTTGACAGGGCAGCAACCACATCCTTCTCTCGCTTAGTTATGGGTTCCGCAAGAGTTCCACCCACCATCTCTGTACAGGCAGCCTAAGTAGAATTAAACGAAATACATTTCGTTGTTATAATCCGTTTGTTTCTTTTATTTAATACATTTATGCAGTTGCATTGTTTTGTATATGAGAATATATGTAGTTATGTTGTTTTGTCTATGAGAATATATGTAGTTATGTTGTTTTGTATATGAGTATATATGTAGTTATATTGTTTTGTCTATGAGTATATAATATGTAGTTATGTTGTTTTGTATATGAGAATATATGTAGTTATGTTGTTTTGTATATGAGAATATATGTAGTTACCGGTATGTTGTTTTGTCTATGAGTATATATGTAGTTATGTTGTTTTGTCTATGAGTATATATATACAGTTATATTGTTCTGTCTCCGTACTGTCATGCGTTATCGATGTTTCACCACCCATATGTTACTGGGTAACCTGGGTTCGTTTGAAGAAATTTAATTCAATTGAATGAGTTCATCATCCTGCATAAAATCAGCATTAGAGTTTTCGCTATATCCGAGGTATGCTCATAACTAAGCGAAGATACACTCTGCATACAACCATACTTTTAATAAATCTCATAGACAGATGTATTGAAGTATAAATAGAATTGTAAACACCTCGTCCGAGAACCCTTTTTTTTGTTGTTGAAATCATCGCTTGAGGAGTCCTACACGTTCTGCTCTATCTTCTCTGTGTAGTTTTCCTTCTTCCCGTTTTTTCTCCTTTCGTTAGGAGACCGTCGGCCGATTTTCCCTCCCCTCCCCCCTCCCCGATGGCTAATTACGATCCTGAAAGTGAGCAGTAGTATTGTCTCATTTCATTAATGTTAATCGTTCCTACAGGCTCCATCCATCCATCCATCCATCCATCCATCCATCCATCCATCCATCCATCCATCCATCTCCATCCATCCATCTCTCCATCTCCATCCATCCATCCCCATATCCATCCATCCATCCATCCATCCATCCATCCATCCATCCATCCATTGAAGTGACCAACCTGGGCATCTGTGAAGTTGGCTTTGTCAAACAGTTTGAAACATTTGCCATTCGCGTACTGAGAATTGGGCCAGAAATAACAGGGATTGTACTGTGTTGTTACTGTGGAAACAGAAGCAAGAGCTAATAATATGAACTGATGGATGGATGTATGGATGTATGGATGTATGGATGGATGGATGGATGGATGGATTTATGGATGAACGCCTGCATGGATGGACGCCTGGATGGATGGATGGATGGATGGATGGATGGATGGATGGATGGATGGATGGATGGATGGATGGATGAACGCCTGCATGGCTGGACGCCTGGATGAATGGATGGATAGATGGATTTATGAATGGACGCATGGATGGATGGATGGATGGATGGATGGATGGATGGATGGATGGATGGATGGATGAACGCCTGCGTGGATGGATGGATGGATGGATGGATGGATGGATGGATGGATGGATGGATGGAGGGAGGGAGGGAGGGATGGATAAATGAATGGATGAACGCCTGCATGGATGGACGCCTGGATGGATGGATGGATGGATGGATGGATGGATGGATGGATGGATGGATGGATGGATGATCTAACGCGCACCATCTATTCTGCACGTATCATCTTTATTATTACTTAATTTCTGTATCAACAGCAGACTACTTTTTAATATGTAAGGAGAATAACGCTAACATTCAGTCACATGTTTTTAATTTTTAAACAAAAACAGAAATTAAAAAAAAAAAGAAAACAAAACACTGAAATGCATTTCTTAGATTAGTGCTGTTGGCTGGTGTACATTCGATCTACCGATGACACACTATCAAGAAAATAATAATAATGATGATAATAATAATAATAATAGCAATACATAGTTTTTATATAGTATTCATTCCTGTGCCTACAGGCACTGAGCGTTTTACATAGAGAAGTAAATACAATTTATATAATATTCAGGTCACACACCCAAGTAAACTACTCTCCGCATATAATATACTACAATAAAGTTGTATGATTAAATAAAAAAACAAAAAAAACCAACAGATTTGGTTCAAGATGTTCATCAACACCATTGTGTCAACTCTGTAAGCACCACTTACCGTGAGAGATTTCTACCATGACACATATCAGGGAAAACAACCACGTGATAGCCATGCTGAATGTTTCTAACCAATCAAAATTTCAGACACACCTAGCAAATTATCGGAGTTGATACCTTGGGAGTTCAAACCTGAAATGAAAGGACAGTTTGAATAACTTGAGGCGGAGAAGAACAAAGACAAAAATATAAAAGACACTCTTTAGAGTGTCAGAAAGTCCAAAGGCCGAAATACTCTGTTAGACATGGGTGTCTTCCTCTGAAGATCTTCTGTTGCCCGGCTCTCCGAGTAAGTGAGTTTCCCAATTACTCCTTAACAATCCATTCTGCAATTCTAGAAGGGGAATATCCTTATTTTCAGTCGCAGCACACAGTTTGACTCAGAAATGTAGATTCTGAGAGATCCGTGGAAGCCTACGATTAGGTGTTTACACACTGGTCACATTTCTCCGTAAACAACCCATGTGTCTATTCTAGAAACACACACACACACACACACACACACACACACACACACACACACACACACACACACACACACACACACACNCACACACGCACACGCACACACTAATCTTCATTAGCAGCATATAGTTTGATTCCATTTTCTAAAAATATAGATTCTAAGAGACCCGTGAAAGCTTAGGATTAGATGTGTAACTTCTCCCTTTGATATCCAGTTTGCTACAGTAGAAAGAAACTAACTCATCTTCAGTCGTAACACATAATACTCTGACTCCATCTTCTAAATACAAATTCTTCGACACCAGTGAAAGCTTAGAATTATATGTGTAACTTCTCCCTTAACAATCCATACTGCTATTGTAGTAAGAAAATAAGGCATCTTCAGCCGTAGCATTATAGAATAGTATGTCTCCATCTTCTAAATTATAGATTCTTCGTTCAATACCCATTAAAGCCTAGAATTAGATGTGTAACTTCTCCCTTAGCATTCCATTTTGCTATTGTAGAGAGAAGCACCCTCATCTCCAGTCGCAGCGCATAGAGGACCCGTGAGAGCTTAGAATTAGGCGGTAAGACACTGAATATTTTATTCATCTTAACAAATCATTTTGCTTCTCTAAAGAGCAAACACCTCTCATCTTTAGTCGCAGCCTATAACTAAACTCCATCTTCGAAATTTAGATTCCTGAGGCAGCCGTGAAATCTCAGGATTAGATGTGTAACTTTCCTTCTTTACAATCCATTTTGCTATAATACAAAGAAAATACACGCATCTTCAGTGGCAGCATATAATAGTTTGATCTGACTCCATCTTCTAAATACAGATTCTTCGAAGCCCAGGCTTAGGTGTGCAACTTCTCCCTTAACAAACCATTCTGCTTTTCCGAAAAGAAAACATCCCTCGTCTCCAGTCACAGCATACAGTTAGATTCCATCTTCGACATACGTGTCTCTTAGAGTCTGCCGTTGACTTGCTAACAATGTCTAAACCCCCCGGGCTACAGACAACAGAGTATTGACATAGCGTGCATACGCCACACAAAACCACATGAAAAAAAAATATATATTATAATCCAAAACATTAGGGTAATACAACCAGCACCATTCAGGCTTCAATCAGCTTTCACGTACACTTGATTTTATATTATAAGAATAAAACTTAATGCACCGGGAATAAAAGAGAAGCCATCTCTAGGTGTTGGTTTGTTTATGATAGACTAAATTCAAAAAAAAAGCACAAGAACAAAACATCAAACTTGTTTTAAACTCGCACAATTTAATATTGATTTACATGAAACAGGAATTACATTTTAAAGTGCCTAAAAGCATGCTCTTACATGACTGATAAACCGATACTGGCAGCCTTTCACTATTTGCATTCTCTATTCATTGAACGGTCACTTTGTGTAGAATCTTGAAATGGAACATGATGGAAACAGGAGAATTATAACTTCCTATTCTATGGCAGTCATGGGATTTACTTTACCATGAATATCCTGGGGTGTGCCTCCGATTTATGATGGAAAGTATGCAGCTTATTCATTCATTCATTCATTCATTCATTCATTCATTCATTCATTCATTCATTCATTCATAGTCCAGTAATATTATAAACCTTATCTCTATAGGTTTTTTATTGCAATTTGCTATATTTTTTCCCTCTTTTTCCCCTAAATAAGTATATATGAACTCCGATTAGTATTATGTGAAAAGAATTCAGAAATAGCCCATGCGCCCTCCTTTCTCCCCTCTCCGTCCACACCATCACCACCACTATCATCATCATCAACAACAACAACAACAACAACAACAACAACAACAACAACAACAACAACACAAACAACGCCAACAACAATAACAATAATACCATTGAGAGTAACAAAAAACGGAAAAAACAGAGACATTTTGTTTAAAAGGAAACATTGCACTAAAGACCTTACCTGGAATTGCATTTCATTTCCAAATATTTTGCGTTCTCATTCCGTCGAATATTTTGTTTTTACTTTTCTATGGGTTGTTTCTAAGAATTATTAGTATCACTATTAACAAGTCGTAGTCATAAACATCTTGCAAAAGCACTAGTATCTGAATGAACAGTCACAGACAAACTAAGCATTGCCACTATGAAAGTCAGAAATACAACTGTCATATCATCTGGGAGCGACCTCTGCATTTTTCCTTGATAAAGAATATCCATGAGTAAGATCAACTTCCGAGAAATATGGAGGAAAAAAAACATATTCCAATCAAGTGAGAATGCATTCCCGTCTTGTCGTAGCGCACAACAGCTAAAAAATCGTTTCAAAGCACGCAAAACAATCAAAAGTAGCTCGGACGGCTAAATGAAATGAAGAAAATAAGCGTGAGAGATTCGAGAGGGGTGGGGAGGAGGGGAGTTGAATGTTTGTAAATCCAGCGAACAACTCCAGACTGGAAGAATGATTGAAAAGATAAACTCTCGAGTCTGCGTAAATAAAAATTAATTCTCAGGATGCTTTAAACTGCAGACTTCAGTCTCACCGCAAAATAGTCGATCCGGTTCATTCTTGTGACGACTTCGTATTACAAAGATATTAATTATAAATAGACACGATCTCGCATGAACACGTTCCACTTTCTGGCACACAATGTGTTGAAAAATAAAAAAAGTAACGTTTCTGAAAAAAGAAAAAAATATTCGTCTCCAACTCAGTCTGGCAAAAAAAAAAAAAAATCACTGATAACTTTAAAATGCAAAAGGAAAAAATTACGTTTGTATAAATTTCAATGGATTTTCAATGCATACATTTTTAAGCCACATCCCTGCGGACTACACACGTTTTTTTTTATGTTCAAATGGAGACGACAGAGGCAACATCAGCAGCACTGGCATGAACAAATAAATAACGTCACGGACTGAAGTCCTAAGTTATTGAAGTATCTGCCAGGAACAACCTTGTTCGGGGTTTAATTATTTATCATTAAACAATTAATAAACCATATGGGATGAAAAAAGCAGCGCATCTGAAAAGATGGGCGTTCAGACGTCGTTCTAAGTTGTATCATCATGGTTACAAACACAGCCGCCGCCACTGACTTAAAAGGATACTTATGGCAAATATAACTGTGACATAAAGTGCTTTTGTAGTAATTCAAGATAAAAAAAAATAGTGACCTACCCCTGGAACAATAAAATTATGTGCTGAAAAGACCACTGTGTCATGAAATTTTATGACTATAATAACTGTTTGCTTACTTAAGATCCTAACTATTCGAGCGCTGTTCAAATAAGCACAAAGCAACGAAATTTGATGTTGTATCCATAAGCTTAGTAATCGTATTCTTTCATTAGATTTTTATCGTCTCCAAATTGGAAACTGTCTCGATCAGTTTAATTATTTAATTGTACTGCCGATAAAGGCCTGATGTTTGAGCGATATTTAAATACGAAAACAATACACTCTCTTGTGTATGTTAGCCATTTATTACTTGTTATTATGTTATTCCAGCTGTCTTCTATCGCGAATACAATATACCTACAATATGAAACTGTGTGAAACCGTTTGTTCTGTTACTACTAATGTGCACGTGCACAATTTATTTCATAGCCAGGGATTATTTTTTTTTTGAACCACGAAGGTGACAAAAATCAAATAAATGCTGTAATGCCTAAGGAATAGTCTGAAATGTGCAGTTCAGCTGAGCGTCATATTCGCTGTATCATACCTAAGAAACTGTTATTGAGAATGTCACTCCATACATTCGATCTTAAACTATTATAGACATTGAATAAAAGAACTGCTGGCATATAAACACGTTGATAATTATATTGGCTTACAGCAACAGAATTCAATATGTTGAGGAATTTCACTTTAAAAAAAAAAGAGTCGCCCCACACATGTAATTAAACAGTCAAAATTTCGCATTGAAGACACAAATAAAACGTTGATTAGATATCTGGTATACAAACAGAAGTGACGAAAACAACTGAGCATCACTTTTCGTGGAATTCCCGTCTCTATAGGATGCTCGCAGACACCTCATAACAGTTTACGTATTTAAACAGTCGATACTTTTACTTTAAGGGCAATATAACATACAAGACAATTGAAGAAACGTTTGTTAGAAACTGATGTATAAATACAGTAATCGATTGTTGCAAGCTTCGTTCTGTTTCATCCTTATCACTATAATGTTGGGTATTGATCTGTCCGATCTTGAACAATGCTTGTTAACTGTGCTTCGAGCACTTGGCACACAAAGCTGTCAGAACTAAGTGATGCCTCCGTTCTGGATGCTTTCTTATAGCTGCTAGAAACAGAAACATAAAAACTACTTCAGTAGACTCGAAGGTTTGATCTCACAACAGCAAATACTTGCTTTGATCCTTCGTCAGAAGTGTGGAATGTAGGTCGATTCAGATCGTTACGAACTGGCTTTTGACTATTAATTCTCTTTAGTCGGTACAAACCAGTATTTTGTCTAAACAGTCTGTGTAATAAATCCTAGGTCCATTTCAGCTCGGAAGCTGAACATCTCTATCAGCTTCCTTGCTTGTAAAGACACATTTTTGTTTTGTTAACTTGAAGGTTACATTTTCACTCGAATCACTGACTGCTAATGGAAGCAAATAAATTGCCAAGTAAAAAAAAAGACAAAAAAAACACAATAATATCGACTCTTCCATCAGTGTGGTCATCGTTATGAGGAGAAACGCTATAACCAAATGACCAGGAGGATAATATCATCATAGTACATCCTGGTAGTATTGAGCACCCATATGATGTTATAATGTACTCGTTCTAGTATTACAAATGTATATGCACTCCTTGGCCATGTAAAATAGGGACAAGTTTAATAAATAATTAAAAAAAGCTCCTGACAAGAAATGACTCTTTATAGCTCATTATCCGTAGGTTTTAATTCCAACACTTCATCGACCTCAATAATCATTATCACTAAGAGCATTAGAATTTTCATTTTCATCATTACAACCATCAATCATCATCATCATCATCACTACTGAGAAGAGTCATCATATCCTGTTTATTATTGCTGTTGTTATATTAATGACTGAATGATAAATGTTTATCAACAAAATAATATTTTGCTGGTCTATCCAAAGAAGATTCCAATTCGCATAATTATTATGGCTTTGAAAGGAGATGACTTGTCCAACACTGTGGTCAGCTTAATCACACCAGATTCCGCATCTGTATGTATAGACCTTACATGTGTGTAAGGAAGGAGGAGGGGGAGGTGGTGAGGGGAATTCAGCCGGAACTAGTTTGTAAATCGTCCATATGTTGGTTGTATTTAAAGGGACAGGGGCATTAAACCGCCTATGTTTTCCTCCCACCCGGCCGTTTGTGAGAAAAATACAGATAGATTAGATTGTCGAAGTTTTCTTCCTCTCTATGCCGCTAATACGCGTGGTGCGTGACGTCATAATGCGAAAAAAATCTAGCAGGCGATTGATGCAAACACGTGCACAAATCGTCTGAATCAGTCGTCTGCTGGCCTATCTCAGCATGCGCAGGGTGAAAATTTCGGCACTGAAGTTGTGTTTTCTTAGAAACTGTCCGGCAAAAGAAACTGAAGTGTACTTACAAAAAAAANAAAAAAAAAAAAAAAACAACAAAAAAAACAGTTGGACGTATTAAGCTGTGAAGCAAATAACCACCCCTGTCCCTTTAACGTCCCTAAAGGCAAGATGATCTCATCCGAGATCGGTGCTTTGTAAATGTTTATGAATAACCCAAGGGCATATTTCAGTGACCAAAGCCATGTTACTTCAACACCAACAAAGGTATTCCATAACACAGTGAATACGCAAAAATCCTCATTAGCATCAATTCCCAAGACAGGGCGAAATATTTTTACTGCAGAGAAAATACGGTTGTAATATGTATACCCACTATCGTGCGTAGAATTTGCTCAATAAATTCCATTATCGACAGGATGTTTGGAGAACCGCTGAATAATTGAAAGCCATTTGCGTGTTCCAGGAATGTGGGCAGTTCTCGTTAGTGACAACAGTAACAGTACGTTTATCAAACTCAGACAACATCCAGTTGTAAATGAGCAAAACAACAGTTATGCTCCTAACAATTATTTCATTCGCTCACTCATCCAAACTATTCTTCCATTATTTACTCATTCTCTTTCTCTCTCTCTCTCTCTCTCTCNCTCTCTCTCTCTCTCTCTCTCTCTCTCTCTCTCTCTCTCTCTCTCTCTCTATCTCTCTCTCTCTATCTTTCTTTCTCTCTCCCTCGATCGGTTACAGTTTGACAGACGAACCACTAAACCATAAAGGCGTCTCAAGATCCAAGATAAAGTTCACCGGCTCTGAGCCACTTGGTATAGTATTCAAATGTCAGCGTCCTTAAGCGTTTTTTGACAAGGTATTATCCAGTCTATATTGAGGGTACCAGTTTAATGAATGAAAGGGGTACTTTGAACGTGATGTTTATTGTTCACACTATCTTGTTATATATCTAGCAAAGCACTGCAGCGAATTTACCTAATCGCAATCTTCATAGTAGCAATGTTGGCTTAATCGCAACATCTTTATTAAAAAAAAGCTAGATTTCTATAAAAACATAAATTTCTCAGATAATCACAACGCTGTCTATGCTTCTGATGCGTTGCGGTTAAGCCAGTTGACTGTACTGTTCTTAGTGTATGCTCCAAGTGTTTTTAAACATATAAAGTTAGCTTATCCTTTACGTTGATATTTTGCAGCATTAATTCTTAATTTGTCGATTTTACAAGATTATACAAGTTTGTAGACCTGATTTTGTCGAAATATCGGTGTATGAAATTTTAAACGTATTTGTTGACTCTAGTAGCGCACGGCGTTTCGGGCCCAGCGTCCCGCTGGCTGCATGTACTTCTTCGAACATCTCATGAACTGCGGCACATCTCGAACTTGAAGTTCTGAGCTAATCCCCTGAACTCGAACAATTTACCCATCTTACTAATTTTAACATTCCCCAAACATATTAATGTTTTACGAATTCCAACACATCACGAGCTTGGATTCTTGATCCAGTATAACAGACTACCGCTGCAGTTGTGATTATGTGAGGCGAACCCTCTACATCGTCTCAGTCTTTATTGTTACCATACAGTAGAGTTGGTCTTGTCCTCATTGTTAACTTGCAGTAGAGTTGGCCTTGTCCTCATTGTTAACTTGCAGTAGAGTTGGCCTTGTCCTCATTGTTAACACACAGTAGAATTGGTCATGTCTTCATTGTAACTACACAGTTGAGTTCACCTTTATCTCCAAATGACATTTTTTGCAAGTTGACCTTTGTTTTTCCGTTTGATTTTCAGGGATTCTTTGTGAACAAAATGCTCTTAGAAACAATAAAGGCATTTAGGATTTAACCATTCATTTCAGTAAACAAAACCTTCAGAGAAATACAATGTATAGACTTAATCAACATAGTGCAGACTATTGAAGAAATTGACCTCAACTAAAATAAACTATTGGCTCAAAGAGGAAAAGCTGAAACAGACTTTGGAACCATAAGAAAGCAACGCTTAAGACTTTGCTTATGCCCTCCACTTCTCAAGCTCTATTCAAGAAAAAAGTCGCGATGTCGTTTTAGTCTCAGTAAAGCCATTGAGATAATTGAGATCGTGCGCATTGGGATCTCTTACCATTCTAGGAATTACATTAGTGCAGCGGTGTTGAATGTACACTAAGATAGCGTCAACACACAGAGTTACTGTAATTGTTTGGATGGTGAAAGATCCAATTGTTATTGCCCAAATTCTCAAATATCGTGACGAGACCACATTTAAATATCAATAAACTAATGACCCATTAGTTTACAGAATTTAGCTTTTCCCAGTTTGTGATACTGAGCTGCAGCTCAGCAACAGACAGACTTCACTTTACTAATAAAACAACGCAACAATCGGATCCATCACATTTGTGCCTATTCCGTTGTGGCAGAGGTTGGCGTGATAATATTCCATTTCGACGAATACTCCTCAAAACAAGGTGACCAGCCAGCTCTGTCAAGTTGTGGACGCACTTTTTTTTTTTTTTTTGAACTCCATTAAGTTCATGGCTGTTTTCATGTGGTCTTGGTGGTCTTATCATTCTCTACTGAATTGTTCAGAAGGCGATAAAAATGCAAGGCTTCCCGATTACTAAAAACCCGCTGCATGTGCAGAGGAGCTTTGGAGAGAAGTTATGTGACCCAAGCACGCAGGTGGAATTTCAAACAACAAAAACAACAAGAACAAGAACAACAACAACAATGACAACAACAACAACAACAACAACAACAACAACAACAACAACAGCAGCAGCAGCAACAACAACAACTACTACTACTACTACTACTACTATTATTACTACTACTACTACTACTACTACTATTACAGCAACAGATGTACAGATGCATTGATAGCTGTTTCCCGGATGCCCCAAAAAAGCTATCATTGGCCGAAGACGCATATTCCCAAACCCAATGACTTATATACCAATACACAAATCGACACGCACGGCTGCGCTAGACACACTGGAGAAAAACCATCGTGGTTCACATGGAGACTCAATAATGGTATCAGTGATGTCATTTATCCGTGTGTCTTTTTTTTTTTTCATGTGAGCAAACTGGGGTAAGATGGGGGGAGAAACATGTACGCCAATCCCTTTCCTGGGCAGATCAGAAAAAAAAATATATTTTTTTAATAAAGAAACCAGAATGAAATGGTGTCTCGTTAACTAGAATAATGGGCGTGGATCTACAATATTATTTGTTTTGCAGCCATTTGAAATGAGCCTTAAACCCCTTCTTGAGGGACTAGATCAAGGTATTAATAAGACATATCAATTTTATCGATATTTTATTACTGAGTCTTATTTCATTGGATGAACAATCAAAACGGTGATAATAATAATAGTAATAATAGTAATAATAATAATAATAATAATTGCCCGATAATATAATTGTTTAAAGTGGCAGAGCTCATCCTATTCAATAGATTACGATTCTGAGAAAATCTGATCAACGAACAACATTATGTTTATAGAAGTTGTGTAATATGACCCATAAAAACTCAGGTGAATCCATATTCATAGATCACTTTCCCATAGAGTCAATGGTGCAATGTATAGAAATTATTTTGTCCTTCATTTCCACAACAATAATAAGTTGATACCACCTGGCCCTATTCAGTTTCAGCTTTCAGAACCCGTGGCCGTATGCATAATCCTTACGTTAGTTAACGCACAGCGGTAACCATGGGAAACTCAAAAAAATATTAATAATATTCACTGCAGATAACGCAGTACCTTAGTAAAAATGACGTTTGGTTTGTGCATGCGGCTGCATAGTTTCTCAGCTTCTTGTTTAGTGAGATCAGGTTGCAGATGCAAATTCCGATTTCCCACCTAGAGCCAATAAACTGTTTCTCTCTGTTGTCACTTACAAGAAATTTCACAATCTCTTTTATAGTTTGCAGAATTTAATGAGCTTATTAAAAATAATGTTTAAAATATAGGTCTTTCATTTCGTTTTCTAGCTTCGAACCGATGTATCGAAAGATGTAAACAAGCTAACTAGTTTCCCTAACAATAAGTGATCCGAGTAGAAGGCCACACCGAAACCGAAGTGAATGACCCAAATCTCAAGTTTAGTTTACAAAATCAGGAGAGAATGCAAACTAATTCGCAGGCAGGTTCACGAATATAGGGTCCATTCTTCATTTACTGTCTTCCCATGGCATGATAATGACAATATGCTATTTTCATCCAAAAAGAAGTATGTAACTATTAGCCCATTTGGACTGGTATAATAGTTTTATACTATCACTAACTGTCCAGAGTCACAGCGTGTTAGGATCGAGGATCTTACTGTAATTTCAAACGCAACATATTGCAGTATTGATCTCCATAGTCTTGCTGGTTCCTGGTGCTCTTGCTGCTGTTGTTACTGTTTCCATTAAAGACGAAATGTCTGGTCAAGTATGAAAACCGTCAATTTACCTTGCTGTAAAGGTTGCAGGAGCTAATTGGTTTTAAAAAAAAATGGACTACTAGAGTCAATAATAGCAGAGTATAGAATCTGGTCCTTTGGACAGATTATGTAGAAATAATCGTATAACATGAAACCACACCGCAAATGTGGTGAAAGTTTGTCCTCAATTTGTAAAGAAATAATTGTTGCAGGCAGAGTTTCCTAGTAGCTTCAGTTGAATTTAATTGTACGGGCCCGTGATCTGCAAAAGAAGACCGTGTTTTTAACCCATTTTCATCTAAATTCAAATTGTACAAAAAATTTATGAAGGATCCACCTTGTAAACAGTACATAATATGAGCACAGTAATGGCACCAGACCTGCAGACTAGCCTTGGTTCGAGGAGAAAATTTTACTGAATGGCTCAAAGAGGACTTTACAATTTGGCTCCTTAAGCCTAGAGTGCTTGTTAAAGCTACTACATCAAAGATCAAAGATAGACCTTGAAGTTGTACTATGGTGGTAAGCTGTGATACACAGCATGCCATTTTTTTAGGAGATGCTATCCCTTTCTACCAAAACTATTTTGCTGCTGTGGCTGCTGGTGATGGTTGGCGGGAGTGATGATGGTGAGGTTAATGGTAGTGGTTGTGATAATGGAGGTGGCGGCAGAATATGAATTCGACTGCCAAAAAGGTCGG
>JAWQUT010000522.1:171626-190354 GCA_033807755.1 Ellobium chinense | reverse complement strand
TATATATATATATTCAAATTTGTGACATCGAAAACGCCACAAAGATGCCGTAGAAAACAGTCAAAAATTCCTGTTGTTATTTGTAGTTGTACCTTGTGGGTATTTGGCGAGTGATTGGACCACGGTTTATACACGGAAACTCAAAGATGTCAGCAAGAATTCAAAGAATGAATTTAAAGAAAATATTAATAATTTGTAATGTTTTCTCTCCACTGAGTTGCGCCTAGCACCGCACGCAATGGAACTTATGGGGAAAGTGCTAGTCCAAAAAAATTGGTCATTGTTTGTTTGACTGTTGTTGAACTTTTGGAACGGGAATGTCGCATCACTCATCAATTAGAGATTTAGAATTTAGGTTTAGTCGCATGAAATTTATGTGGAAAGGTAGACACCACAGTCCCGTTCAAGAAAAGGGGAATTTACTAGTATTTAAATTATGTAATCAGTAATATGATGTGGAAGTGGAACTAATTTTATTTTGTGTTCTAGAAAAACTTAAGTTCACGAACATTGGAATACATATTCCTGCAGCATCGTAGGAAAGTGTTAGTCTCATTCTGGTGATTCATATTAGCATTTGGACGATGACTTCTTTACACACACACACACACATACACATGCACACGCACACACACACACACACACACACACACACACACACACACACACACACACGTACATGCGCACAGACACACACACACGCACGCACACACACACACGCGCGCACACACAGACACACACACACACACGCACGTATACACACACACATACACATACACATGCACACACACATGCACATGCACACATTCAAATGTACACGCACACATACCTTCACTCACACACAACACACACACATACACACACTTACGAACACACATTCACACACACATGCCCTAACACACACATAGGCCTACACAGAGAAGTAGTGAGAGAGCGAGAGAGAGAATGAGAGCGAGAGTGAGAGAGAGATGTGACAAATGAAAGATGAGAAATTAAACGAAAGAGACGGTTTCCTTACTGTAATCCCCTGTTGCGTATGTAGAGGCAAAGTAGCTCTCCAGGGTATGGATTACATGGGATCAGGTCCACGTCGCTCTGGCGTTTGGTTGACTCCAGTGCCTCTCTCTTGCGGACGTACAGGCAAATCAGATCGTCAAGACGACACCCTGTGAGTGGGTCCACCAAGATTTGGCGCTCGGTTGTTTTTGGCGCCTCCCTCTTGCCCACTCCAATGAGACAAAGAATTCCGGTACAACTATCAAGTGTCCCTAGCTGGCGTTCGGTTGTTTTCGGCGCCTCCCTCTTGCCCACTCCAACGAGACAAAGAACTCCGGTACAACTATCAAGTGTCCCTAGCTGGCGTTCGGTTGTTTTCGGCACCTCCCTCTTGCCCACTCCAATGAGACAAAGAATTCCGGTACAACTATCGAGTGTCCCTAGCTGGCGTTCGGTTGTTTTCGGCGCCTCCCTCTTGCCCATTCCAATGAGACAAAGAATTCCGGTACAACTGTCAAGTGTCCCTATCTGACGTTCGGTTGTTTTCGGCGCCTCCCTCTTGCCCATTCCAATGAGACAAAGAATTCCGGTACAACTATCAAGTGTCCCTAGCTGGCGCTCGTTAGTTTTCGCGGCCTCCCTCTTGCGGACGTATAGGCAAATCAAATCGTCAAGACGACACCCTGTGAGCGGGTCCACCAAGATTTGGCGTTCGGTTGTTTTCGGTGACTCCCTCTTGCCAACGAGAATGGAACACAACAAAACATCGTCGAAAGGACATGGGACCCCTATCTGGCGACTGGTCTTCTATTTGCCGATAAAGCCAGTTGTGTTGAGACGAAAGTGCTCACTAAGGATGGTAGAGTAACGCAATTAGGCTAGAAACGTGGTCTCTATCGAAATATTGCATGGTAAACAACATCGTGATGATATCTCTTGGATATTGCTAAAGCTGGGATTAACAAGGACGGCGATTAACCAATAATTTCATTTACACATTGTAGTGTAGGCTCGCTCTCGTGTCTAAAACATGTATTTTGACAAGAAGTAAGCGAAATTGCCTTCAAAATTGTTATTATTTTTAGGAAGCAGCTGTATATCGGATACTAAAACAGGTACATTTTGAAAGTATTAATTTGATTCGAGGTAGATATAAAAATTGTATATTATTTAAAAATATCGTTCAACGTTTGCATTACTTTTTGATAGCAGATAGAGAGACCATGGAACGTTACAAGTTATGACCTCAACAGCATCTGTGCCAAGGTCATCATTCTAGCTTTAGATTTAGAAGCCGTTCTCTTTTGTGACAACGTTACGCATGCACCATACATTTAGCTTGAAACTGACAGCCTAATGTCGAAACACGCCCACAAAAAGTAATAAATCCTTGAGCTAACATAACAACCTGTGAATATTTTTCTGCGTAGTTAATCCTAATTCACCCGCTAAAACAGATCGAGGATTAAAAAAAAAAAAGGAATAGAGCGTATTGTATTCCATATCGGACTAATACGATTCATAAATCGCATCGTTTCAACCACTAAGCCAGTAAAGCCCCACAATGAGCGCTTCATTCAGTTTAAATCTCCATTGGGATAAGTCCATAAAACAAATCGCTCCAGGATTCTCCATTTCCACACTGTCTTTCGGAGGCCGCACATTGTGTAAAGATTTGGATCGGATCTAGACCGTCTTTTGGAAGCCGCACATTATATAGTCTAAAGATCTAGATTGGATCTAGACCGTCTTTCGCAGGTCGCACATTATAATAGTCTAAAGATCTAGATCGGACCTAGACTGTCTTTCGGAGTCCTGAATACTCTGTAATCTAAAGATCTAGATGTAGACCATTTTTTCAAGGTAGACCCTTCATATTTAAACATCTAGTCTAGATCTAGACCATCTTTCAGCGTCCGCACCCTTTATGGTCTAAAGACCTAGACTCTAAAGTAACTTAAAGTTTTAAAACTGCGTTTGCAGTTGCGTAATTAACTGCTTTCACTCCTAAGATTAAATGCGCAGAAGCGCCTTTGTAAATACCATGGAGCCCAGAGGGGCCACCTTCGACAAACGATCGGTTCTCGGCAAATTGCGAAATACTTGGTAACTTCCATACCGAATGAACTCAATATTCTGTGAATTAATTCGCACTTTTATGTGTTAGATGAAACTTAGATGGACATCCTGTTTCACAGGCAAAATGCCAGTTTGTGTTTGTGTGTGTGAGAGTGTGTGTGTGTGTGTGTGTGTGTGTGTGTGTGTGTGTGTGTGTGTGTGTGTGTGTGTGTGTGTGTGTGTGTGTGTGTGTGTCTGTGTCTGTGTGACAGAGGGAGAGAGACAGAGAGAGAGAGAGAGAGAGAAAGAGAGAGAGAGAGAGAAACAAGCAACTTACCGAGTTTAGAAGTCAAATGTTGTTGTTGGTTTAAGATGTTGACGGACCATCACCAGCAAGACGTCCAGTTGATCATTATGTTCAGAATGAGGGAAGAAAATCGAATATAAATGATGACTGTGAGCCTCTTTTGAAAAACTCACCACAATGTCTACAGCAGTCACTGATTTTTTTTTTTTTTTTAATGAGAGCAATTACAAGTTCAAATTTATAGCACCAAGAATACCATAAAGTGGAAACAGAATAAGTGAAAAGAAAAAAAAAACAAATCTGAAAAGTTGTGCAATTATTTGTAGTTTTTCCTCTTGGGTGTTTGGAGATGAATACATTACTGTTTGGACAGTAATAATTCAACGAAAATAACAACACATTACAAAGATCGCTCCCCATTATATGGCTCTTGAACGCAATGCAACCCGTTCAGAACCAGTACTGTTAGGAAAATGTGAGACAAAATCGCCATTCTTGTGTGATTGTTGTTAAACTTTTGGAACGGAAAAGTCCAGTCGCTATATAATCAGAGAAGTCATATGTAAGACAGTGTGTGCAAATCCACGTATAAATGGGAGTATCTGCAAGCATGATTTTTTTTCTTTATGTATTTCTGCAAAGATATTTATTGTATTCACTGTAGCAAAGACACATTTCCCTTATGGATGACTAAACGTATCTTATCTTATCTTATCTTATCTTATCTTATCTTATCTTATCTTATCTTATCTTAATCACTATTGTTGCAAAATGCATGATTTGTTTACTTGGCAGTTTAGTAATTTAAGTTAATAAGCAAGGGTACACACTAGTAAAGAAAAAGACATGACCATTTCAATGAGACTATATTCATTTACATGTTGGGATGCAATAACTCTATAAACGAGCAAGATTCCGCTATAAACATTAAAGGACTGTCCAAAAAGTCGTCATATTTTGTCGGAATCTGAGACTCTAGCCTGAATAACTTCGTGTTACGATGCGAAAATGGAAATATTAGAAATTCGATGAATAATATGGGCGAAATATGAACCTATATTGAAATATTGCAAGTTTTTTTTGGTTTTTTTTTTTGTAACCAAAGCCCTCACAAAGCCCTTTTAACCAAACAAAAATGCGGGCTGATTTCCTGAACAATGTAGATTAGTGAACATATAATATTTCCCGGAGCTTGTGAAGCTTAGTGGTAATGATATGACAATCTGGTGAACTTATAAACAGTTCAGAGTGCTGAGGTATGCTTTAAACTTTTGCTAAGATTTCATTTTTTTTTTTCGAAAATAGAATTTTCGCAAGTCTCGCAGATTGGTACATAAGGATCCAGGTTCTGGCACACTTCGATGTGGTCACATGATTGTATCACAAAGAGGAAAAAGAGAACTGTGTTTCTCGAAGATCGTAGACCCACGTCATTCATCTTACCGCGGGAGTAGCAGCGATGCACCCCACAAACAGGAGGGCAACGAGAGTTGGCAGGATCATGGTTGCAAATTATCTCCCTGGAAAAAAAAATAACACTCTTTCATGTAACAGGGTTATTTGACTGATTCCTGAGTGAGTGAATTGGCTGGAAGGCCGGAATACACACTACGGAGTGTTCAAACTCGATTGGGTTTTTAACCGAGGCAAACATTTTTTCCGACTTTTCTCTTCTATCCGATTGCATGTTTTTTTATTGTTTTTTTTTCAGTCCAAGATTATGTAATAAAAGTAATCTATAATGGCAACTTGCTCTTTAGCTTAGTAGCTTACCATGCTGATTGAAAGTCTGAAAAAAAGACTCAATCTCACATGAAACAATCAAAAAACATGTTATTGTTGTTGTTGTTGCTGTTGTTGTTGTTGTTGCTGTTGTTGTTTTTGTTGTTGTCGTTGTTTAGATGGTTAGCAGCATTACCTAGGCAATATCACATACACTAGCTGCCCGGCCATAATAGTCTCTAAGGGGTAATCTGGCAGTCCAGCCAAACTACTCACGCTAAATCTATTTACAATAGGACCTGACAGTCTCTGATATCATGTGCTCGAAAAACATGACCAGTTATTAGAGCACCAAGCACAAAATAATTGTTCTAACTGGTGCATTAAAATGTTTACCATTTTAAATCCAGTAACAATCTTTTATGACGACATTAACAGTGCACTATTAATATCTGCATATTATATATACTGTGTATATTATTGCAATGTGTGAACTACTTAAATTATCATTTGAAGCATTCGTGTAATAGCCACATCTGAGCAGCCCAAATGAAACCAAATTTTACACGCTAAAACTCATATGGTGAGAAGGCTTAGGTGCTTCTTTGAAGCCAACCAAAAATCCCGTTCCCCGCAAAGAATGACTAATAATATGCTTTGCAAGTCTTCTGAAAATGCAGTTAGACAGCACTAAGTATATTTTAAATAGTACAGATACAATTTAAAACTGACTGCGTTGTCACACCTCGCTAGCAGCAAGTAATGATTATCCTTTAACTTGAGTTAAGTGTTAAACTATCTAAGAAATCGCTTCATAATGTATAGTCCGCCTAAGCGGGACGCCCGCTTAAGAGGGACTATTCGTCGGGAACGGAGCCGTCCCGCTTAAGCGGGTTCTACTGTATTATCATTTTCAGTGACGAAGCTGACGGCTTTTTTCCATGTCGTGAAAGGCGTTAAGTTGCTGTCAAGATAACCATCGGTATTACTGGTACAGAAAACAAACCATGTCAACCGGCTTCAATAGCAAGACTTTCCTGAATGAGTCAGTTCCTTCAGAAAAAGATGACAGACTCTATAATCGTTATAGCGGCTAATATTTTGACAAACATGATCACAGTGCTTATTTAGAGCGTTGTGTCAGTTATAAACGGTTTAGAATGTAGACGTCATACTCAGGTTTTGGCAAGAATTACATTTGCTAAAAGGTATTACATTTTTTTTTTTTTGCTCTCACAAGTTACTCACAACCGTTGTTTAAAGTACATGATATGTTCATAACTATAAAAACGATTCATTCCATTATTACCTTCTAAAGCTCAGTAAAAGATATAAAAAGTATCATGTAAAAGTCACTCTATTGTTACTTATCATGTAAAAATCACTCTCTTGTTACTTATCATGTAAAAATCACTCTATTGTTACTTATCATGTAAAAACCACTCAATTGTTACTTACAGACACTAGTAAAATCCAAAGTCTTTTCTACAGTCTGTCGACCAGCTTTATTTATTACTGACGTCTGAAAGAAACGTGTGTTGGTATTTCCTGTCGGTACTTTCTGCTCCTGCAGATTCTCATTTTTTGTGTCTGTTTGATCACGATACTGATTAGAGTGTCAGGGCATGTAGAATTTGGGATCATAATATGCTAGTATGGCGTAATTATATTGACTAAAAAGCAGGCAGGCAATCACATGGCTTCATCCATCCATCTATCCAATCCACCCTTCCATCCATCCATCCATCCATCCATCCATCCATCCATCCATGTATCCATCCATCCATCCATCCATCCATCTACCCATCTATCTGTCCGTCTATCCATCCATCCATCCATCCATCCGTCCATCCATCCATCATTTTATCCATCCGTCTGTCCGTCCGTCCGTCCGTCCGTCCGTCCATTCACCTATTCGTAAGAGAAAAGAACGAACAAAGGTTAATATTTTATTTATCGTATCGAAACTTGAATCAGAGCTGATGAATCCTGGCAAACAAAATATCCCAGACCAAAGACTTCTGGTCCAGAGTGTCATGACGTGAATGAGTACTTCCAAACAGGCCGTCTGAATGGAGCCCAGTACGAAGAAGGCTACGCACAACGAAGAAAGACATTTCTAAATGTAAATGGCCGTATGCATAATCCATACATTAGTAAATTAACGTGTTGCGTTAACCACGGTTTAAACTGCTAATGTTTTGGGAGTTTCCCGTGCTTACCGCAGTGCGTTAACTAACGGAAGGAGTATGCATACATTAAAGGGTGTTGCCATTTTCTGATAAGTCTGCGTCAAGACAGAAATAAAAAAAAAAGCCTCAATAGGATCATGTATAATGACATTTAAGAGACGTGGGTGAAAGCTGGTGTTAAACAAACTGGTGCCATCGCTTAAGACACTTATTCTAAAATCATCACCTTGGAGGGAGGAGAATGCACCATTCAGCACGTTGGTGTATAATATTGCACAGAAATCCAGCGAATTAGTGAAAATAAGTTTCACACCGTGTTATGCTCATAAGAGTCTCTAATAAAAGGTCGTACTTCCCCTTAAGCTGCTGTCTCACCATTGGTAAGATACTTTGGTTACATGAGATGAAGTCGTGTCCTTCTTAACTGGCTGTCAACGGCTATACTTCAACTTCAAGATGTTTTGTCTATTCTTTTTATGTTGCTACTATTATATTAAATAAGAGCTTGGAACTTAAAAACACCGTTTCTTGGTTATATATGAGCAAACGTAACAAGGATGTTCCTAACAATTTATTCATTCATTCGTTCACGCATCCAAGGTATTCTACCATCATTTGCACAGCCGCACATATTTCCTTACATATTATTATTCTCTCTCTCTCTCTCTCTCTCTCTCTACCCCTCTCTCTCTTACACACACACACGCACACACACACACACACACACACACACACACACACACACACACACACACACACATATTCATTTGCTGCACTTAAACGAAGAGGGCGGACGGTAGAAATTCTAGAATATATTCTATCACTGCATCACAAGGATTAAATCGTCCCCTAAGAGCCAGTCTCGCGTATCATAGTTTTAGCAAATTTTACAGGAGAGACAAAAACTGATTAAATTGTATAAGATAAAAGTTACCGACGGTTTAAACTGAAAAAGCATTTATTTAGAGGGTCTTGTTTATGACTGTGACCATTTTTTTTTAAATCGCAAAGTTTCTGAGATATTAATGTTACACGTTACACCTTTTAGGAATTTTCGCAAAAACGCGTAACAATTTTTGCGCGAAATTAGTTCACTTGTAA
Source organism: Ellobium chinense (assembly GCA_033807755.1). NCBI lineage: Eukaryota > Metazoa > Mollusca > Gastropoda > Ellobiida > Ellobiidae > Ellobium > Ellobium chinense. The sequence continues at coordinate 181,978 of JAWQUT010000522.1, read as the reverse complement.
CTTCATGTTACGTGATTTTGTACCTAATGCGGTGCTAATCGATGGATTGATAATATGATTGATTTTAAAGATCAGTTGCTTAGTTGAGCCAAAATCGAATGCGTGCAAGCTGTTAGTGATTCACCAACAGATTCTGTCAATGCAGTATGAGTGCTGTTAAACAGTAAACATTTTTCAACATGCACAATATTGCAACACAAATATTCTCAGAATCCAGAATGCAAAGGATAAAAAGTCATTCATGTTTTATTAAAATTCAATGACTCATAGACTAATAAGAATTACGTCTATAGCTGAGGAATTTCCTGCCTAAGAATTCAATACTCAGAGCAAATTTCCAGTCCACATTCTGTGGTAAGAGCACAAGTAGGGGAAAAAATTCCGAAGAAGTAGCATTCTTGTCGAATAATTAATCATGGGGAGCGAGAAGAAGTAAACAGACGTCATGGTTATGCAAGACATATGTTATTCGATACATTTCAATGAACCTAGGTAGACTGAGCCTAGGCTGTGAACAATTTTTGCTCTGGACAACTAAAATCACAATTGTGTAGGAGGTGTGTTCAGTTTAACTCCCCACACTAGAGAACAAAGATTATCGTTATCCCAAAGGTTGATAAAATGAATTAGCTCGATAAAGATGATTAAAGATGGGCTGTCCAAACTCCCAGACTCTGTGGGAAGAACAGAGATGGACAAAATGCAATCTGCTGTAAATGAAACTTTGGGCATCGTCACATACTAATTACTCAGTCCAGCACTGGACGCACCACAGTGAAGAAAAGGTCACTCAATAAATGTGCATGTGATTGTCAACATTTCACTGACACATCTTCACAAAAAACCTGTCTGAAACAAATCCGATGAGCAAAAACACAGATTTTAAGATATTCATGGCCATTAAACCTAAGCCAGTGAGCACTTTCCTCGTAGCTCGGCTTTAGGTGCCTCGGCAGAAGATAATCAAGAGGATATTGTGATTTGTTGAACTTATTAAATTAATGGACTATATTAGGTTGAGGACTGTTGCAGTGCAGACTTTGTAGCCGATGAACAATAGAGGTGAGTATCATCGACCTCCAACATTTCACGAAACAAGTCATTACACTTTATAGAATCATGGGACTTGTAGATCAGTAGATGAGAATTATCAAGGGTAAATACCAAATCTCAATCATTAAAAAAAAAAAAAGACCACACTGCACTCTCTGTGACTGAGTCGAGACATGTTAAGTAAAACACGCATTGATTTTCTATGGTGTAAATGACAAACATAAAAGGATCGAAACATGCCCTGCTAGCGGTTCATTGAAAACAACAACTCATCAGTACCAAAACTGAAATAGTCTAACCCTTTGCAGATTTTGCTGAAGTTGTGTCATGCACTTTAATGGTAAAGCAAAATGTCAACATATAACTTATATATATGATTGGAGGGCTAAAACCATAACCCGCAATGGCTGGTCAGAGATTAACACCTTGTTAGGTAGGACAAGATAAACGTCAAGTCTTTATAATGCATTGTAAAAGCGTGGCATGAACGGTAACAGGCTCATAAGGTCAGCGATTTTTGCTGCTTCGAGTCTCTGAGGCTCCGTTCTGGAGACTCTTGATGTGACTGGTTGCAAAGACGATCTTCTTGGCAGAATGGAAAAATCGTCATCAAAGTTTGTTTTTGTTTCAACCTGGCCATTACTGTACCTTATGGCTTTCAAATCGACAACACACGGATCACCTGCTGCTTTGCCAGGTCGAATGCTCTGTGGTCCCCCAGAAAACTCCTTGAAAAAGGAAACGACTGCATTTACTACATGAACAGGTTTGGATCGCCTACAGAGTGAAACGACTCTGGCAAAATCAGCAGGCGTATATACGTCAATAGGGACAGCGGTTGCCTCCACGCGACTGTGGATTGTGTCTGCTTGTTTGCTTTAACAAAGGCAAGAGCCTCGTATAGCAGACTTGGATTTAACTGCCATTCTGCATCCATATTCACATTTCTAGACAGCTCATCTGCCTCTACATTTTGCTTTCCTGGAACATATGCTGCTGATATCCAGCAGTGATTTTCAATGCACATTTCCCAAATTCTAAAAGTTACTTCATTGCAATGTGCTGAATGGCTTGTGCCCATATTGTTAATACAGTGAAGGGCTGTTGTGTTATCAGTCATCACTCTTATATGTTCATGTCTCTTCTGCAATGGCATCACTAATGCTTTTAATCCATACAGAATAGCTTTCAGTTCTAATACATTTATGGACATTTCCTTCTCTACCTTTGACCAACTCCCATTTGCTTTTCCTAATTCACAGGAAATTCCCCATGCAATTTTTGATGCATCAGTATATACACAAAGGTCTGGGGTACCATGGCTGCTGTTTATAACATTAAAGGCCGTATGTATGTTTTCCTCCCACCAATCCAATTCTCTGACACTGCTCTCTGTTAGTGTCATTTTTCGATCAAAATCACCCTTGTTTTTCTTTAAGTTTGTTGACTTATCTCTTTCCATATTTCTGTAATGCAAGGGCCCATACATTACAGCTGGGAAGGCTGCAACACAAAGTCCAATCACTCTAGCCATTTCTCTTATACTGATTTCTTCTTTGCTTTCTTTTGCATGTATCACTGCTGCTAAAACAGTTGTTTTCCTTTCCTGAGTTAAGGTAACCTTCATATCTTGAGAATCAATAACAAACCCAAGATACTGTATTCTTGAAGTTGGTGCAAATACAGATTTTTCAGGGTGAACAACAAACCCTAATCTATCAAATATGTTTAAAGTTTCTCTCACATTTTCTATGCAACTTCTCTCATTTTCTCCCATGAGCAAAGTGTCATCCAAGAAGAAAGTTGATTTGAATCCTAATCCATGCAAATGAGCCATAATCACTCTCATTAGTTTGGTGAAACTTCTTGGGCATGATGCTAACCCATTTGGGCACACTTTATAACCATAAAGGCATCCTTTCCATTCAAATTTCAAATATTTCAAAGAGTCTTCATGAACTGGCACTGAATAATATGCCGATTTTAGATCCAATGATGCAAACCTGTCTCCCTCTGTGATGAGGTTTAATGCTGTTTTGAATGTTTCCATCTTAAAATGTTCATATCTCACAGATTCATTCAATGTTTTCAGGTTGAGTATCACTCTAACCTTATTGTCTTTCTTAGGTCTAGAAAAAATTTGACTTATATAATCATTATCTGCCTTGTCACAGGTTGCTACAATACCTTGCTTAAGCATTTCTTGAATTTCCTGGTCAATTTTTACTTTTTCTTCTTTGGAGAATGAATATGGTTTAGAATTACTGTTCTGTCTTGGCTCTTCCTCAAACTCAATTTTCACTCCTTTCTCAACTATCTCCAAAACCTCCTTATTTGTGGTAATCAACTCCCAATTTTTTATGTTTTGTTTAATTGATCCGGCCTTAAAAACTTTAGCTTTGCCTTGTAAATATTTCACTACTTGTGGCATCTTTTCATAAAACCTTCTCACCTCATCTGGTCCAGATATACTGTCGATAATGCTTTCTAGTTCTTGAATTTTCCCCTCCACGGTCTCGTGCCACCTTTCCTGTTTTGTTGACCCCTTTGGGTCGACCTCTGCCCTAAAAAAGGCTGTCGGTTACTTTCTGTGTCCACATTATGACTTCTTTTATACGGGTGATATCTGTTTCCCCGATACGCAGTCAGCCTATATGACTGTCTTGCTTCTTTCATTAGTTTCTCCACATCCTCTCCGAACAACTTGTCCGATGGTTCTATTTTTGCATAACAAATGGAACCGATTTCCTTCGGCAGCGAGGGGCATAGCTGGGCTCTCCTCTTCGTGGAGAGTTCCTGTTGCGCATGTCCCAGAAGGGATATGACGTCAGCATTTGTTTCAATTATCTCATTGGCTCGTTTCACAAGCTCAGTGCTATAATTTGCATTCGGGTTTCCCGACGAATTTTTCAACTTAGAGGTCATATCGTGCAGCGATTCCGTTGCTTGCGATAAAGCAGCAGCGGCTCTTGTAATGATCCTCTGAATGTTCGCTTGCCTCGTGTCGTTGCGTTTTGCCGATCGTGAAAGACCAATGTGTTTCTCATATAGTTTTTCATTTAATTGGGGCGTCTTAATGCTTTGACAATTTTCCGGAATTTCATATTTTTCCGTCATTTCCTTCATTTTTTCATCTGTTAATTTTGAAGTAAATCTTTTGTTGACAATCTTTGCCAACTTCTCCATCACGGGAGGCCCCATCTTATTTTCATTCTCCAGTTGAGACTCTAACTGTCCCAATATGTCATCACTATCTATTTTCTCCTGATCTCCCATGCTGATCTTTAGCCCTTGTAAGTCATCAGATCCTGACGACACAGATTTAGATCTTGACCATACAGGTCTTGACTGAGTGTCTGTACCTTGACCTGGAACTTGACTCTGATCGATTTCTGGATCTACGCTTCGATCTTTCACTTTCAGATTCTTTCTCAGAATCGTCCTGTCTGCTCGCCCCTCTCGTCCCCGGGGCGGCCAGTTTACCTTTTCTGGACCTTGACTCTGCTCGGTCTCTAGATCTACACTTCGATCTTTCACTTTCAAATTCTTTCTTAGAATCGTCCTGTCTGCTCGCCCTTCCTGTCCCCAAGGCGGCCATTTTTCTGTTTCTGGATCTAGATCTAGATCTATTTCTTTTATCCCTTCTTCCCAGGGATTCCTTACTCGACTACTGTTTCTCCAACAGAGCCTCATAATTTTGATCGAGAGTGCTAATCTTCTGCATCATAAATTTCATGTTTTCAGCAAGACCTTTCATTATCTCATTATAGTTTGTCTCTTTCCCAACTGTCTTCTTCGGCTCGTCTTCTCCTAAAAGTTCTGTGCCCAGTTCTTCTTCCTCCTCACCGAGGAGCAAAGGCCTTGAACTAGACGCAATACCGAAATGCCAAAGTATGTTCTAACTTTCTAAGCCTAGCCTACCTTGTTCAGTATTCCAATGGAAAATGTAACACACAAACCTGTTCCTTAAAGTCACATCTAGTCTAGGCACGAGGCCTAAATAGGCCTAGTCTAGATCTATATGCCAAGTCACTCAATCTATCCACATCTGTAAAGCGGCAAACTGATCTATATAAAAACTTATCTCACTACAACACTTCCATAAAAACTGCACATCTAAGACCCGTTAACACAGAATATACAATTTAAACTTTCAATTTAACATAGTTAGTGACAATCATCATAGTGCATCGCATCTAGTTTTGGCAGGGCTTGAACCGGAAGTGGTTTTGCGCAGGCGCGGGCGATCTCATTTGGCTACATAGTGTAAGTCAGCTGTTGAGGTAAAATTTTCAGGTTTCTGAGCGGGAAGAATAATTATGTCTTATGGTTACACACACGCGAATCTTTTTGCTATATTATATCACTGTACTATGTACTGTCGACTGATGTCACTCCAGTCCTAATTTTCGTTGGCTGTTCCCATTCACTAGTAATGGAGACATGCTTCTGATCTAAAAAAAACAAGCATTATTTTTAACAGCCCATGACAAATGAAGTTTGTTCCCGTGTCTTTGTTTGATTCACCTCCTATAACAAGCCAGCTGAGGTGTCAGGCTATTTCAAGAGAAAAGGGAGTAAGCTCATTGGCAGCCCCTATCGACTCAAACCTCTGATCCGTAATAGTGCTGCTTTACTTTATCTTAAAGGGTCTAGGGAAGTGACAAATGCACTAGAACAGGCCACAGCTACCTGTTCCGAGAAGGGAAAAAAAATGATGTGATAAATAGAGCACCCGTATTACAAGTTCAGCTCAGGCAATTTGCAACGAAATTCAAAGAAACAGCGGGTAGATATTTGCTTCAAAACTTTAAAAAATCACATCATTTCTTCCTAAACTTCAAACTGCGTATATTATTTTCCTTCCGCCTGACCATTTGTGAGAGACAACCGTTAGAGTTTCGGAAGTTTGACCCTGTATATAATAATATGCGCCGTTTCTCATGACATGTCATAAATCAGCAGACGAATATTGCAGACGCACGAGTAAACCGTCTGGACCAGTCTTCTGCTAGCCTATCTCGCCGTTTGACGTCACGCCGCACGAGTAATGGCGGCGTGCATCGGGGTGAAAATCCCGACATCCCTGCGATGTTTTCTCAGAGACAAAGATGCATGTCGTTGGCGGAATGATAGAATCGGCTAACTGCAATTTTTTTCAAAAAATTGTTTTTGGCTAATCTGAATCATCATGCAACCTTTTAAATTCTATAATATTCTTGTAAAACACAGGGCAATGGAAAAAAAAAACATTTATTTAGATCATTTTATAATCGGCTAACTACGCGCTTCGAGTAGCTGGGAATGATAGAATCAACGATCTGCAACCTGAGCGGTGGGACATGTGTTGTAAGCGTTGTATTATTCTCGGATGTAATGAATACTGGTGTTGTCAATTAGTTTCTAGATGGTTGAAGTATTCATCCCGATGTCATAGTTCGTTGTATAATGTATAATGAATCGCCCAACTGACGGCCTGCGCAGTTAGCAAACGTGTGCAATGGTTCGACACCCCAGTAAAAGACTTCAGCGACGATCCTGCACGGCTCTATTACTTCATCTCAAAAACAGCATTGGCTTTGGCCGTGTTTCTGACCAAACATTTCTGTTGGGCTGAGAAAATGAAATAAATAAAACACAAAACTCTATATTTTGTGTTTTACTTATGGATGGATGGATGGATGGATGGATGGATGGATGGATTGGATGGATGGATGGATGGATGGATGGATGGATGGATGGATGGATGGATGGATAGACGGATTGATGGAAATGGCAACGTAAAGGCGAGAAGAGGAGGTTTAGGCACATAGGAAAAGTTCTGATGAAATTCAGAACATACGAGTAGTAATACGAGAAAAACGGGATCTTAGCGGGCTTGGGATCCTAAGCCAGCTATCCAGTACAGAGTGGGAAAATGTGTACAGATATTTCAAATTTATCGTAATCTATCTGCCATTGGTCAACGAGAATGCAGCCTGTGTGAATGGACATAACGTGCTGTCGGCGTGGGTGATTTGCCTGCGCCTTGTTACAGTATCAGTATGGCACATTCATGTAGACGAGATTTAACAGGAGTCATCGCAACTGGACTTGCAGTATGGCAGATTCATGATGGCAAGATCTAAAGAAGATCACTACAAGTAAGGAATGAAGATCCCAATGTTGTTTTTTTTTTTTTCATTGAAGGCTATATAAGTTTTACACATCTCATTAACTTATCGAGGTGTCCCAAGTCAAAATCATGTCCAGACATGTTGTTTTGCCTTTCCTTCAAATTTTGACATAAAGCAAAATGCCCCCAAACCAGTTAGATTTTGAGAACTTAGGCAGTGAAGCAGTACCTAATATTTTAGGCCTTTTCAGTCAGTAAATAGGGTAACTTTACCCAACTAGCAACAACCACAAAGTTTATACTTGAGTGGCTAAATCTCACCTACTCTGAATATATAAAATGTAGTTGCACCTATCTAAGCCTTTGAAATTCAAATCCAACCCCTTTCTCCCTCCTAATGGCCAGTTTTCTGATTTTCTAGGGACTATTTAAAATTGCATATTTTCTACGCCTGGTGTCGTTGGCATCTTCATATCTGAAACCTGCTCTGTAGATTTTTATTGAGAATGAGTAATCCCGTCAGAAAAAAAAAAGGAGGATGGGGAGGGGGTGGGGATGACGAACATATCACCGCAGGTACTGAGATCGTTATGAGTTGCAAATAGTTGTTATGACCCGGAGTGTTAACATGGTTATTTGGCTGCTGTGGAGCAAGAGTGGTCTAATGGTTGCGGCGTTGAACTCAGGATCTAAAGGTCCTGAGTTCGATTCCCAACCACGGTCATGTTGTAAGTGCCTTGGGAAAGCATTTTATTCACATTTTCCTCAGTCCATCCGTCTGTTAAATGTTTATCTGGCGATAGGCAGTGGAAGATATTGTCAGAATGCTAGTGATCAGCGCCTATAAATGGCAGCGGCACTGTATGCTCCCCAGGGAGTCGAGAAAGTCCTAGAGTGATCAGGCCTGCTGGGGAAATAATAGTAGCATTAGCGGGCATTAGCCTGGATATGAGACTAAAAACCGCATTATTATTATTATTGTTTTAAGAAACTGAGGAATTAAGTTTCCCAAATTCTTTAAAATATATTTTCTCAGCTGCTATCTAAGATAGCATTTTAAAACATTCACACTTAATATGTGCCATAGTAGAAATCTTAATTAAAACCAAGTTAATATATTACATAGATTAAGAAATTAATAACACTTCAGGGGATTGCTCACTGTTACTCGTTCACGGCGTGAAATGAAACACAGACTGGATGAAGTAACTATGGGCCAAACCAACAATCACTTCATGTTGTCATGGAGACTTCAAAATAAGAAAAGTTGGTGTTTTCATAATTTCCCAAGAGCCAAAAATAGCAATTTAACCGATATTTATAGCATGGCTGTGTCAGTATTTATTTCTAGAACTCTTTACCACCAAAATCGCAAAATTGTGGGATGGTCCACTCTTGCTCTACGGCGACCATTTCATAGATACAAAATCCGGTTACACAGATTGAAAGAGATGTCAATAGGAATCGGATGTTAGGAGACAGTATCATAGTCGGAAACTACCTGTACTGCCTTCTGGCACGTAAGGTGCCTATTCATATCCGGAAGGTTTGTGCTATGGTCTGTTACTGTGCTATGCAAAGTTAACGGGTAATACTATTTCTGGGTATCCATACTTACAACAGTTAGAGTGGATTTCTTTCATATACATGCATGTATACAGGTTTAGATCTAACATTATTCCTTTCCCATATCTCACTCCAAAACGTTGTGCCGTCTAAAAGCCTATGAAATGAGATTAAACTTCTCTGTACGTCGCTAATTACTATGTATAACGAAAGCCCTCATATCAGGTCTAACTGACACCACACTCCTCAACAAAAAGTATATGAATATCCCTTCCCATATGCGCTGGAATCTAAATGACACCACCCCGTTATAAAGGAATTTATATGGATAATACACTTTTTAGAAGATCGCTGTAGCTAGGAAGTGGTGTGCCTTGGAACCTTTTGTGAACTGATCAATGTCAAGACCTAATAGTAAAAATGTGTGCTTGAGAAATTCATCATTTATTAAAAGGTATCCCGTATTAAATTAAACTTGGTATCGAGTTTTCATTGCGCAAAAACGTAGAATACTTAACTCGTTTGTCTCTTTCTTTATGTGCTACGTCGTTGTTGTTTTTTTGAGTGAGGAGAGAGTCAGCGAACTTGTTACATTTATTTGATCGAGTAGTACAAGCTAGCCGCAAGTTTGACCTCCGGTCAGACTGATAATTTCAGGGACAGCGAGCGTCAACAAGTACCTTAAATTAACTTTAGACTAGCGCTAGGCCGGTAGTGAATGGCACGCATAAGTGGAAGTAGGTCAGATGTGCAGTGGTGTTTGTTCAGTGGGCTGTTTCATACCGTGGCCCACGGGGTTTGTTTGACACAGCACTGTTGTGCCAGGTTTATCGCTATAATGTTTCAGGTCACAACAATTTGACGCCCTGCGGTTTACCTTGTGACACAGTGGAGTGGACCAGACTAGATCCAGTATACTATGACTCATAGACCACCTGAGAAGAGAGAACCTCAAATCTGACGACAACCAAAGCCGTCTGAGTGACTGTTCATGTGAAAAGTGTGACGAGAGGAAGGAATACTCGACCAGCGTGGTCTGTAAGTTTGTTGGGCTATCTCGAAGGACAGCATCGCAATGATAATGATAGAGTTCATTTAGTCATTGACAAGTCATGGACTATATCGGTGTTTCAACGTACTCGGTTGTTAGAGAAAGTCCTTTATTGAGGGGAGATAGATTGATCATTATAAAATATGATCTGCAAGTGGTCACCTAAACAGTATTTCACTCGTTAGCTGTGGGTAATAATGGCAGTCTGATATCATTTTTTTTCTTCTTCAGTTTAACGTCTTCTTCTGTACTGTGTACAGCATAACCGCATTGCCAGTTAGCACCAAGAGGTTGTATGATAAAGGCTCTTGTCCTAGCTATATCAAAACGATTGCGGTTCGCAATAAATAATGACTATAAGGGCTTGGGCCCGTTAGCTATGTACATGTCCACTCAATTTCAATTTTGTTCAGATTAATGACAGCAAAACACCAGAGATCAAGTTCAGTTCATTTCTTGAAAATAAGTATGGTCTTCATTCTCCAGGGTTTTTATGAATTAATAGAGTGATGATAGTGTGTGTCATTATGAACGTGTGGGAATGTAAAAGACTAAGGGTGTGGAAAT
>JAWQUT010000522.1:83588-94092 GCA_033807755.1 Ellobium chinense | reverse complement strand
CACTGTTTAATTTACACCCCCCGCCCTTTCCTCATGCACCTCATACACACACCCAAAGAAAAATCAAAAGGGTTCAATCCAGCATCAGTTCTGTCTTCTCACGGAATCGCATTCTTGCAATGTTTACAGTTGTCTCTCCACTTGCCTTCTTGCACTTTCTAGAGAACATACGCATTAACGATAGGATCGCTTATCAAGAGAATTACATCAACTCTGTTTGTTGAACACTACTAAGGGTGAATTCAGCACCGATGCACTACTGTATTTCGTACGATGGTAAGAGATCCCATCGTTACTGCATATTAGCTCTCAACTATCACATGGATGTCGAGGAAAAGATAACGTGTAAGACAGTATCGACACTAGAGCTCTACTTCATATAACTTCCAAACGCCCTGAATGCCACTTTCTTTCGTATTCTGAAATGTTGGCATAATATGCATCAAGATTTCCAAAAGGACGCATACTAGTATAAGACTTTCTACACAACTTACTTACTGTACGTTACCATGTTATAAAAATATTGAGACGTCCTTAAACGTGTGCGTTAAACGAAACTATGCTCAACCAATCCATTTGCCACCATCCAAGCCAGGTTACAGACTTCTAATTGGCTGAAAATAACATGTTGTTACATGCGTTAGGAAGATAGTAAAAAATTGTGGAGAATGGGCCCTAGATTTGTGAACCTACCTGCGAATTATTTTACATTCTCTCCTGATTTTGTAAATTAAACCTGAAGTTTGGGTCATTCCCTTCGGTTTCGGTGTGGCTTTCTGTGCGGAGCACTGGTCGTTAAGGAAACTGGGTAGCTTGTTTACACCTTTCGATGTATCGGTTCGCAGCTCGAAAACGAACTGCAAGATCTATATTTTGAACATCATTTTTAATAAGCTAATTGAATTCTGCAAATAATTAAAGAAGACCTAGAGATTGTGGACTTTCTTGCAAGTGACAGTAGAGAAAACAGTTTATTGGCTCAAAGAGGGAAATTGGATTTGGCTTCTGTAACCTAAAGTAATATTATAAGCCGTCACATTTTTTTTTTCGTTTTAAAAATTTGTAAGAAAACGAAATATAAATAGAGAGAAAAACGGAAGGAATGTCGTCAAGGTGCTTCGAAAATGGCCAAAATCAGACTTAAGCTGTTTTTGAATAAGTGCCTTGCTGTGTATGAGATCAAACTCCATGATGACTTCCTTTAAATAAACGGAAATCTGCCAATATTTTCCCGCCAAAATTGCAGTTACAAAAATACACGTCCACCTTTTTTTTTTNCGTCCCCCTTTTTTTTTTTTTTTGGTTGTTTCCTGCTAGATCATAAAAAAAAAAAAAAAGTTTCCTTCCGACTTCTCTCCGAAGTGTGAAAAATCACTTAGGCCATTTTTCACAGCATATTGGGGATATTATGCAGAAATCCCCGGAGCCGCATTCTGTAAAAATGCCTATTGCATTTTAATACATTTGGAGGCTGTAAAATAATTTCGGCTTGCCTTATCAATGCAGCGCACACCAGGAAGCGGTCTAAATTTTTGAAATGGCACCGCATGATGATCCGAACGGCCTGGGTTTGTAAGAGGTTAGACACGCGCAAATATTTTTACTATATCCTACTACTAACGACTTTCTGCTCTCAGCTCACTCCTAATTTTCGTTGCCCATTCCCACTCACAAATATTTCAGATGAGCATCACAGACACACAAGGGACTGTGTTTGAACTGGGGTTGACAAGTAAACTTTTGGACCACCGGCTCTAGTTTGAACCCACCCCCATGAAAACCCAGTTGGGACCTCACACTACATCAGGGGAGGCAGGGTTACCTATTTGCATGCCCTGTCTCTTCCTGACCTCTGACCCCAAATAGTGCAGCTGTAATTTAATCTATACTGGTCATGAAAGCAACAAATGCCTTAGGACAGGCAAAAGCTCTGTGTACTGGGCTCCTGACCGCAAGGAAAAAAATATTTCAAAATTTATTCGACAGGGCAAACAGTCCAACCCAGTCCATCTGACCTCATTTGCGCGTGTGTAACCTAAGAGGCCTGCACCGTTCTTGTGTTGTTCATTCCCTTAAACAGAAAAGTTCTCTGAAAATTAATGGGGGACAGGGGGGAGGGGAGGGAATGTGTCGAGGGATGGAGGTGTTCATAAGATACCAATGTTCGTTCGTATTTCGGCTGGCGCAACATCTAATGCACCATTTTGCACTTCGGTGTGCAATCTTCCATGTCCAATCTGAAAACAGCTGCATAATATGCACAAGAACTGCACACCATATTATCTTGCAGTCGAATAAAACGAAAACTGGAACCATGTGGAGACACCCCCCTCCCCCCTCCCTTATATCTTTAAGGCTGATCGCCAATAAAAAATACGCCAAACCTATTCAAATAATTTGAGACATTTGTACAATATTAGGGCAACATGCAGTATGGGACTTGAATAAAAAAGGACTTTTTAAACCTTCATATTTCGCCGCTTGCTTCGAAATGTCTCTGCCATTTGTGTGAAATTCTGTGTAATGGAGCTTCCATATGTTAAAGATCATTAACGAGTCCTTTATGCTAAGTGTGCGAATTAAAGAAAAGAATCTGCATTAGCAGTGGAAGCAAGAGGAGTGGGAGGGGTGTGAGGATAGAACTTTGTGTGTTTGTGTGTGTGTGGGTGTGTGTGTGTGTGTGTGTGTGTGTGTGTGTGTGTATGTTTAAGGTTTAATGCCCTTTTCCAGAAGAGTCATGTCAGAGACGAAACTTGAACATTCGTCAAACAACTAGTGCGCCCCACCCCCGAGAAGGGCATTTCATTATGGTACTGTTTCGGTTTTGGGGAGAGAGGAGAGGAAAGAGAGAAATTAAAGGGGAGGGGGGGGGGAGGCAAAATCTGGTACCATATCCGCAAAAGTATACCTTTTAATCATCTCGAAATCAACCCAAAAAGAAACTAGCCACTGATAGGATTTGAACCCTGAAATTTCCCACCAACATACAAAGGCTCTATCACTCTAGAAGGACAGTCAGCAGCCCAAAGAACATTTCATAATTTACGCCATTAAATGCCCACCTACACCCACTAAGCTTAGTTCCCTTCTTAACTGGTTTCATTTTTCAAATAACCTTTGCTGCTATGTTACTGATTTTACATTTAAAACACATTCGAGTTTCTTTGACGCTGTTAACAGACATGACCTTGACAGAGTTTTATACGTTGTCACTCTGTCCTTGATTCCATCATCCCCCCCTACCATAATCCCCCCTCCCCCACCTCTCACAGTATCTGAATAGCAAGGACGTTCATTAACCCTCTAAGACTCAAGAGTAAACATACTGTCAGAAAATGTATTTTTTTATATGTACTGAGTTAATAGTGCACATGGCTTTGTTCAATTCATTTTAGTCTTATGACTTATTAGAGACAAAAAAATTAAATCTCTGAGTACAATTATTATTCTGTGGTCACAGAGGCCATATTATACGAGTACTGTATGCTTGTTCTTTGATGACTGCCTTTTATCATAATTTAATACATTCCATACAATAATGGAACAGTATGTCTCCAAACTCATGTTCCAGATATGGAACAATGGGTTTCCAAACTCATGTGTTAGATATGGAACAATGGGTCTCCAAACTCATGTGCTAGATATGGAACAGTGGGTCTCCAAACTCATGTCCAGATATGGAACAGTAGGTCGCCAAACTCATGTCCCAGATATGGAACAATGGGTTTCCAAACTCATGTGCTAGATATGGAACAGTGGGTCTCCAAACTCATGTCCCAGATATGGAACAATGGGTCTCTAAACTCATGTCCCAGATATGGAACAATGGGTCTCCAAACTCATGTGCTAGATATGGAACAGTGGGTCTCCAAACTCATGTCCCAGATATGGAACAATGGGTCTCCAAACTCATGTGCTAGATATAGAACAGTGGGTCTTCAAACTCATGTCCCAGATATGGAACAGTAGGTCTCCAAACTCATGTCCCAGATATGGAACAATGGGTTTCCAAACTCATGTGCTAGATATAGAACAGTGGGTCTCCAAACTCATGTCCCAGATATGGAACAATGGGTCTTCAAACTCATGTCCCAGCTATGGAACAGTAGGTCTCCAAACTCATGTCCCAGATATGGAACAATGGGTTTCCAAACTCATGTGCTAGATATGGAACAGTGGGTCTCCAAACTCATGTCCCAGATATGGAACAGTGGGTCTCCAAACTCATGTGCCAAATATGGAACAGTGCGTTCTACAGGGTTGAAGTTTTGAATCCCTCTCTTTCTCTTTCTCCCTCTCTCTCTCTCCTCCCACTTCCTGTCTTTTATTGGTTGCTCTCTTGTAGTGATTCGGTTTTTTTTTACTATTCTTCTTCCATTGACATTACTATCGTCCCCATTTAAACGTTTCTTTTTTTTCTTTCTGTTTTTCCATATCTCACTGTTACTCAAAGAGTTTTGAGAACGGCTTGAAGAGGCTTCAAACTGTCTTTGACAGTATAAACTTTCACAACTAGCGTGTTCCCAAACCAACATTGTTTTGGCATTTGAGAGCTTGCCCATTAACGATGGGATCCTTTCCATGGTAAGATTTACACTAACAGTGCTTGTTGAACGCTGCTTAGAGTGCATTCAGTGCCAATGCACTATTGTAATTCTTACGTTGGTAAGAGATCCCTTCGTTAATGCACCAGCCCTTGAGTATCTCGAACCATTTCAGTTGCTGCTGGCTTTTATGTTTTCCTATATGATCTAAAAAAGAAAAAAAAAACAATCATCGGTTTTGATCAGTTGTCTCCATAAACCAAAAATAATTTGTATATCCCGCAAACTGTTCTGCCAGGCACACAATACCTCTTATCCCTACTAGTAAAACGTTAAACTTTCCTGTCAGGGAACTTTCAAGTGTTGAAATCAAGTGATTTTTTTTTTTTGTCCTGAAAAGTACAGTGAATGTAGTCAAGAACGGCTCAGATCTGCGGTTATTTCATTTAGTGTTGTTGTTTTCGTTTCGTTCCTATGGCCTGGCGTTCTAAAACCATTTATATTCCACAGTAAGACAAATGCTTCAGTGACCCTGAAATAATTTCCACACAGTGTTCCAAAGATATCATAAATCACGGAATGGACAATGACTGCCTCTCCAGCGCTGACGCTGTTCAATGCTTCATAAGGCCTTGGAAAATCCTAGCTAGTGCAAGATTACTATTGTCCGCAGGCATCATGCGCCATTAACGATTTTCAATGACACTCTGGAAAGCCTTTCAAATTTCCATGCTCCATTTAGCGATATGCGCCGAGTACCGATACGGCGTGGTTTCCAAAGTGGAGAGATTATGATAAATTGTTTGTGTCCCTTTAATAATAACAACGCCCGATTTGCTGACGTGCTCAAAGCCACTCAGACAGTCTGAGTACTAATTTAGACTGTTTTGATAAAGTGGGTAAAGATAGTGCTTTTCGGTGTCTTAATGGTACTTTGTGCAGTTGGTCGTGTCGACTGTGTTTCTCCGAGCGTGTGTGGGACATTGATAGGGCAGGGTTGACAGGGTCACTTCATCAGTCATCCTCGTCTCTTTATGCCTTTCTCTCTCTCTCTCTCTCTCTATCTCCCATTTTCTCTCCCTCTCATTTTCTTTCTCTCTCTATCTTTTTCTCTCCCTCCCTCTCTGGATAACAGTAACAGTATTGTAAGGAGATAGAAAACTCACCATTTTCTTCGTTTACCACGATTGACAGGGCAAAGTCACCAATGCAGTGTGTTTGCTTTGAGCTTTAAGCTTTTTTTCTGAATCTACAGGAAATAATATAAACTACAATACTTGAGTCACTCTGAAATGTATCATAGAAATGATGTAACACAACTAGACTAATCAGAACTTCTCAAACGACTCTAAACATTCTTCAAACTACTAGGCTCTCTTTCTCTCTCTTTCCCTTTCTTTCTCTCTTTCTCTCCCTCTTTCTCTTTCTTTCTCTCTTTCTCTCTCTCTTTCTCTTTCTCTTTCTCTATCTCTTGCTCTCTCACCTTCTCTATCTCTTGCTCTCTCTCCCTCTCTCTTTCTCTCTCTCACATACACACACACACACATACACACACACACACACACACACACACACACACACACACACACACACACACAAAGACACACAGCTTATTCTCTTTGTACCTCTGGCAGGCTTCCACAGTATTTCCTACCCATTCTACTCCAGAGCACATGATTATTCGCGTACCTCATATTTCTTAACCAAACAAAAAAATAACTACAGGTATGAAGAGGCCAATCAATTTTTTTTCACTGTTGGCTATATACAGTTTTACACCTCTCATGAACTTATCCAGGGGTCCTATGCCAAAACACTTTCCAAACATGTTGTTTAAATCTTCCTCCAAATGTTTACACAAAGAAAAATGTCCCTAAACAAGTAAGAGTTTGAGGCAGTGAAGCAGGCTACCTAATATTTCAGGCCTTTTCACTCAGTAAACAGGGTAACTTTATCCACCTAGCAACAACCACAAATTTTATACTTCAGTGGCTAAACCTTATCTATTCTGAGTCTACACATGTATTTGCACATACGAGTATCTATGCCTTTGAAATTAAAATCCAACACTTTTCCCCCTCTCTTCATGGTTAGTTTTCTGATTTTATAAGGACTATTTAAAATTGCATATTTTTCTGCCAGGTGCTATTGGCATCTTCAAACCTACAATGAACTTTGATGTCCAGAGATAGTGTCCATTCACTTCAAAAGCAGGAGAATAGTTACATATTGTGACACCTCTGGTGCATACATGAAGCATTTCATACACAGTTTCCTTGTCTGTAAAGTGGATTCCTGGTTATAGGGAGTGAAAAATAACGTCAGAATGCAAGGCGATGGGTGCCGAAGCAGAGGTCGCGGGTTCGATTCCCACAACATCACTTTCTTCCCTTCTTTCATTTCCTCTCTGCATTTGTCTTCTTGCGCACTTTCCACTTTATCCTACTTGATTTCTCTTATTTAGTGCTCCGTTTCAACCTTGTATTACACCTCGTAATATTATTATTATTACTATTATTATTATTACCACAATTAGAAGTATTAGCATTAGTATCCACTTCTACAAAGGACCAGAGTGTTCTTCTGTCAGCATTTGATTACAGTAGAATCTATTCTGTCCAGCAGCTGTTTTCCTTTGCTGCAACCCCTCGTCAACCCCCCAACGGTTCCCAGTCTCCTAACCATATCATTCTCCTCTTCAGTCGCAGTTACAGGTTACAGACCTGTAATGGGGCTGGACTCTTTTTTTCCTCTATGGGCTATATTAACATTCTAAGCTGCCCTCTGAACCCAAAGTTTTAGCTTTCACCCAGACCCATACCAGATTGAAGCTCATTATGTGGCCCGAATTTTAAGACTTACCCAACCCTAGCAAGCCCATTGAAATTGTTAGCTTGGTTGGTATTTGTAAACAGCCTACTTTTTCACTGGTCAACGCCAAACCCCTCCTCTTCCGCCTGAGCACACCCTTGACCTGGCAGTTCCAGCCCAGGGCTAAATAGTGCCTGGTAAAATAAAGTAAAATGGACACAGATTCCCATGATATCAAAATTCCCCCCCCCCACCCCCCGGAGCCCTTATTACTGGAAGCAGGGCATGCCAAAAGAGAGAAAAGGGGAGATGAAATATAACCCCTAAGTAGTACGACCCAATAGTGAAAGTACAATTACAGGCCTGTAACCTTCAATGCTAACTAAGCTCTAGTATAGTCTACTTAAACATACAGCATGAGCAGGTCATAAAGCACCTATACGTAATGCGCAAATGTCAAAGACACATACGGACTGACTTATGTATACACGATGTCTATGCACGTTTCAGTCAACATAAATAGTGATACAATCTGCTAGAGACAGTGGCAGGTTAAAGTATCAGTAATGCTGCATAATGGACACATTTTTTGATGATGTTACCCTGCTGGTGACGGGGGGTGATTAATTGTATAGAGCATGTTAAGCTAGTCATAAATGATTAATGGTATGTTATCAATATATTATGCCTGACTAACTTCGCAGTTCCGCAGAAATCAGGCCATACCAAAACTCGTATGTTTGTCCTTTCCCCTTCTTTTTTCACCTAGACTTCTATCTATGTCGTTCTCCTGTATACTCAATTCATAAGGAAATGTTCAAACGAGTATCTCCCTTCGAATAAATAATATACTGATTGCTGTTGGACAGACTGCAGTATTTTTTTAATGGCCAGTCATAAACCACCATCTCCCCCCATTTTCCCTCCTCCCATGCCCTCCCCCACAGCGCTACACAGCTTTTCATGGTATTTTCATTATCACCATCACCATCACTATCATCACCATCACCATCACTACCATCACCATCATTACCATCACCATCACTATCATCATCACTACCATCACCATCACTACCATTACCATCACCATCACTACCATCACTATCGCTACCATCAAATTACTACCATCACCATCACTACCATCAACACAACCACAGTCACCATCTCTGTCACTGTGGGCCTTTCTGTTTGTTTTGACACCTTCCAATGTTGAAGTGTCTCATCACACATCTCCTCTTTCTTTTACATCCCGGCCTGGGCTTTAAAACAAAACGCACCGCAGTCTCCTCCTATGAACAATAATTTCCATCTCCGCCTCTTCCCCCTCTCTTGTCTTCTGAAAATTGTCAACCTCCCGAGCTCAGTGCCACAATCCTTGTCCACTAGAGCCTTCAAAACAATCGAAAATATCCGATTATCTCCGGCACTTCTGAGGTGAATTATGCCCCTTAGATTGCATTCAAATCGTTGATTGTGCCAGAACAGGAGGTCATAATGAGGTTGACCTTTGCCCTCAATTTTGCCACCGCAGGCCATATCCGGCCCCAGCCAGACGTGAGCAGAAAATTACCAATAGCGACTACAATAGCCAGGGTAAATTTATTTCGGATTTAACTAAGCCTGATATTCAAGTTTTAGATTTTTATAATAGTAGTGTAATTCTCTCATCATTGAAGATCCATCATGTGAAAAGGTACCTCTGGGACAATGCTATAATTGGAATGTGATTAGGAATCGGGTTATAAAATTAAATATAATCTAATAGACTCCACCCATTGCAACTACAAAGAATTTAATGCTACAGTAGCATTAATCAACCCTTAACCGCCGTAACGCCTTAAGATGCAGTTCAACAAGACATTTTGGGCCTTAGGGATATTTTAAGTTTAGCCAGAACAGAATAACTATTTCTCCTCGTCTTCTTTTTTGCTTCTCCGTTGCAACTGCGTTGATCTCTACTCTGTTCCTTTTAATGATAGTAATTTATGGTTTTATGGTATTCTTTCTCTTAATCTGTTTACTTTCTTTCATTCTTTCTTTCTTTCTTTCTTTCTTTCTTTCTTTCTTTCTTTCTTTCTTTTCTATTCTTTCTTTCTTTCGTTCTTTCTTTCTTTTTTCTTTCTTTCTTTTTTTCTTCTTTCTGTATGTCTTTCTTTTTTTTTCGTCTTTCTCTCGTTCTTTCTTCTCTATTCTTTCTTTCTTTCTGTATTTCTTTCTTTCTATCCAACCGTACACCAGGGCGCTGCCATTTCATCTCATTATTTCTTTTTTTTTTTTTACTTCAATTCCTCCCGTATACAATATTCAGTTTGTTATTCAAATATCCTTTATCTCCCTACCTCTTCACTTCTTTTGCTTATTGTTCCCGTTTCTTTCTTCATTATTTCCATTGTTTATTTTTTTCAAATATGACAAGACCATTTTTTTCGTTCGTTTTTTCCTTTCTATGATTAACATTTTGGGTTTCCCCTTCCAATTTTTCATTTTCCCTCTGTTTATATCGTTGCTTGTCCTGAAGTACTTTTAAGAGGTTTTAGAAGCCCACGTCGCACTAGGTCTCGATAAAAACTTGATAACCCTTGTTTAGGCGTTACTTACACCACTCACCTGTCACCGCATGCATAATCCTTACGTTAGTTAACGCACTGCGGTAACCACAGGAAACTCCCAAAACATTAGTAGAGTTCACTGTAGTTAATGCAATACGTTAATTAACCTAAGGATTATGCATACGGCCACCAATTCCCATTTTGGGATCCTAGCGGAACATTATAATTTCATGACAATAAATATCCTAAACTTGCATTTTAGACATTTGTCATTTGTCGGGAGTATTGGTCATGGTGCTCCGGGGAGAATATGGGATGGGGTGGATTTAGAGACAAGTGACTTGCAGTTTTCCTGCTCATAGAAAGCCACGCCCGTAAGGCCATCTCGCGACAGAACCCATTTTGTAGTGAAAAGTGATTAAGGTGGGGGGAGGGGGGNGGGGGGGGGGGGGGGGGAGGCGGGGGATGAGGGCTGAGCATGGATAACTTTCAATTGGATCTTCGAAACGTCAAGCTAACTACATAATATAACCTGTCATCTACTTACAGGAAATTTGTAGTTAGAGTTACGGTACTCCGTCCTCCCCCCCCCCTTACTCC
>JAWQUT010000522.1:64953-82670 GCA_033807755.1 Ellobium chinense | reverse complement strand
TATATATAGTTATCTATATCTCTCTCTAACTCTTTGTCTCTCTCTGTCTCTCTCTGTCTCTCTCTGTCTCTCTCTGTCTCTTTCTCTCTTTCTTTCTCTCTCTCTCTTTCTCTCTCTCTCTCCATATATATATATATGTGTGTGTGTGTGTGTGTGTGTGTGTGTGTGTGTGTAATATAAATCATTAAGGGCCCACCATCAAACCCACAAACACAATGAGAAGACCATAGTCTGAAATGTATTGATTTGCTGGTTAATCAACACATTTCTCTCTCCCCTTCTCTTAGCCTTCTCCCTTCTGCTCTCTCCCTCTTTCTCTCTCCATCTTTCTCTCACGGAGTGTCTGTATGCTAGTGTATGCAGACTTTATTGGCTTTATTTGATGCTCCTAAATACGAGAAATGTCTCATGCAGGAAATTCACTCTTTCTTTTAAACTTAAACACAACACACCCACGGGCGCACAAAAAACATACAGACGTGCCAGCTCACAATCTTGCACTCCCAGACCCCAAGAAAACCACAGCAGCGACATTATCAGGTTAACATCATAACCCAATCGATCATATGCCCCAGAGCTGCAGCTCAGCAGCCATTTTCAGACGATCTCCCGAAGTTTGTCAGGAACTGGACATCACGCGGTTTCAACTTCCGGTTATCTTGACCTTGGGGGCGATATCACATCCTGGTCACTGTTTGGGGCAGACCACTCTGACATTCAGAAGAGATACATGTATTGTAAGGCAACAATGACGTTTCGGTGGCCGTATGCGTAATCCTTACGTTAGTTAACACACTGCGGCAACCACGGGAGACTCCCAAAACGTTAGTAGTGTTTACTGTAGTCAAAACAGTACATTAACTAACGTAGGGATTATTCATACGGCCACAGATATCATTTGGTGATATCGATGTAATTTACGGTATCTAGGAGTCGATCCAATGGCTGTATGCATAATCCTTGCGTTAGTTAACGCACTGCGGTAACCGAGGGAAACTCCAAAAGTATTAGCTGTGTTCACTGCTGTTAACTTAATACGTTAACTAATATTATGGATTATGCATATGACCACAGATCTCGTAAGTTCACTCAGATAATAATGAAAATGATGACAACAATAATTACACCGCCTATCTTCAGCATTTTCGTACATAACAAAGTATATACTTAATGTGTGTCTTGTCTTTCAGAACGGGACTTGGGTGCTTTTTGGCTACATCAAGTTACAAGTATAACAAAAAAGTTCAATATGTATACTTTCAAGAGTTTTGATTTAACGTAAATCTGACCTGAGAAAATTGCATTTGAAGAGAAAGAAGACCATTTCCATCCCCCATGTAGTAGTCAAAAACTCTGAGAAAATCGCAATTGATGAACAATTTTACACCATGTAATTCAATTTAATAGGCCTCATAAAAACTCAAATTTATTGACAATTATGAGCCTTTTGCCTATAAAATCCAATGTTTTGTGTAGAGAAATAAGTTACATCTCGATTTCTATACTAAGCTAAAATTCTATATTGGTCTAGATGACCTCAAGTGTCTTTAGAATCTGATATCTCAGTTGCTAGTCTACCGACAAAACCTTATTTTGACTGGATGCAAGGCATATTGTAAAATACTATAACAAGCTGTGTTGCTTAATAACATCCTCCGCATTATCAAAACGCTGTCCATGATATTGACAATCAACTGTAATATTGCCTGACACAAGGTGGTTATGACATTTCCCCATAATTTATTCATATTCATCTGACACATAAATACACCGCATGGCTAAAAGGGAGTTAAAAAGTTAATCGTGATTATGTGTTAGAATCTGATTTATCTTCCCTTGATTGTGATGTCAGAAAGATTAACTTTTGCAATCAGCAAGGTTGGCTCTTCTGAGCTCAACAGAATTGGAGAACAACAAATGAAAGACAGAAAATAAACAAACAAACAAAAAAATGATGAATATAGAAATTAACTCTGGCATTCAGCAAGGTTGGCTCTTCTGAGCGCAACAGAATTGGAACAACAAATGAAACATAGAAAACAAAACAAATTTTTAAAAATGACGCATATAGATATTAACGAAGGTCCGCAGGATATCTTTTTTGGCGGTTCCGCACAGCAAACAAGGGGGATTAGAAGAATGACAAAGCTGGATCAATGACGGATATTGAGATAGAATAAGAGAGACAGTGAGACAGACTGACAGAAACGGAGTTTAAAGGGTTCAGGTGGAGTGGCACAATGGCAGCAGTGATGTCAGAGAAGGTAGAGAATGAAAGAAAAAGGCGCAAAAGGCCAGTTTGGCTACGTCTTTTTGGACCCCGCGAGAATTACCACTGGAAATACAAATT
This sequence comes from Ellobium chinense, assembly GCA_033807755.1. Lineage (NCBI taxonomy): Eukaryota > Metazoa > Mollusca > Gastropoda > Ellobiida > Ellobiidae > Ellobium > Ellobium chinense. Next base: position 80,320 of record JAWQUT010000522.1, on the reverse strand, counting down.
GGCCAAAGAGGCGGTTCTTGTAGTATGTGGACGGCCCGTTGGAGATTCTGAGTAACAGATGTGTGAGCATCTAAGCAAGCTAATATGGCTGCGACTAATGCAGAAGAACTAGACAAGAGTGCACTGACCACAAGTGGTGTTAAGGACACTTATGTCTTTGCTTCATTTATTGGCCTATATGCCATCCTTGATTGCATTCCACATCTCCACCTGCCCAAGATCGTTGGTAAAACTTCCATTGACAAATTTGAAATCGGAGGTGGTGACTGTCATTGTTACCGAGCTGCCGCTTCTGATGTAAATTAACAAATTTCAAAGTTTCTCACTAACGCTTCGCCAGCTTCCCCGCTGAGATAACGCACGGGAGCAAAACACAAAGCTCTGTTCAAAATGAATGAGAGGAGAGACTTAATATGCTCGTCCTCGACACTATAAAGTAAGGCTATCTGAATGAAACTTGAGGAGAGATGGTTGGTGTGATTAAGGCATACAGATACCGATAAAGTACAGAGTGTTGCAGTTTACCATCAAAATGAAAGCAGAGAAAAGAACACTTCAAGCACAAATTTGGAAGTGCAAAATGAGTAGTATGAGGATGATGAGAAGGGTCTATACGAAGAAGAATGACCGCAGAGGAAAGAAAAAAGAGGAAAGCTAGAGATGGAGAAGTTGAGAGTAACAATGTACCAAAACATGGAAAAAGATGAAAAAGAAAAGAAAGAAGATGATAAAGAACAAGTGATCTAAAGTAAAGTGACAGCCAGGCATACATGTTGCGCATATTGTATCCAGAACTGCATAAAATTGTCACTCATCGTGTCTATCTGAAGGGGGATAATTCTATGAAAAAGGAGCCAACCCAGGCTAATTCCATCCAAGGGAAATTACCCTTCCGATAGCATGGGGAGACAATTCGGTTATCATTTTGCCCATGCCGTCATTAAGTCCGTCGATGCGTGAAATAAGGGCCATCACTCTACTTATGGGGCAGTGCATCTGCCTTATAAGATGGTCTTAACTTTATTATGGCCCTTGTCTTAATGCTATTATCCTCCTTGTCAGGGTAAGCTCGTCGACAAGATTACTTCCCCTTGTGTTGGACATCAAGTAGATTGGGAGTACATGGGGAGGAGGATTTCTTTACGAGGGGAATATTATTTTCGTCCAAGGACGAATGTTTACTACTATGGTGTTCATGTACATGGAATGAGCCCGAAGCGGCGGACCATTAGATGGCTTTCTTGAAAATAGATGGAGATCCTCTTGGAAGAATTAAAGAGACAGCCTTCTTCCTCATTATTGATTCATTAAGTACGGTATCTACTGTTTGGTAGTTGTCTTTATTATTTTCAATTTTGCTGCCGCTGAAGTTACTTTTGTTGTTATTGTTCTTGTTGCTGTTGTTATTCCTGTTGTTGTTGTTGTTGTTGTTGTTGTTGTTGTTGTTGTTATGTTGTTGTTGTTGTTGTTGTCATCATCATTGTTGTTGCTGTTGGTGGTGGTGATGGTGGTGGTGGTGATGTTGCTGCTGCTGCTGCTGCTGCTGTTGCTGCTGTTGCTCCTGCTGCTACCGTTGTTTCTCACCGTGTGACTGATACATCGGAAAAACCGAAGGGATATACAAAATCAGATTAAATTTCTGATGACAGTTCCTGAAGGTGATGGGCCTAGTAGAAACATTTGTATAATCTGAGTTCAATGGCAGAATTCAGTGCGCGCACGGAAATGCACCGCTACTGAACGTATGTATGATGTAAGCAGGAAGAAGCCGAATGTTTAGCAACAGTATTAATATTTGAAGATGCTATCATTGTGCTGTCTGTGTGGCATAGGCTCTACTGTCATGTCGGACAGCGTTGTTAATGACTTGTGGCCAATCCATTCATCATGATTCCGTCTGGTGTGAACACATTGAAACACAGTCTAGTTATTGACTCAAGACTTCATTACCCTAGCGTGAGCAGTCGGGAGTGCGTTTGGGTCACGGGGTGAAATTTAGGTTCACACAGGAAAGTTAGGGACCTGTTCAGGCAGTAGGTATTTAAGAATTAAATTGCTGTGAAGTGAACGTCCAAGTGGTGTTCTGGTAGTTCGTTCAGACTTGCAAGTTGAGAGACTCTAGACCAGTTCAATTCCCGGTAGGGACAGGGAAGTTTCTAGTGTTAGACTAGACTAGTCTAGGTTGTTGTTCTTTTCGGCTTTTTTTCTTAAAATTAATCTTCGCAGTGATGTGCTATAATCCCGAATGACACACTTCCCTAGTTAATGTGCAACAGCTTCTAGTCTAGAACTTATCAGATTGGACTCACATTCCTCCCCCTTAAAGTAATAGAATATAGACTACCTCACCACCCGGTTACACAATACCCCAGCTAAAAGCAACAAAATCCATTTCAGTGTGGACAGAGAATAGACTACAACACAGTAAATAACAGTTTCTGTGACAAACCTGTGGCGATGTCCTCAATATATTTAATAAGAAATAAGGAAAAAGAATATAACTACTTGAAGGCATGAAAAGAAACTTGATAGATCTAAAATATTTCTAAAAACCTAGAAAATTGGCTGACAGACTGATCTGCACATTTTTATTGAATTTTAATTTGTTTTACCAGCTGACAAACGTCATCTGCTACTTCCGGGTTCATTAGGAAAACAACGACGGTGAGGAAGTCAAAATCAACTTCTATTTTTCGCTTGTTTGTTTGCATTTGTGGAGAAAAGTCCTTTCGAAAGTTCTACATCAAAATGATGTAANCTCCCCTCCAACAAAACAAGTTAGGATCAGAGCATTATGTCTGATAATGGGGAAAAAGACACCTTGGCGAAAAGGACACCTTAGCGTCACCATGATATTAATGACTTTAATGCTATGTATAAACTAATAAAACTCAGCCAGTTTTACGGCTCTAATTAGTCATTGATTTCATGACTCTTCAATATTTAGAAAGTCGGATTTGAATGTAACACCGTGTACCTATTTTATGGCTTATTATTCAGCATAGTTAGAAAGACATGAATGCTTTTAGAAAGAAAAAAAATCGCCTGTCGCGTTTTTGATGTTGAAAGTCTTTGCAGTTTGGATTTCCTTGCCAAATATGTTTGAATCAATCTATGGGACAGTAAAAATTGTAAAACAGTATATTATTATGTCGCCGCTTACTTTTCAGAATAGGATATCCATACAGAATTGAGGCATGAAGATGTGTTTCTGACATGCCCCTCTTAAGATTAATACTGACGACGTCTGTTCTTCTGGGTCCCGTATTCTGCGGTGAGTTCATTCCTTCATAAATTCCTTTTGCCATTTAGCAATTCTTGTATTTCTGTATTAACAGTATACCGAGTAGCTTTTTATATCACAAACGCCATAAAGCTGTCCACTGCCTGTCTGCAAAGAAAAATCTTCCCGTGAAAGTATCATTGTAAACAGCGGAACATTATTGTAGACACAAAATGTTCATATGTCACCAAGAAATTGTTTCTCGTATTTTTTTTTTTTTATAGTAGCAGTCACTATGACAGACAAGGGTTTAAGTGTATTATTCAATTATTGCGAATAAATGAGATCGTGAGATACTGCAAATCGTGATCGAGAATGATGACTGATGAAAAACATTATGTTTAGGGAATGAAGATTGTCACATTTCCACCAGACTACACAGGCAAATATTATCCATAAGAAAACATAATGCGAAACAAATCCATTAGACTCAAAGATCAGAATTATTTTTCTACTCATAACGTCGGTTTTGCTGTTTTTGTTTTTCAATCTCAGCAAAATGTTTATCACTGTGTGTTTCTTTATATCCTTTAGACTGTTGTTGTTGTTGTTGTTATTTTTGTTGTCATTGTTACTGTTGTTGTTGTTGTTGTGTTTGTTTTGTATTTTTTGCTGTTGTTGTTGTTATTTGTTGTTGTTGTTGTTGTTGTTTTAATCTTGTTTCGCATACTTAAACGATAAATTTCTCCCCGTTTATGCAGTTCAATTCATCCGTTTGCCATCAGAGCCCAGGGCAAATATACCTGACAAGTATTAATACATATTATATAACTGTTGTCACATCAGAATCATTTCTAAAGTCTGCATTGGTGACAGCAGGCCACAAATTTCCTCATAATCACGGCATCACAGTGATGGCCAGACTCCTCTTACCGCTACAACAAAAACAACAATAATAATTACAACAACAACAACAACAACAAAATCATGTAACTTTATGCATCTTGTAGAGTCAGAGGCAAATTCTCGGGAGTTTATTCGAGTGTGTTATTTCGACCGTGAGTCTCACACACGACAAGGCATGGCCAAATATTCAGTGTCGGACATAGACCCAACCCTCTGCACCCATCTGATCTACCGCAGCGCTAAACTAGACATTACTGGTCTAACGCTTCGTACGTATCCCTTGTATGATGAAGGACATGAGAAATACCAATACAGGTATGTTTATACACGAGACGGCGATGGAGATGGGATATTGACATTTAATTTGAGGGTAGATCTACGTTGAGATAAAATTAAAAAAAAAAAAAGATGGAAAGTGTATTTCGAGGGTCGGAAAAGAATGGTATTTGATATAAACTAAGATTTAAGAAGAAAGAAAGTAAGGCAGAACTAAATGCAATAAATTTATAAAGAAATGGCAAAATGTTAAGGCCATTTGACTTTGGATGGGAAACTCTTGTGTTCAATCTTTTAGGTGGAATTTTTTTTTAAGCTGCTAAACCTTTTTAGGTGGAATGGGATATTCCAGGGGTCAGAAAAGAATGGTAATTTGATATAGACTAAGATTTAAGGAGAGAGAAAGTAAGGCAGAACAACAGGCAATTGAAAAAGACATGACAAAATATTAAGGCAATTTGACTTTATATCGGAAAGCCTTGCGTTTAATTCACGCCATGGTCAGGTGTAAATGCCCTAGGAAAATATTCCATTCACATTTTTCTAAGATGTTTGCATTAGTGTAGATTTAATTTGTATTAGTCTATATTTTTTTAATATGACTTAGGGTGATCCACTACTCTATCGTTGAAGAGTATACTGCACTACTGTGGTGAGTATTGCCCTTTTCCAGTTCAATACATTTTACATGCAAAGCGAGCACCAGAGTGCTGAACAGTGCATTTTTTCTGCTGTGGATTGTAATGTTAGAAAAACGTTATCTCAAAGCACAGCCGTTACTTCACAACCAGATTTCACACATGTATCAAATGTGTGTTTCTCAAGAAAAACTTCGGTGATACTAAGGGAAAAGACTGTCTCTCAAAGTAACAGATCGAGAATGAACCTCACAAATATAAAATCTTCTGTCAGTACGTGCATTACTCTGTCTCAGATACATGTATGAAATCTAGAGACCAAGCAACTACTACAGTCTGAGATATGTTTCCTAAGACCACCCACAACAAAGAAAAGTGCACCTTTCAGCACTCTGGTGCGGAACTTTGCATGTATCATATACCGAATTGTGAAAGGGCAGTGCGCACCACAGTAATGCACTATACTCTACGAAGGTAGAGTAGTGTATCATCTTAAAGTGTGGATCCGGTCTTCTACCTAAAACAACTATGATTTTTTTTTTGCTTCATTTCCAGGGAATTCACCAATCTGAAGCAGTCCAACCCTCGTCTGAAAACGCTGATATCTATAGGTTTTGATAACTATACGAGTAAGCATTTTGTCCAGGTATCAGAGCCGCCATCAGCATTCAAGGTGTTCATTCGCAACGCGATTCAGTTTATAAGGTCCAGGAATTTCGATGGTCTGGACGTCCAGTGGTGGTACCCCGAGCTTTTCAGAGATGAGTTCACCAATTTCTTAAAGGTAACTCCAGTCCTAAGAACTGATCCCACATGAGGTTAATAACGAAGCACTCATTGCACTAATTTAGATTTTGTCAGCTACTTCCAAGTTTTAACACTGACGTTCTGCTGTACTGCTCATCAATACATGGCGACCGGTGACTCTATCAGTGTAAATAGTATGTGTATTCAGCTTGAACGAATGAATGAATGAATGAAAATCGGGCATTCCCATTGACTGTATACTTTACAAACTCTTGCCAGCTGGTGCGCATTTTATAGTAACGCCTTGGGTCTGGGTAATCTTTCTAGACATTCTGAAAGTAGTGAGTTATAATCAGCTCCTTATATGTTTTGATGTTGGCGTTCAGCTTCCATCATAAAGCTTCACGATAGAGGTGTAAAGCATCCTACATCACCTCAAACAAAGCCAAAAAATCTATGACAACTTCAAAAAATCACAGAGAAGCAACCATTCGCCCGATTTTCTCCAAACAAACACTGAAAGGAAGTTTGTTTTCCGCAGCTTCCGATTTCACAATTTTTATTTCCGTTTGGCGACATTCAGAACGTGCAATGCCGTCCGCAACGAAACAAATCTAAAACGGCGACCCGCGGCGACTGTAGGGGTTTACCGATAGCGGCGACCCGCGGCGACTGTAGGGGGTAAATGGTTAATACAAGGCGCCCGGTGAATCTATCTGTATCAGTGTAAATAGTATGTGTATTCATCTTGAAGGAATGAAAATCGGGTATTCCCAGTGGCTGTATACTTTCCCATGGTACGTAGATACAAACTACTGCCTGTTGGTGCGCATTTTATAACAACGCCCTGGGTGTGGGTTATCTTCCTTGACATTCTGAAAGTAGTGCGTTTTGATGGCGTAGTTATCTAGACAGGACGTAGTTTGATTGACAGATTACAGGATCACGTGCTTTAGTAGACACCGGAATGAGCAAATCCCATGCAACTGTAAACTCACAGTGAGAATGGCCAGAAGTGGTGGGGGAGGGAGGATGGGGTATGAGACTAACATGTGAAGTGAACGAGTGATTATTGTTGTGATTGGTTTGTAACCTGTTTTATGAATCCTACGGCAGTATGCATGAATGTGAGTTAGTCTGTGTATTGTATTGTAATGACTTATGTACTACTATGTTTAGACTATTTGATTATTTATTATTACTCTCGTGTATCGCAGCCAAGGCAATTTTCCTTTCTAAGGATAATAAAGTCATTCTTATCTTATCTTATAAGCAATATCGGCCTGGCTTCAAAAAGGACATTGTCATTATTATCATACTTATGTGAATGAGAAGGTCAGTTTCTAGAAGAACGTAATATAGCCGCAATCGTGCTGACATGCCGTAAAACACAAACTCTAGAAGAACATAGCTAGGAAAAAAACTAGATGATGTAAAACTTAGTTGCGAGCACAAGGAGAGTTGATACTTCTTAAAATTCTCAGGTGATTGATTTTTTTTTTTAAGCTTATACATGAATTTGAATATGCCAGCAGAACTCGCTCAAAAACATTGAATAAATAATTGACAGCTTTCGATTTAACGATTCCATCGTTTTTGTGCACTTTGTCTACTAACAAAATGACTTGTGCATTTGGATTCTGTTGTGGAATGCAAGATTATATGACAATTTGGGCGATATCTATCCATCCATCCATCCATCCATCCATCCATTTATCTACCCATCTGTGCCTCCATTTATCCATTCACCCATCCATCTGCATTTTGCAGGGTTTTAGAGAGGCCTTTGATGCAGAAGAGAGTGACCCTAATAAAAGATTGCTGCTTACTACAGGGGTAGCCAGAGACTATTCGACTATTGTGGATTCATACGACATTCCTGAGATGAGCAAGTATGAGGCTCATACATTTTGATACAGTGATCAGAAACTTAGCAGACAGAGCGACCATAGAATTACACTGAATATATTCCATGGGGCCTTTTTAAATGAAAACTGACACTATTATATCTCATTCATAATACTTAATATAAAGATATAGAACAATACACAACATACATGGCATACATAATACGTAACAAAGTCATTGCTGGTCGCCAGNAAATGGATTAATAATATTAATAATAATAATAATAGTTATAATAATGCAGTTTTAGAGGTCCCTTATCCAGGCTAATGCCAGCTCACGCAAATTAGCAGCATTTCTCAGCTCCCTGGGGAGTATACAGCGCCGATGCCATTTTGAGTCCAGCCGATGCTGGTCATTAGCATTCTGACAATATCATTCACTGCCCAGAGCCAAATATTTATTAAACAGACTGAGGAAAATGTAGATGAAATGCTTTCACGAGGTACCTACAACACGACTGTAACCCGGTATCGAATCCAAGACATGCATGGATAATAAGTCTACAGAATGTGCTGTTTCACGATTCACAAATGTTTACACAGAGACAGTTGGTTTAGATATAGCTTTGTGTATGTGTATACTCTTTAGAGATGTCTCTTTCCTTGTCTTTGCAATACCTAGAATAATCTACGATCGATAAATCCGCACAAAGATTCAAGTTTCAAGTTTATTTATTTACGCGAAAACCAGTCACATACAATATAATGTCACATCAATACCAGATAATGAATCGAAAGGGAAAAAAAACAAACATCTATGCATAACTGCCACTTATAAATTATTTAGTTATTGACATCTCTGTCTCTTTCTCTTTCTCTCAGACTCACTCTCTCTGTCTCACTCTCCCATTAACATTCTCTATCCCTGTCTCACACACTCTCTCTCTCTCTCACTCACTCACTCACTCACTCACTCACTCACTCACTCACTCTCCCCATCTATTATTAGCATCACTCACTCACTCACTCACTCACTCTCCCCATCTATTATTAGCAGTAACAACTTCCACAACATCCCATTCGATCAGACACATCCATGTAACAAAAAACTAAACAACCCTCTCCACCTCCCTGTCAGAAAGGGAACTAACACGTGTGTCTCTTAAACTGTTCGTATTCTCTTAAATTATGATATAATCTTATTGCTACGTTTTGAAATTCTTTATCATTACTTGAATTTAACAGATTTAGAAATCTAGCCAAACTAGAAATAAGGGGTTCAGGGTTATCTTTTCAAATGTCGGAACGTTTGAACGATTTCTGTTTCCCTGTCTTTGCAGGTATCCGGATTATATATTTCTTCTTACCTATGACTATTACACATATCCAGAATTCGTCAACATTACAGCTCACAACGGCCCGCTCTCGTGGGACTGGAGTGTGTCCTCATTTCAATCCAACTATACTATAGTGAGTTCGTTCTATAATACGTAAACTTTGGTTTGTGCACACCTTTCAACGAATTACTCAAAAACCCGCCATTAGATGTTTCTAAAATTTTGCATCAGCCCCTGTATGGGTCTGGACGTTATGAAAATACTGATTTCAATGATCAGCATTTGGTAATTTAGAAATTTCCTTATCATTTATTAGTAAAATATTCTCGATAATCTATCACGTCATACATTACAAAGTATCATATGTTTACCGTAATAGAACATAATATCGTTTCCATGTTTTGTTCAAAACTTCGTGTACACTTTTTCCCTTTATATATCTTTTAAAAATCATAACAATGGCATTGCATGTAAAAACCTTCGTATGTACTCATGAGCACGAAGGAGCACTTTTATTGAACTAGTCTGTCTGTTTGTCTGTTCAAGCTGGATAAGTGTTATGAAATTTGCAAAAGTACATATTGTTATTATGTCACAAATTGTTACTGTTGTATTGAGATATTATTGATTGACCTTTTGGCCTACAAGAAACTAAACTAAAACTAAACTGCAACTGTATTCAGGAAGATTCTGCTGTATTTCTATTGCTGCTTCCACTACAGAACTGGACAGTTACGTACTATCTCGATCATGGCATGCCGCCCAGTAAAATGGTTGTGGGGGTAAACGGTCTCGGACGTGCCGTGACGCTCCTGGATGTAAAACAAAACCTCCCTGGATCACCGGCAGTCGCGAGGCAGGAGCGTAACCCATATTTCAACCTACCGTCGTATTATATGACCTACCCAGAGGTACGAAAAGTCGGTAGGAGCATCTCTGTGTTTATGTGTTTTATGTTCAGTCTCCGAGGGTGTCCTTGGGTTAAGACTTATGGCAAGAGTTCTCGCTTTGGTTAAGGTTTACGTTAGGGTCACATGATTAGCATGAAATCCCTTGAGGAAAGTGGACTGAGTTTGGACATTAGAAAATTTGGAATTTCTTGAGTTACGCCCGACAGGAAGCTCGGCAACAGTGGTGGTCACCATTTACAGTCTCAAATTTGTTAGTGGAATATTTCCCCAACAGCCTTGTATGTGTCGAAGAAGGATGTGACAAGTATATAATCTACTGAATGAGGTAAAGATCACTCGCAAGTCATGGTGCTTTTTTCTAGCTCTTCTGCGTTAGTCGCAAGCATAATTGTTGAGCACACCTCTACTGAGTCTACTTTGATCCCATTTATTGAGGACTAAGTAGTAGCAGTAATAGCAATAGTAATAGTGGTGGTGGTAGTGGTAGTAGTAGTAGTAGTAGTAGTAGTAGTAGTAGAAGTAGAAGTAGTAGTAGAAGTAGTAGTAGTACTAGTATTACTACTACTTCTCTTACTACTTCTACTTAGTAGTAGTAGTAGTAGTAGTAGTGGTATTATAGTAATAGTAGTATAAGTCTTAATAGTGGTAATAGTAGGAGTAGTAGTATTAGTAATGGTAGTGGTAGTAGTACTAGTAGTGATAGTAATAGTGGCGGTAGTAGTAGTCGTAGTCGTAGTAGTCGTAGTAGTAGTAGTAGTTGTGGTAGTAGTAGTAGTATTAGTAGTTGTTGTAGTAGTAGTAGTAGTAGCAGTAGTAGATGTTGTAGTAATAAGTACTTGTAAGTTGCAGTAGTATTATTGGTAACGGCTGTAGTAGTAGTATATTATGCTATAGTAGTAAGATGTAGTAAGTAGTAGTAGTAGATGTAGTAGTAAGTAGGAGGAGGCGTAAGTAGCAGTAGACAGTAGTATAATTGTAGCTGTATTAAGAGGAATGTATGAGACTATTGGTACCGAGTGTCGATCAAACATGTTTTGAGTGATGTTTTATACTAATTACGACTATCAAAATGTAAACCGGAAGGAGCTTGAAATCTACCCTAAAGACAAAATAATCATGTGGCCGTCGAGCAAATCAGATAGCAATGACTTATATCTCTGTGTTATCTCCAGGTGTGTAAACTGATGGACAGGAAACCAATGCCAAGGCGTTTCTACGACTTTGACGCTTCCGGTGTATACATGGCCAATGGTACTGATTGGGTGGCTTATATTAACCCCTATATGATGTCGGAAAAGGTCAGATTTATTCAGAAGAGCGTGAAAGAAACGGGGAAAATGTTGCATGTGCGATTGTAGAGTGAAAGAGGACATTGTAGATGTTATGTTTGAGTGTCCAGCATTTGAATGATTGAAAATGTAATTTATGAACCATCTGTATGAGATTTGTTTGTATGGCGGTGTGCAGGGGGTGTATATCAGATACAAGCAGATCATCCTAGCCTGCCTCCATCCGCTATTACTTAATATTATCATTATCACTATTATTATCATTATTATAATTCATATTATTATTATTATTATCATTGTTATTATTATTATTATCATTATTATAATAATTATTACTATTATTATTATTATTATTATCATTATTACTATTATTATTATTATTATTATTTTATTATTATTACAGGTTAGAAAGGTGTNATTATTACTATTACTACTATTATTAGTATTATTATTATTATTATTATTATTATCATTATTATTATTATTATCATCATTATTACTATTACTACTATTATTAGTATTATTATTATTATTATTATTATCATTATTATTATTACAGGTTAGAAAGGTGTCCATGGTATAGGCATTAAAGTGAGAAAGCTGAGTGCCGCACTGTGGTTTCTCGGCATTTTTCAAAATTATTGACCCACTTTACTTTTAACGGCGATGGCTTTTATGGGTCTTACTCGATGGAGACCCTTCTTGATGGGCATTAGGGTAGGATCCCAGGCTTGCTCTGTTTATGGGAACTATAGGTATCAGTGTCAGCGCCTGTGCTCTATAAATAGTGTTACTTTGCGATGCTGATCCCACTCTTAGGGTGGGTAGTAAGTTTTGTAACAAGAGCAAGGTGCATAAGTCCACCATATAAGCTCTGGCGTTTTCCAGTAAAAGACCGATTATTCCCAGCAAAATAGTGGGATATACGATTTGTTCAAATGAAATTCCAGAGCAGAAGGCCGTTCACGAGACTTCACATTATACCACACCAAGATTCCTAGGGCCAAATCACTCAAAAGTGTTCTCAGCTCCCTGGCAGCACGCAAATCCGTTTTGAATCCTTACACATGCATTCCGAAAATATTATTGACTGCCAGGTATCCAACTGAACGAGGCATGGGCGTGAAAAAAATGTGAATGAAATGCTTCCTAAAGGCATTTACAGGCTGGCCATGTCGAAAATGGATCCCTCGGTCGTTCGATCATTTCCACGCTAAAATCGTTTGACCACGCAGAACATATGTGTTTCAAACTATGTTTGCCACTATTCTACACCGATACAGAGGACTCTGGAGAAACATGCTTGGCATTTTGTTTATTTGCACTGTAACTTTGTAAACAAGACAATGAATACTGAATGCGTAAATAATGCAGGAAGTAAGGCCGGGACCCTGGCTGTGAAACGTCGCGGGTTTGAATCCTGTACAGGATGATTTTTCCCTATTCTCTTACACTGGGAGTCAGGCTGCCAAATAGGCCTGTTTAGAGAAAGCACTAGAGAGAGAGAGAGAAAGAGAGAGAGAGAGAGAGAGAGAGAAGGAGAGAAGGAGAAGAAAAAATAGAGCAGAGCAGAACAACGCGCTGAGCACTGTTGTCATGTGTTTATTCAATCCATAGCACTGCATTACCATGCTTTTATGTCGTCCTTCTCGGCACGATGAGCGTGTCTATTTCTTGCCTTACAAATAATGCTGCTTTACCAGGTGATGGGAAACAAGTATTGTGACATTAATTTGCCTCCATGACCACCATTACAGACATATTAAAGTCATTTCAGTAGCAGTAACTTGACAAAGCATAGAGGTATAATAGGAAGCTATGGTTGATTACTCAGCTACCTCTCGAAACGCCTGCATATTGCTGTCAATGAATGGCACAATATCCTATGATACTGAAGAAAACGAACGTTTATTTACATTTCGGCACAAGAGAGCCAAGCAAGGTTTACTAAACCATAGAAATGCTATGCGACACTTAAAGTTTTGCTTTACACCCCTATATCTCAAATACTCACGCCCTTGAATATATTTCTTTGTCCAACGTCTACAAAGTCTCGATAACCGACTTTCAACCGTCCTGACATTTATAGTGAACGAGATATAGAATACTATCTACAACACTCCAGCCATTACTACTAAAGTTCAATCGAGGTCATGTTTAATAAACGAGCCTTTCTACTTACAGGAGTACAGAGGGGAAAAAAAAAACTACTCACCCGCAAATCTGGCTCACCGCCGTCACGGCGAGTAAGCACAGAATAAACATTAGTGAGCACCAGCGAGGCAAAGGAGAGGTGGGGTGGGGTGGCAAGACCAATACATGCAAACGTTACATATTCTTTCCTATTCTAGGTAAAATGGGTCATGTCCATGGACTTAGGCGGCATGATGTTTACATCCCTAGACTACGATGATTTCAACGGATCGGTAAGTATCAGTCATTGTTTTTAACTACCATGGTCGACCTTATAGTGTCAACTAAGATAATAAGATAAGATAAGATAAGATAAGATGAACTTCATTAACCCTCATGAAAATTTGCTCTGAACAAAAGTGCAGCACAGCTAATGCATGAAACGGTATTACATTCATAGTTAGAGTCAACTCAGTTTACGGCCTTAATGTCAGTTTGGTACCAGTTGTAGAGCCCTCCTTATGTATGCATCTGTTAGGGTTAACTCACTGAAGACCGAGGACATCTATGCACGTCGTCTTAGGTGCATCTAACATGAAGCACTCAAAGATTAAAGGGATAGGAGTATATATTAATTCATAGCCTACAAAAATCCACACTATTTTTTTTTTTTTAATTTTTAAACTGCTAGATCATTTTTTTAAACAAAAACACTGCCGGAATGTCAGGATTTTTACCCAATGTAAGCCACCATTACTTGTTCTTGCATGACGTCAAAAAGCGAGGAAAACTAGCAGACGATTGGTTCAGATGCATGCACAAACTGTCCGGCTAGCCGTTCTCGCGTTTTGACGTCACGCAGCATTAGCAATGGCGGCGCAGGCAGGGTGAAAATCCCGTCATTCCTGGGATGTTTTCTCAGAAACCCTCAGTTAAAAGGAAATATACAAGCGGTTTACCATTTTTTGAAAAAAAAAATTGTAGACTTATTTGGCTGTGAAATAAATGTATAGCTATCCCTATTCCTTTAACGTCATGATACAACATTGTCTTCTTCGCATTTGGTCGAGCACTGACTATATACAATGATGTTCTGCATTTCCATTAGGCCGGTCGTTAGGCCGGCCGAACTCTTTTCTGCTTTAGGTCATAGGATGTTCTTGGAAAAATGTATAGGTTTGAATAATAATTCTATGTTATTTGTGCCAGTCGCTGAGTCTGAGAGTATATGTCTCAGGGCAATGATACCGTTTTGTAGCGTCAGGGAAATAGATATTGAAATATCTAGACGTTGTCTGTTGACTGTGACGGTGGCTTATACCATCGTATTTCACAATAATAACAACTGTATTAGCGATTTGTCTCGAGGGCAGAGAGACAGACGGACGGACAGACAGACAGGCAGACAGACAGAGGCAGGTAGAATACTTGACAGAGAGCAAGACAGAATAGTTGACAGACAGACAGGTAGAACATTTGACAGACAGACAGACAGACAGACAGAAGAAGAAAGCATACTTGACAGACAGACAGACAGACACAGACACACACACACATACATACATACACACATACACACACACACATGAACATACATACACAAACATACACATATAGAGTGAGTAGTTATAGTGCTTTAAATGTCCATGTGCTGTTCCATTGCATAATGTATTTTGCCCATGTACCTCATTTGTGATTTAGGCTCATTCCCTATACATTTGTTTAACTTGTTAAATTTGTTAAACAGGTGTAAAATTATTCCTTAAATATAAACAGAAACCTGTTGTTGTTAAATCAGAGCGACTGGTGTGACATTCTGTTGGAGGTGCTCAATACTGATTTTCAACATTTATGTTTTGAATGTCTAAGCAGTTCTGCGTTAAAGGACGATACCCGTTAATACAAGAAATAAAGAGGAATTCAGTTGATAGGCAAGATGCAAGTATAAGCTCAGGTGAGGATACTTCAGACGATTTATTGATACTCAGGGGCGTAGCGAGGATGACTTTTCTGGTGATTTGGCATTCACATCCTTTTTTTTTGAGGGGGGGGGTGGAGGG
>JAWQUT010000522.1:16502-42192 GCA_033807755.1 Ellobium chinense | reverse complement strand
GGGGGAGGCCGGGGGTGGGCGGGAGTCGTCATATCGCCACGTCCTAGCACTAACATTCTCTTAAATTGGTTTCTAATTTAGTTTTTGTTGTTGTTTACGCTTCATGAGGTAAAAACTAAGTGGAAAGAAATCTATTGCCCTTTGGGGACTCCATTTTTCATGTTATCAGATTGTATTCACTCGGGAAAAATATCCTGTGGCTGCATGCGTAATCATTGCGTTAATCAACATATTGCGTTAACTACAGTGAACACTACTAATGTTTTGGGAGCTTCCCGTGGTTGCCGCAAGGCGTTAACTAACGCAAGGATTATACATATGGCCAGTGGGTCCTTTATGGACCTTGGCAATCCACTAGCTTTTGAGCATTTTGTCTTGAGCAAATTTATGTAACATTAGGCCTATGCATCGATCAGAACTCGGATCGCATCGTGAAACACAACAATTTCTTCCCAAGTTAACTGATCGCCGGAAGTGAATGTATCACCCAGTTACGTCTAAATATTCCATGCTGTATGGCAATTGTTATGCTTTACAGAGCTGTCTATCTGAGCTAATAACGACATCAATATTTAAGACGTACGCATTTGCCAGCAGTGCAGTAACGATACAATCCAAAATGAAACGAAGAAATTAGTATAATATTACGTGGATCTTCTTCAGTATCAAATGAAGAGAAATCGCTAATAAAGACATGGTATTGTTAGGGTTATTGTTACTGTTAGGGTTATTGTTACTGTTGATGTTTCAGTGTGTCACTGTGCCCATGATCACCTCCGAAGCCTCACGGTTGTTTACTGATGTTCAACCTGTGAGATTTAATTAATCTCAACGGGTAATACTACCAGTTCACAAAAATAAGACAGTATAAGCTTTTTACACATTAAGATCAAAAACATCTTTGGCACCTTTATAGGGAAAAAAAACAACAACAAAACAGTAAGTCACAGATGAACAAAAAAGATACCGTACCATTTTCTCTTTGTTTTCATCTGTGACTTAATTTTTATTTTTTTTTTCATCTACGTTGTTTTCTAGCAGCTTATAATATAGTCTTAGAAGATGGCTGAACGTAAGCTGCGATGATAAAAAGAGTGCAATTTTTGAAATCTGGTTCTTACGGTCTTTTACCGTAGAAGGAGAGAATATATATATATATATATATATATATATATNATATATATATAATATGGCGTGGCTTACCTGTTGAACTAGGAATATTACAAAACGTTGCCTTTGGTCCCCCTTTCATATTTGACAATTAACGTCAAAGAATATTTTAATAAAGGCGATAAAATCGATGTTACATGTCATGTTTAATTACTTTTTGTCTAGGGCTGATAAAATCTGTTACACTGGCTGTCGTTAGCTGACGTATCTTTCACTCTCGGAGGCAGCGTGGTCGTGCGGTTTGTGAGTCGTATTCAGAAACTGAAGACTTTCAAGTGTAAGGTTTATGTGTTTGACTCGCAAACTGGACGGTTTACATTGTAGTGTCCTTGGGAAAGACACTTCACTTCCATTTCCTCACTCGACTCAGGTGTGAATGAGTACCTGACTTGAGAGCTGGGGGAACCAGAGAGCACTGCACCGCTGGCGACCAGCAATGACTTTGTTATGTATTTCATTTGTAATATTATGTATTAACATGTATCATGTGTATTTTTATATGTGTTTGTATTATGGATGAAATTAATGAAATGTATAACATTGTATGACATTGTAAAACAATTTTCCCATGGGGTAAATAAAGTCATATTTTTTCATATTTTGATGGCGGAATTTAAACAAGCAATAAGCTTCATTAGAGTTGGCTACTTAACACTAGTAGCGTTAGCTGACCACGCGCAATGCAGTTCGCTGGCTGTATGACCTAGTTTTACCAATGTTATAGCGGATCAGAGCATACTGCCTGACGGTTAGCATCAGTTGCCAGGATACACGGCTGCATAAAAACGACTGCCGCAAGTAGAGGTTGGTTGAGCGATGCGTATTACTATGGCCGCACTAAATGGTAGCGAGAGCACGGTAGCATATTATATACTATCACCGCATCACGAGGGTTAAGGGTATATTTCCTCCACAATATGTAGCACTGCCACTTTTGATTTGTTTTGCTTTCACGTTTTGTTGTTGTTGTTGTTATTGTTGTTGTTGTTGTTGTTGTTGTTTTTGTTGTTGTTGTTGTTGTTGTTGTTGTTGTTCTTTATAGTCAAAGAGCATAACAAGGCAAAGTAAAATTGCAAAAATGTGTGTTTTTGCGCACCTTGGTGCGTTTTGTAAGTGATTAAGTATTAGTGAGTTTTTATTCTTAAGTTCGGATCGTTTACGTACCGTTATGGCAGAGACTGGCATGCTTATATAACATTTTATACCATTACCAATATATTGCCTATTGCAAACTGATTAATCTGATTCTAGCTCGTAACATGTTATATGATATTACCAAGCGGTACCAAGAACATGCCTACCTCTGTTCTTATAATATATGACAGATCTAAACTTGAAAGTAATAAAATATTATGTAATGTGGAATTATCTAAAACCCATTTCTTTGTGTCTATTTCAATTCTGGGTTTTAAAAAAACAACAAAAAAAAAACTTCACAGATCAGAGGGAGTTTGGCCAGTGTCTAGAAATACCAATTCCTGACATTAAGTCACACATTTTTATAGGGTTTCAAAAGATTGCTCTTGTGTGAGGAGTGGGGAAGTGTGTCAGGATCATGGAGTAGACTAGCAAGTGGAAAGTAGGAAATGATATTCAGGCGGTAGGTTTTTAAGGTTTAAATTGCTGTGAAGTTAGCGTCCTTGTGATGTAGTCATAGCACGTCCAGACTTGCAAGCTGAGAGACTCTGGGTTCGATCCCCGATAGGGACAGAAATTTTTCTACTCGTCGTTCTTGTTCTGCCTATCTTGTCAAAACTGATCTTTCACCAAAAAGCTGATAAAACTCCCCGCGACACATTTCCCAAGGTAGCACGTACGAGCTAAAAAATAATATCAGATCGGGCTCATATTTCTCCCTTCTAATGATCATGAATACCAGATTACTATAGGCCTAATCACCGTTTACACTTGATTTTTTGGGGGTTGAAAAACCCCTCTGTAATACTGGCAGTGTCCAAGGACTCTCCCCCAAAGTGCTTGGCACAGAGTTGTGGTTAAGGATGATTAACAACACCATAGGGACAATCATTCCACATTTATCTAAGGATTCAAGATCACGATTGTGGGGAGCAGCTTAGCTTAATGGTTACGGTATTGGACTCAGGATCCAAAAGGTTCCATTCCCGACCATTGTCATGTTGTTAAAGCCTGGGGAGGGCATTTCATTCATATTTTCCTCAGTCCACATGTCTGCAAAATGGGTACCTCGCTGTAAGCAGTGAAAGATATTGTCAGAATGCTAGTGCTTATCGCCTGTAAATGACAGCGGCACTGTATGCTCCCCATGGAGTTAAGAACGTCCTACAATGATCAGGCCTGCTGGGGTAATAATAGTGTGAAGTAGCGTGAAGGGACATTAGCCTGAATGCTAGGCTTGTGAACGGCATAATTATAATTATATTTCGTTTGTGCTTTATTTCTCATTTATAACCCTACTTTCAATCCGAAATCGAGCACTAGGAGGAAGAGCCCTTAAATACGGGCCACAGTGATCAAGAAATTGAGAATCTCAAGGCACACGACGGCACAAAAACATCCAGTCCATCAATCGACCATACACTAACTCATCCACAAACGCACGGACGCACACACAAAACCAATTCCATATCGCCTGCAGGTAGAAGCCAGGAGGAAAAATTGGACAAACTTGATTTCACGCTCTGCGCAGGGGTCGTCAATAATGCAAATTGCAGGAAGAGTTACTGCCCTTGATGCACGTGCACGCCTCACTAATTCCGCGATGGGCGAAAATGACCAACATGAGTCAAGGACGAGCGACTGGCACTCATAAAATGCGATTATAAAGATTGAACTGAATTGTGAATGCATCTCGCGAGTCCACACTACACAAAAGCAAAACCTGTTATCTCTAAAAACATTCCCTTTGACCAAATTCATATTCCATACGTTAATTAACGTACATGTACTGCTTTAACTACAAGAACACTACTGTGACCGTATGCATAATCCTTACGTTTCTTAACGCACTGCGGTAACCACGGGAAACTCCCAAAACAGTAGTGGTGTTCCTTGATGTTAACGCAATAAGTTAACTTACATAAGGATTATGCATACGGTCAATGATGTTTTTTATGTAGATCTACATAGGCATGGGACATATTTTTGGGGTGATTGGAAGACCCTAAATAGGGGAGGTTGTTGTGAGAGAGTATAGTTTGAATAGAATGATGTTTAACCATAAAGTCAATGCTCACATTACTGTTTGTTTTTACCTGCTCTTACTAACATGTCTTAACTAGCACCTCCATTCCCTCAGTGTAGACGATGGGGGGAGAGGGGGGAGGAGAGAGATTGTGGGCGGGGTGTCAAGGGCTCTCCAGAGGAAGGAACAGATAAACGAGATGTCAAGAAACGAGGAGAAGAGACGAGACATCTGAATGAGGGCCCCTAAGCGATAGTCTTGGGTAAAGGAGGAGGGGTCAAGTTTGGGCAAGTTCACAAAACATGAGTTCAGATCAAGATCAGTTCACTAAGGGAAATATTTCCTTAGATCAAGTTTCGCTCAGTTTCAGGAAAATTGTGAATTTTTCAGATCAGCTCAGTTCACCTTGCTTTTTTTTTTTTTTTTTGGTAAGTTCAGATCAAGCTCAGTTCACTTCATTAGAATAGACAATAACCCCATCAGGATAAACTCTATACTAAGCAGCAGACGCCATTCTGCAGATCTACACAATGCAAATTCATACATTAATATTACAAAGCCAAACTTAGCTAGCTTTTAATTTTATTTCACGTGAACTGAATTAAAGTTCATGATCTGAGCTCATATGATCTCAGATCTGCCCAACCATGGAGGGGACCTAGGCCAGTTTGATACTCCCCTGACTATTAAAATCTTAGTGAAGCTACTAACGTAAGAAGATGCTATAGGGAGGGACAATTAAGAGAGAGTTAATTCTAAGACTAATTCATTTTAGAATTACTGATGGCATCGATTCAAATTTTGGGCCATATCCACAATGCTGTCTACCGATGTTAGCTGATGGTATCTATGGGAAGATCATTGATGTTTTGGATTTTTTTCCGGTATGACCGCCAAAGAGCCAAAGAGCAAAGTTAGATACATGGTTGTGACACTCTTTTCTAGCTCTTTCGCATCAGCCGCAGTCATCTTGGCTTGCTTGGAGACTGATACTGATACTTTCATAACCTCTCACAGAAAGAATCACAAAAATATCACCTCTTACGTGCACCTGCAGAAATCAAACAATCGTCGAGGAGGAGATGTGTTTGCGAGGGAGGTNGGGGAAGGGGGAGATGAAACTATTAGCTGTCATGATGTACAAGGAGAGTAGTTTGAAACATGTAATAAACTTGTCACTCTATTGGCTAACTGACTGAACATATTGATTTATTGACAGAATCATTTGTTGTGTTGTTTTTTTTTTTATTTGACGTTTTTTCAGTAGTGTAATTTCCTGATGGTCCATCTCGTCTGTAACTTGAAAGTCCTGTGTTAGGTGGAGTGAGTGATAGACGAAAGAGAAAACAGAATGAAAGAAAGAAAGAAAGAAAGAAAGAAAGAAAGAAAGAAAGAAAGAAAGAAAGAAAGGAAGGAAGGAAGAAGGGAAGGAAGGAAGGAAGGAAGGAGGGAGGGAGAAAGGAAAGAATGGAAGGAAGGAATGATATGAGGAAAGGAAAAAAGAAAGAAAGAAAGAAAGAAAGAAGTTTGAATGGGGGGGNGGGGGGGGGGGGGCAATAAACAAACTTCCTTTAGTAATAGAAGTTGGAGCCATGCTTTCCCCTGATCTGAGACTCGTGCCCCGTCAATACACACACAAATATACCAGCGCTGTGTCTTCGAGTGTGAGTATGTCGTGTGTATGCGCGCGCGCGCGCGTGTGTGTGTGTGTGTGTGTGTGTGTGTGTCTGTCTGTCTGTCTGTGTGTGTGTGTTGTCTGTCTGTCTGTCTGAGTTTCTCTGTGTTTGTCTGTACTCGTGTACTTATTTTGTGTGTGTAAGCTTATATGATATGTTTCAAGTTCAAGTTTCAAAGGATTTATTAGGCCATAGGCCGACATAATGCAGTACAATACAATATTACATGAGTATAATCCACTCCAAAGACATATACCATGTTCCTCATGCACACTATTTCCACTCATCTACCACTTTCTCATCTAGCTGACACCCAGACTTTCGAGAGTTAAACTGACACACAAATCATGACATTACCGCTATAATCACTCACTATCTCAAACTACACTCTCTGCTTGTCACTCCCATTGCCCCCCCCCCCTTTTCCTCCCCCAATTCCTTGCCAGAGGGTGCCCATTTTGGCTCAATTTTTAAAATTATATTTCTTCAATATTCCGAAACATAAATTACTCAGTCTGCGTATGTCTTCACCCCATTCACTTTTAAAGTATTTTACTAATCTATACATATTTGGTTTACTTTTAAATATCCATTTATATTATTATATGGAAATATCCGTTTGTTTTTTGAGTTTATGCGCATGTTGCTATAAAGCGCTTCGAGCCCTCAAAGGTGAAGGGCTATTTAAATGTCTTTTATTATTACCTCTGGACGTGACTCATCATTATTGTTATTGTTAGTGTTATTATTATAGTCGGGCCACAGCGATCAGAGTGAACGAAGAGCATAAGAAATCAAAAGAAAGAGTAAAAAAAGAACAGAGGGACAAGTGAAAGAAAGGAAAGAGGAAAGGAAAGAATAAGGAGGGCAAGGAAATACGAAATTAAGGGAAACGAAGGATGGAGAGAAAGAAAGAGAGGATGAAATGAAAGGAATATGCAGGAGGAGTTGCGATTAACGAAACAATTTTACTGTTCCTGGCAATGAACATTAGAATAATCCGTCGGTGTTGGGTTGAAGTTTAATTTCACGTTCGGCAGCACACACAGCTTGAAAACTTAATATCATCAACAATATCGGGAGCATTTAAAAAACTATCAAAACGTGTTTACCGGCTGTATTCTCGTTCATATTATTTGTTTAAAATCGATTCGTCGATTCGAGGGCATTGAACCATCAAGTCCTGAAGACCTAATGTGTTTTCACTGCGTTACAATAAAAATGATCCCTGCTGAGATTTTCATCAAATGGAAATGAAGAAAATATACAAGGGCGTTCATCCTTTGTAAGATAGTACATTGATTCTGTATGCAGTTGGAGGGCGGCGTGGTCGTGTATAGACGTCAACCTGATTCCAAACTACAGGCAAGGCGATGGGTGCTGACGCAGAGGTCGCGAGTTCGATTGCCATCACATCACTTTCTTTCCTTCTTCCATTTTCTCTCTGCATTTGTCTTCTTGAGTATTTTCCCCATTAACCCACTTTGTTTATCTGTTTGCGTCTCCTCACTACCCAGTTTAGTATAGAGGCCGAATGGCTATGCCGTTCAGCTGAAATTAAGAGATTGGTATTTCGATATCAGACATTGTCGATTTGTACATTCACAGTTCATCTATCTATCAGTTTGTAACATGGAAATTTGAATGTATAACCAATGACAGCAAACTCAAAGGTTTTCAAAATATCAGTTACTAATTTAGGTTTGTTCTCGTCGGGGAGTTGAGAATGTTACTGGGCAGTCTACTGTGTTGGGGAAATTATCATTAGGTGAAGTCACGTTTATGAGTAGGATTTGGACGAAAGTTTACACAGCCTGCAGCAAGAGGCCCATTGTGGAGAATGATGGACTAAGAGAAGATAGAAATGCTTTTTTAAGACACGTAGTATAACATGGTCGTGGTGGAAGTCGAATCCCGAGTCCTCTAGATTTTGCAGAGAAGCAGCCACTAAAGAACATACCTAGCTTATGAAATGGTATAGGGCAGAAGGAAAGAGAGAGATACATAGAAAAAGAGAGAGAGAGAGAGAGAGAAAAAGAGAGAGAGAGAAAGAGAGACGGACAGACCGACCGACCGACCAAGACAGACAGACAGACAGACAGACAGACAGACAGACAGACAGACAGACAGACAGACAGACAGAAACAGACAGAGAATATTATGCCTGCTGCCGGGGGCAGACTCCTAAAGTATAGGCCGGTGATTGTGACGGACCTCCCTCCATGTGCCACAAATAATAAGACATGCAGTCTCCAATTACTGTATTTAAAAAACAAAAGAATATGCCTTTTTCGGTCTCGAAGGCATATATAACACCTCCCATTTCAATACACATGCAAGTACTTGATTATCTCAATTGATGATCTCAATCTCGTTATTGTTATTGCTGCTGTGTGTGACGTTAATATTGTTATTGATTCACTAGGTCGTCATGCTGTTCCACGATTGCATTATATGAAATTCAATGCTCTCAACAAACTGCTCAAAACAAAGCAATGAGACAGATGGTTTTTGTCTTGTAAGACTAGGATATAAAATCGAGTCAAATCTCTACATGTGTTTGTTGTTTTTTTTTCAGCATGAAAAAGCAGATAAATGGAAGATCAGAGTGATATAAACAACTTAGATAATAAAAAATGTTACTTGGGCAACTGTGCAATGTGAGTGAAGAAGTGGTTAGACTAGTCCAAAAGGATTCATCTAACCAGGCTAAAGGACAACCCATGATTGATAGGGAAACAAATACTCTTTTGACTAACACTTTAACAATAAATATAACTTTGAATTAAAAATGTACAACATGAATGACCCTCGCCCCAATTCTCAACCGAAGCATCCAATGATCTTTGGGTGACTTGAGTATTGGCCCGATAATTCCAGTTCACTCTGTGAGACCATAAATAACCCACGGCCCTCCAATGTCACATTATCACTGACGCGTCCATGCAAGATAGCAGCAGCTCTCTCGGACGTCAGCGTACTAAAGGACGGACTATCGCTGATTTCCTTGCGCATGAATGAATGTGCCATATTCAGACTTTTACAAAAGTATGGTGTTCCAATTTGTCATTGATGAGACAAACTTGTCAATGTTTCTATTTCAGACTCGGTGCGATTCGTGTGAGAGCCAGCTATTTTGAGAGTGTGATTTTAGAAAGGAGGAAATATCGAATTTATTGATAATATCGCAACATCTTAACTATGTCTTCGTTTTCTTCCAAGTCATTGTTACTGTTTAGAGAAGGGATCCACAGGGGGTGAGATAAGGTGGTACAACCTCACCTGTGGTTGTATGACTTGCGTTAATTAACTAGTTACGTTAACTATAGTGAACTCTATTAAAGTCTTGAAAGTCTACCATGTTACCACAGTGCGTTAACTATTGTGTTGATTATGTATACGGTTCTTGGTCATCCAACTACCTCCTTAATAGTGAAAGAAAATGTTAATAAACTTTCTTTTTCTTCTTTTCTTTTTTAATTATCTCTTTTTATAAGGACAATTGTAAAACACACGTCGAAGTTCCGCAATAAACAAACGGACTTTCAGATTCCTCTTTGCAAGCTCAAAACAGGGTGCACATTAGCCTGAGGCAGGGCCCTGCAAGCCCATTTCGTTTGGGCCCTTCTTTTAAAAATCAGGCTTTCCCTCCTTTCTTTGGGAACCACGTGATCTTCGGGTACCCCAACTTGCTCGCGTGCGCATTTTGAGGTGGCAAAGGTACTCGTTACAGTCCTGGAGTGAGATGTATTCACAAATGTGCGACCCATTTTACTGACACAGCTTGTAAAGTCATGTGTGCTATCCATGTTGGTGGCCTATTATTGTCATAGGATTCACTGCTGTCCCAGACATTCTCGTAAGCTGAAATCAAAACTCTCTTTAAATCACAGACAGGAAAAACAGACACAAGCTACATTTTCTTAATGCCAAGGTTTTTCTAACTTATCTCAACAGATCAGTTCATGTTGCCATTTTTCGACTAAGGACCGTGAACTGCAGGTTCACAGAGCAGCACAGCGGGCGAACAGAAGTTTGGGATGAAAAGGTTACATACGTTACTAATAATATCTTCCCAGTTACTCCTCACTTTCTATCATCTTCAGAAGTTGATNTGTGAATTGCTTATTGAAATTATTGTTATTTTGCTCATTTACAAAGTTTGTTGTCTGAGCTAAATAAACATATTGTTATTGTTATTGTTATTGTTATTGTTGTTATTGCCAGTGCTTGCAAGCAGACGAAACATCACAACATGTCCTGTAGGACTGCTCTCTCCTTGCCGAACTAAAAGGACGGATATAGACTAGTCATCGGCGATTGCCTATGATGAGACGAAGCTGTGGTTACAGGGCATGGGGCAGGACAGGAGGTGTCTGCAATTTACCACCCAGTTTACGGCCCACAGCTGTCTGTAAGCATAACCAGAAACCGTTCAAGAAGAAGAAGAATTCTTAGTACCGGTATGAGTAGTGAAACCACGTGGCAGCCTAAGAGGGCAGACCATAATGAGAGACACGTCATACAGACCGTGGATTCGACAGCCACTCAAGGAATCTAAAATAATAACTGTTATTTGGACGAAAATAAGTCCTCACAAAACTAAGGTGAGGGAATTGCAATACTATTCTAAAAAAAAAATGAGTATTTTTATTTGAATGAATAAATAAATGAATAACTTTGTCAAATCAGACTCCATAAATGGTCTCAGTAAATCTCCCACAGGAAGAGTGTTCAATCCGCATGACACAAAATCAATCTGTGTTCTCATTGGCTTAGACGCCAGTCATCATAATCACGTGACATGAAGCACGCGGCTAGACCATGGGTTGGGACCTGATGAGTGGATGTCGGTCTCGAGAGACCAGGGCGGGTAGAGATATTACTGCCACAGTTCAGAGGGAAATGACTCTGTTTTCTTTTCCATGTGTTTATGTCTTAGAGAGATTGAAATTATGATAATAACGATGCGGTTTATAAATCTGGTATACAGGCTGATACCTGCTCACGTGACTTCACACTATCACTACCCACGCTGACCAGATCACGCTATGACGTTTTCAACTCCATGTGGAGTATACAGTGCGGTTGTCTTTTACAGGCACTGATCTCTAGCATTCTGACAATATCTTTCACTGCCTGTAGCCAGGTACCCATTTTACAGACGGATGGACTGAGAGAAATAGAAATGAAATGCTTTCCCAATGTACTTACAACACGAGCAAAACGGGAATCGAACCCATAATCTTTAGATCTTGAGCCCAAAACCAAAACTATTTCACCACGCTAAAGGTAGAGACAACAAGAAAAAGGAAGTGATGAGGAAATCGCCTTTTCAAAGCCGGCCAACTTGCGCTGAAAAGCTCACGACCGGTCTTGTATAATGTACATCACTGGCTAAAACATTTGCGGAAGTTATATAAAAGCAACAGTAGCATAAGCTTTACTTAGGTATTTACAACTACGGTTAAAAAAAACAAAAACTTTGTAAAGTATTTGTCACACGTTCAAAAGTCAAAGCAGTACCAGATGGAATGAACGCTATATTGTTTCCCAGTTAACATTATTTTGAAGTGTAATATTAATTGATAAGGATACTATGTCGTTCTTAGATTTAGTTGAAAGATCAATACAAACTACTAATGATTTCTTTGGTAGTCATTTTGTGTATCAGATAAACAAAAACACGCTTTCTGCTTTATCATCTTCAAGACGATAGCGCTCAGTAGAAAAATGAACCTTTTCTGAAAATACAGACGTGAAATGTAAAGATTAGTTAGTCTAGTGTAAGGGATTGACTTTTTTTCAGAATGGGAAAAAGGCTAGGCTGTTGAATATCAAACATAAATGTTACTGTTGAGTCACATTAGGTACGAACTGAAGCATCGCCCACTTTTTGAAAGAAAACACTGTGAATTCCAAGTGGAGAAAAACAAATGGCATTCAAGCATATAGCAGTAGCAATTTCCACTGCGATCGCTCATGGAGTCATTGCAGGACAAACGTTGATCAGAAATGTGACAGAGATAGACAGAAAAATAATGATTTCTCGGATGAATGGAGCGAGGGAGTGAATAACAGGACTGACAGCTGATTAGTAGACTGTCAATTTAGGACCAGCAGACAGACAATCAGATGGGTAGACAGACATGGCAGCCGGACTGAGATTAAGCTGTGTGATGCAGTCTGGAACGGTGAATTAAGACATAGCTTGTTACTGTGCTTCTGTTAGGAGTAACTGATTACTCTCTCTCTCTCTCTCTCTCTCTCTCTCTCTCTCTCTCTCTTTCTCTTATTCACTCGCTTGCCCGCTCGCTCTTTAAAATCGCTTCCTGACAACGACCATGCTTTCTCATTTGAACTATTTCTTTGCGCAAGGAACCCATTTACCACCTCACTGAATCTTCTCTCTCGTTCGACCTCAGCAAAAACATCACCAATAAAATTTAGGAGACACTTCTAAACGCACACTCAATTTAGCAAGCTGCCTATTAAGGTCGCACGCACTGCTTTAAACAACATTAAAACAAATAACAGTTATGATAATAGCCATTTGGATAGTTGCGACATAATGTGTCATACAACTCTGAACACTAGCGCATAATTATTAATATCTGTCCTCTCTTAAATTCGTTTGCGAAATAATTCACCTTTCCGAAAAAGCCAGCCAAAACAAACCAATGGACTGAAAGTGAGGTAGTAGAGAGTGAGTGACTGGGTAATGCTTATTATAGTTACTGACATACAAGTGTTGTGATCTGAACACAGACCCACAAAGTAACTAAAATGTATACGTCAGCGAAACAAGATCTCGTTAAGCAACTTGCACACAAAAAAACAAAAAAAACATTTTTTTTTGCTTGTTTTAGTTTTTCGCAAAGTAAATTTATTCATTGTGGTTTTTTGTTTTGTTTTTTTTTTCCCTTTTCAGAAAGTAAATTCTGGTGTGCAAATTTATTCATTGCGATGGATATGACTAGCTGCTGCTCAGGAAAGTTGTCATTAATTTTGTGGAAAAAAAAACAAGAAAAGCATCCTAAATGGATACATTATTATTTGAATCGATGGATGAATAATGTATGACTTACAGAGGGAAAAAAGTGAATGCCTGCACGGATGATGAACGAATGAGAAGGAAGGAAGGAAGGAAAGATGGAAGGAAGGAGGAAGGAAGAAAGGAAGGAAGGAAAGAATGAAGGAAGGAAAGAAGGGAGGAAGGAAGGAAAGAAGGAAGGAAGGAAGGGAGGAAGAAAGGAAAGAAGGAAGGAACGAACGAACGAACAAAAGAGTGAACGAAGAACGAATGAAAGAACAAAGGAATGGAAGAATAAACAATAGAAATAATGAATATCTGAATAAATGAATGAATGAATGAATGAATGAATGAATGAATGAATGAATGAATACTCCCGAGAGTAACAACAAAGAGAAATTTTAGAAAACTTACACCAGCGTAAACATCGCTGCAGCCATAATGAGAACATGAATCTTTTATTTATCGCCTTAATCTTTGATTTACAACAGGCTTAGAACAAAAAACGACGACAAACATACAAAAAATACCAAACTTAACACCCATGCTCTTCCATAGATCATTACCTTTTCTCCTATCGCCACAAAACATTTGGCAGCAAATTCATAAAGAACAGCCAAAAAATGGCATCTTACTGTCACATTACCGCCAAAATAGATCACCTTAGATAATTATTTACCGTTCAAGCGTGACCTGATTTACGGGCCAAAAAGATGATTGGGCGGAAAAGGAAACATTCCACGCCTGTCTGCGCATGCGTCGGGTTTGGACACCGGATCCGGGTAAGGGTATACGATTGAAATCTGGGTCAAGATCAGAGTCGGTATACTTGCTATATGTGATCAGATCGTTTGAATTGATTTGGTAAATAATATTTTTATTATGATAGATTCGGTAGTGGAGAGGATGGTCAGAATTCTGCCCAACTATACTTAAACAACCGCCGCCAGCACCAAAAGCAGCAACAACAACAACAAAAACAACACAACAATAACAACAACAACAACAATAATAGGCATAACAACATCAACAACAACAACAACAATAACAACAGTCACAGCAATAACAATAACAACACCAGCCTCAACATCAACAACAACAGTCACAACAATAACAACAACAACAACAAAAACAAAGACAACAACCACAGCAACAACAACAATCACAACATGAACGACAACATCAGTAAGAGTGTCAGCGACAACGACAACGATAGGACAGACAGCATCAACAATTTCCTGGGAAGGAGTAACCACTATTTCGTGCAACTCTCCCTGCCTAAACGCAACTCTTCGGATGCACTAAACAACTGTATTAAATAGAACATGGATCCTTCGCGACGCTGCTTGTTTTCGACTTTTGTACAATAATGTACCTTGCCACTTTAGAATCTTGTGATATAGTGAATTAAGTTTAAGCGTTTTGAGATTAAGCGGTTTTCATTTTATTTAAACGACTCTTTGATGACTTAAACAACATAGTTTTTATTTAAAAAGCCCCGTAGCTGTCGGATGAAAAACAGATAAGAACACTTAAGCATGAATGTCTTTACATTTACGCATTCCCTGTTGGCGTCTTAAACGTGATTTCTTGTCCGTGGTATGCTGGATGATGGATATTGTGTATCATATTCCTTTTTTTTTCTTTAGCAGGAGGAAGCCATGGGTGTGTGAATTTTATGGGGTTATCTTAACCCAATACAAGCTGATGATGCTTAAAGATCGGTGCACTTCGTCATTTTTAATGGCGTTTGGAAATGCCTTAAAAATAACTTCTTTCTTTCTTTCTTTCTTTCTTTCTTTCTTTCTTTCGTTCTTTCTTTTCTTTTCTTTCTTTTTTACATCTTTTATTTTCATTCATATTTTCCGTTATTACCTTCTTTCATTTTTCTATCCTCGTTTACCTTCTTTTTTTTTCGTTCTTACTTTCTCTTATTCATTTTCTTCGTCTTGTTTCTCTCCAATTTTCTTTCTCATTTATTCCTGTTTCGGTATCATTCCTTCTGTCCACTATCGCATTTTCTTTCGCTCGTTCTTCCCATCCCTCATTCAACTGTAATCTTTTTCTCTTGCCTGCTTTCATGCTTTCATTCTTTATACGTTTTCCATTTATCCCATCTTTCGTTCGTTTTGTCTCTTTTGTCATTTTCCTGTGTCTATGTAACTGTTCTATCAAAAGCGCAAGCCTCGCCTTCAATAAAAGGTAGTGGAAATTACCACATTTCAGACATTTGTTTCATATAGTAAACCTCCTAATATCAAATTTCTTTATCGTGTAGTTCACAAGGACAAAAAAAAAAAAAAAAAACACACCGTGCCTGGGCAGTATCAACAGCTTTATACTTGACATCCGGGATAAGAAATTAATAATTACTCTCNCCTTTTTTTTTCTTTAGCAGGAGGAAGCCATGGGTGTGTGAATTTTATGGGGTTATCTTAACCCAATACAAGCTGATGATGCTTAAAGATCGGTGCACTTCGTCATTTTTAATGGCGCTTGGAAATGCCTTTGAAAAAAACTTCTTTCTCTCTTTCTTTCTTTCTTTCTTTCTTTCTTTCTTTCTTTCTTTCTTTCTTTCTTTCTTTCTTTCCTTCATATCTTCCGTTATTACTTTCTTTCATTTTTCTATCCTCATTTACCTTCTTTTTTTCGTTCTTACTATCTCTTATTCATTTTCTTCGTGTTGTTTCCCTCCAATTTTCTATCTCACTTATTCCTGTTTCGGTATCATTCCTTCTGTCCACCATCGCATTTTCTTTCTCTCATTTATTCCATCCCTTATTCAACTGTAATCTTTTTCTCTTGCCTGCTTTCATGCTTTCATGCTTTATACCTTCTCCATTTAGCCCATCTTTCTTTCGTTTTGTCTCTTTTGTCATTTTCCTCTGTCTATGTAATTGTTCTATCAAAAGCGCAAGTCTCGCTTTTAATAAAAGCTAGTGGAAACTACCACATTTCAGACATTTGTTTTCATATATTAAACCTCCTAATATCAAATTTCTTTATCGTGTAGTTCACAAGGACAAAAAAAAAACTAAAAAACACACCGTGCCTGGGCAGTATCAACAGCTTTATACTTGACATCCGGGATAAGAAATTAATAATTACTCTCCAAAGTGAAGCATGTGACTGAATTAACATTAATGAAATATTACCATATCATGTTTCTCCACTTCTTTCACACCCCCGGTCAGGTCTTAAGAGCCGAGTTCGTCTTTAACAAAATCCCAGACTTTCAGATCTTGAACTGTTACACTAAGGAAGCAGGGAAGGAGATGATGAAGAGTTAAGAGGTGGAGGAGGCGTAGGGAACGTGATAGGAAAATGAGTAGCAAAAGGGGTTGAGGAATGGCGATAAAGGTCTCCAGGTACAAATCTATGCACTTAAGCACCTGCTTACATGTGTTGAACATTTTCCCCACACTCCCTAATATTTCTGACGAGACTACGTATACGTATCACTATACCTATGAGGGGTAGGGAGCAGGCAGACAAAAACAGCACGTGCTCATACAGAATATGGGAGGAGGACGAGTACTCAACAGATAAATCTTCATGCCTGAAAGGGAAAAAAAAAACCAAAAACCCGTATGGGCCACGCCCTTATCCCAATTTTACCAGGAGACGCAATTATAATTTAAAAAAGAACAAGAGAGAACACTTTCGTTTATGCCATACTTTATCTATTAATCTATGGTGTATACGGATGGCTATCTAGAGGTATAAAAGCTGTGAGAAAATTGAGAACTTGCGCAATAATTATGGGATCTCTTTACCATCGTAAGAATTATATTAGTGCACCGGTGCTGACTGCACCGTTAGTTTCGTTCAACACGCAGAGCTATGGGAATTCTTACTATGGTATGAGATCCCATCATTAATGCGCAAATACTCAATTCTAAATCGTCTGTGCTGACGTAATTCTATGGTTTTGACCCAATACAAATAACATGAGGCAGGAAGAAATATACAATCTCATACAACCAATTTGTTAGTAGCATAAACAGGCCGAAGATTGCTCAGTTTTGAGTTCATTCATATAGCATAATGATGTTGTCAGAACGGATACCAAACTTTAGTTTGCACCCAATTTGTGGAAAAGATCCTAGATCTATATATAAGTCAATACAAATTGTATGTTCGCTAAAGAAATCAAACAAGGAGCTAAACGACGATTCTTCACCTACTTCGTCGAGGATATATTATTTACGCAGCCTCTCTTTCATGTCTTTTCTTCTCATTATCCATCCATTCATCCATCCATCCATCCGTTACTTCCTCTGTCAGTCAGTCAGTCAGTCAGTCAGTCAGTCAGTCAGTCAGTCAGTCAGTCAATCAGTCTGTCTGTCTGTCTGTCTGTCCTCCTTTCTTCATAAGCGATGTCTCCCCACCTGCAGTGTATGTCCCGCAGCATAAGCCAATTGTCTTATCGAGTTCTTAAAATGACTCCGGGCGCATAGACCTTCATAATACAAAATGAGTGTTTAAGAGTCCCAGGGCAATATATTTTACAGGGCAATTCCATATACCATGGACAAATATTACAAGGGTTTAGAGATCCGTGGCCTATAAGTATTGTAACTTTGAGACATGATATTTTTTTCCACTGATGTCACCTCGAGTATGGTATATAATCTTTGACAAAACGGTCAGTGATGTTGAAATGCAAAGACAAAGACCTACCCCATCGCGGACAGATACTTTGAATTTTTTTACAGTGAGGCTGACATTTCCATGGAATCGCCTCAAAAGCGTACACAGGAAGGCATGTTCATGGCTTTGCCAAAGTGAAGGGCATGCAATCTGATCTCTGTTTAACCCATTGCAGCGCATTCAGTTTCAATCTAAAATCCATTTTACAGAGATGACTCGCCGCGTTGAAACGATCGCTTACAGTCGTTCTAATCACTGGTTACAGCTTTGTGGGATGTACGAGGTTACATAAAGAGGGAATTGAAAATACATCATGGGATAATAGGGAGGAGAGCAAGGGGAAGTGTGAAAATAATTCTGGTAGCGGTTTACACTTTTTGAGACATTTAGAAACTTCGTCAGTGATCTCATAATGAGAGTCTGTTACATATTGTTATGGCAGAGGTGCGCATATGCACAATATGACAGTTCCTAGCGTTGGTATCATATAACACATTATGATTAAAATATTTTCTTTATTATTCATTCTGATCTCCCATCGTATGATGATAGTACAATATTATTATGATCCTGACATCAGGAAATACTATGTGCGCATGCGTACCGCCACAATGATCAGCATGAATGCCAGGTATTTCTCTTTTATTATAAGTCAAAATGTCTTTAACCAGCAGAGATTTTGCCGTAACTAAACCACATAGGGGTTTTCAAACGTTGTTTTTGTTGTTGTTTTTTTTTGCACTCAACGAAGGGGTGTTCCTCGCAGCCTGTGAGTTGAAGTGTGTAACTTTATTTGATTTTGGCCAAAAAAATGGCATACTTAATTCTATCAGACGACTGCAACACAGCTAAGAAGGAGGAAGACAGCTGGGGCGGAGAAAAGAGAGATGGAGGGGAAGAGGAGGAGCGGCTGGGGTGGAAGCCCGAATAGCACCAACAGCAACAGTAGAATGGGAAACAGAACAAAAACAATTAGAAAAAAAAAGAAAGGGAGGAAAATATTAAATGATGATAGTGTGGCTTATAAGTTCTGTATCTGACCCAATGCTTGGTCACTCGATTTCACATTGTTATTACCCCAGCTGACCAGATGACTCAAGGAAAGTATCAACTTTCTGGAATAGCACTGAGTGCCACTGTCTTTTACAGATATACAAACTAGCATTCTGGTAATATCTGTCACTTCCTACAATCAGTTAGCCTTTTTAAAAGAGGGTGGACTGAGATAAATATAAATGATATGGTCTCCCAGGGAATTTACAACATAGCCATAGACGAATCGAACTCGATCTAAAGTTCCTGCGTCCAATGTCATAACCATTCGGTCTTTCAATTTTGCATGTAATGGAAAATGATATTTTGATTCTTTCAAACGTTGTTTTTTTTTTTTTTTTTTTTTTNCTACTCTATCTTGTGTGAAACCTGTGGTCGCCCACTCCAGGCTCTCTGTTTAAAAGGGCTAAGTTTCTTTCGGATACTTAACATTTTATTATCACAACAGCTTCACAGCTTTAAGATGAGCGAGACGGAAGAAAATAAGCAAATGGGAGCCCTGTTGACATGGCGTCTTATGATAAGCTGAGGATCAGACAAAACCACTAAAACAATCGCAGAACACGTTCCAATCTGTCAAAAGCTTTTAAAAAGTTGCTTAACCCCAAATCTCCTTCATGTCCTTAATTCAGACTTGTCACCGTAACGCGATCCATATTACGACACCCATTACAAATGCGAAGATCTTCTCTTAACCCTTATTTACAAGACAGTCTTGCCAATAAATCGCATTCTACTGGTCGGTTAAGACCCGCGACCACAGTCAACAGCCCAATCCCTTTTTACTGCGATTTCATGTTTATTCTATGTGCCCAAGTTTTCAACCATGAATGCACACCGAGGTGATTACGAACGCTGTGATCGCTTTCGGGATTTCCCGCTAGGGGGCGATCCCAAAGCGCGTCGAGTAATCCGCTAAGTGGACAGGGAAATCCCGATTTACGGTCGTCTTGACTGGGATGGCTCTGTGTGCTGGGGGCATATTCGCAGGGGAGAGGTTAATAGACAGGACCGCAAATCTAGGAAGTTGGCGTTATGAAGGATTTGTGGGTAATATTGGGCAGATGGTGTTTTCTGCGTTGTTTTCTTGAGTTGAACTAGAATATTCCTCCTGTGGGCGAGGTCGGGTTGAATTGTCGCCTCTGATGAAGAGATAGGGACAGGGAAGTGGGATGGGGAAAGGTTGACAAAGAAAAAAGGAAACGGTAAAACTGTGTTGCCGTTCACCGATTGAAGTTAGAGGGTTACACGATAGTTTTGTTGGCCTCTGTTGTTGTTATTATTGTTGTTGGTGGTGGTGATGATGATGGTGGTTTTGGTGTTGTTGTTTTGTTCCGACTTTTTATTTAAAAAAAACTTCCTCTTTATGTTTCTATTTATTTCATTAAGGTCTTTCTCCTCATTTTCCCCTTTTTATTCATTCATTAATTCGGTCCTGCATACACTCGTCATTTCTTTTGCTCCTCTGCTTATTATTTCCCTCTATCTAAACATTAATGTGTCCATCCACCCACTTTACTTTAACATCATGTTATATTTTGACAGTAATAATGGTGCAAAATTAAAGGGGCAAAACGACCGGAATGCCTTGAGTTCACAAAGATATTGAGAGAGAGAGAGAGAGAGAGAGAGAGAGAGAAGAGAGAGAGAGAGAGAGAGAGAGAGAGAGAGAGAGAGAGAGGTTTGCCTACGTATTTTTGACGGAGGTGTGCTGGCGCTTTACTGCTGGAAATTAGATTATCACGTTGAATTTTGCACCAGAGCAGCTGCATATTATAATATTGCAGTGTTAGCACTTTCCTCAAACGAACAGACTGCGTGTGAAAATGTAGTCATGTTAGTGCTCACATCTTATGGCATAGTACGCTGTTATTTTAACTATTTTCATCACTTGAGAGCTTGCGCATTAACGATAGGATCTCTTACCATCGTAAGAATTAATTTAGTCCATCCATGATTAAGGCACCCTTAGTAGCGTTCAACATGGCAGAGTTAAGGGGAGGTGCAAACTTTTCTCAGAGGCTGTAATGCAGAGCATATGATGTGCAACTTATCACTATAAATTCATTAAAATTTGTATGCAAAATTGCTCACCAAAGTGCTTAATTGTGCAGCTGTTATCTCCTTTAAGGATGATGATCACCATTCAGAACCTTGGTGTGCAATATCGAATAGAAATTCAATGTATTTATGGTGATTAGTTGTACACCATCCAATCTGTATTACAACCTCTAGCAAAGGCTAGCACTTCCCCTTAATATAACACTAATGATTGTATGATCCCATCGTTAATGCGCAAGTTCTGAACTACCTTGGTATTCGGTACTAGGAAGTGTCTTTAGAACAGTCTTATGTTCTCTGAGCTCCATGCCTGATTCTTTGTTTGATAGCCTTCATAATTGGAACCGAATGTGAATTGATCAGTCCTGGAAGCTCCCACGCCACTACCACGCATATTGGAGAGCTAATGCTTCTCCTAGAAACATTTAGTAACCGGTCCTGTGGGTTGTTTTCAAAGCCAGAGCAAGCCTATCTGAAGGAGCACGCCTCAAAAGCCACACGGTCATGCGGCTTCACAAAGACCCATGCCAAGTTTACAGTGTTTTTTAATACTTATTTAAGTCTTTCGATGTATTGCTTCGTAGTTCGAAATCGAAGTGAAAGACAGATATTTTAAACGATATTTTTAATAAGTTCATTGAATGCTTCAAATTATTAAAGAAAACTTAAGAGATTGTGGAACATTCTTGTGAGTAACCGCAGAGAAAACAAGTCATTCACTGTGGATCGTTGCGCCCCTCTATCTTTCTCCTTGCCTCTCCTTGTTCCATTCCGTAACGGTTTCACTTATGTGGACATTTGATACCAATAATGCGCATGCTGTTGAAGGCAAACAATCCACGCGCGCGCCGTAAATTGTAAGCAGTAGTGTTCACACGTGCATCTAGATGCAAGGGGTAAACACGTCGCTCACTGTGTAAAGTGATCCGTTGTTCGTCATATTTTTTTGGCGGCGCTCCTAGAGTGTTATTCAGCAATTACATTCCTAAACGATAAATACATTCAAGAACTTACCCAGCCTCTGTCTGTCAGTTTCTTGTTTTGGATGTCTTTGGGGTTACAGAACCTCTGTGTGTTGACGTATGTCAAGATATTGTTGTGATAATCATTGAAACTATATATATTTTATAGTTCCGCCCAGAATCGACACAAAAAGCTTTGGAAGATAAATACCGAATTTTAAAAATAAAAACTCAACGTTCCGTAAACAAATACGTTTTCAGGACTGATAAATGACATTAGGAACATCCAAAGAGAAACGAGATAGATAGATAATAGAAATGTCCTGTGACCGTATGCATAATCCTTACGTTAGTTAACGTTTTGCGGTAACCAAGGGAAACTCCCAAAACATTAGTAATTTACGCAACACGTTAATTAACGCAAGGATTATTCATACCGCCATGGTCGAAAACTCGTTTGCTGCCGTTCACTAGTAGCACTTCTTTTTCTACGGCCTTATATATATGTCAGCTGCTAAGATATCGGTACTAGGTGAAACGACAAGTAGGCCTACTTGGGTGACTAATGTGACAAATACATAATCGAAATTTCAATCAGTTTGTGACAGGAACATGTAGGCATATTATATATTGCCATTACACAATCAAAATATTAGCGTGTGTATCCCACCGATACTTTTTTTAAACTGTGGTTTCAGTTCCACGTCATTATTTAGGAGTACGGTTTAAACGACTGCCTTGGCAAACATAGGCAGGTTCTTTCGGGATAACATATCAAATTTATCATTTCATGTCGAAGGCTCTCAGAGAATTTTGGTCCAAAAGTACCCCTTCCACTATTAAAATTTTTTTAGGGCAGAGGGAGGGGGCTATGAACAGATTGTATTATTTGTTTTAGGCGTACATTTCGAGGTGGTGGTTATTCAGCTGTTCAAAGCAGCCCATTAAAAAGACAAAACAATAACAACAACAAAAAAAACTATAGACTTGGCAAAGCATTACAAAGCATGGTTACTGACTGCTGTGGGGTGGGGGAGGGAGGGAGACGGCAAAGGAGGGGATGCATCTCTGAATATTTTCATTTGATTAGTGGACAAAGGACGGAAGGGAGGTACAATCGTAATGTCTCATTACTTTGTTATAAACCTATATTGATGGCGAGAGCTGAGAGAGAGGGAGAGAGGGAGAGAGGGAGAGAGGCAGAGAGAGAGAGAGAGAGAGAGGGAGAGAGAGAGAGAGAGAGAGAGAGAAAGAGAGAGGGAGAGGGAGAGAAAGGTGGACAGCACGATATTGCATATGGTAATAATTTAGCCGAATAAAAGGTATATTAAGATAAGCGTATTACAATTTCTTTTTTCTGCACCCACACGAAAAACAACCTACTTAGTCAAATTACATTGTAAGTCTTTATTCCACTATTTTTTAAACACGTTTCTGTTGCAATGCTATTCTGATTCATTATGATGATGGTGATGATTATGGTGGTGATGATGATGATGGCAGTGGTAGTGGTGGCCGCAGGGCCGTAACAACTTTGTCCGCTTCCTTTTCATAATTATATCAATCCATAATGACAGGGACCGTATTTCCTGTCAAATTGCTTTCTTCGGGCCTCTGGGAATATAATCCTGTGAAATCTATCTATTCACGCAGGTTTTATATGTTTTTAATCCCCGAAATTTTAGTTTTTAGTTTTCACCGTTTGGTTCCATCTGATTTTGACTGTATAATATTCGGTTGTATCACTTTCATTTTATGTTTCTCTTGCGTTGGTTTTTACAGAGTGTGGTTTTTATTTTTTCGATTTTACATAGGTATTTGCCTCTAGGTCTAGAGAAAACATTAAGGAAGTCATCCATAAGCGCAGATGTCGTCGCCGATT
This sequence comes from Ellobium chinense, assembly GCA_033807755.1. NCBI lineage: Eukaryota > Metazoa > Mollusca > Gastropoda > Ellobiida > Ellobiidae > Ellobium > Ellobium chinense. The sequence goes on along the minus strand of JAWQUT010000522.1, from coordinate 18,539 downwards.
TTTTTTTTTCATCCAAGCTCTTTAGAAACTCATTTCCAATCCTGAGTGTGATTTTTGTTGTTTTTTTTTTTGGCTTGAAAAATATGATTTATTGTTCTTTAATTATTTTTCAAACCGTTTTCACACAAATCTCCTGCAAGGCTTGGCTGCGTCAAATTACGCACAAGTGTATAACATTTTCCTTCTTTCTTTCATTTCTTCTCTTTATGTCTTCAGTCTTCTCTTGCTTGACTCCTTTGCATTACTCCCACTCAGTGGCGTAAAAAACCGTTGGACTAAGGGGAGTGGGTGAGAGTGAGGATGGTTGGCAAAATGTAGGGGTGCTGCCTCTCTTGATATCAGGTCGCTCGACCAGGTCAGATGTCAAAAGGTGTCTTCATAGAGAAAAGGAGACTTTACTGAAGATAGGGTGTCAGATATCGAACATCAGGTTTTTTTTTGCACATTCATCAACTTTACCCATTTATCTACCATAATCCTATGTTTTGGGGTTTTTTTTTTTGGCACGGTATCAGATAAGATATTAAATGCCGTAGTTTAGTGCAAGACTCATCAACAATTATCCCTAAAATTGTCCAGTTTTAGCACACATTTGGTCTTTTTTTTTCACTCACGTCAAATTATTCCATACGTTAGCAAAGTGGGTCATAATTGTTATCGATAAAAAAAAAAAAAATTTTTTGTTTCACTGTCCGCCTGTTGGTGCAGATTTGGTACCCATTTCAAATCCAACGAATTAGAGCGCCTTTTATAACGTAAACAACTTAATTCTGATACATCATACAAATATCATGAGTTATGCAAGGCTGCACGCTAACTGCTACAGAGGCTGACTATGGAGTGAGCCAGTTCGTGTATTGTATTGCATGATGATAGTATGTAAAGATAAGGAGTGCCTGTGAATGAAGCTAGAATTGTGTAGACTATTACCTTAAATGGTCAAACTGCATAAGCCAGCATAAGTATATCATTATCAGTGTTGTGCTGCCCCAGTGCCGATGTAAAATGTGTTGATCGCCTATGTACTACAGCAACTGTGGTCGGAGTTTTCAATAAACGTACTTGTTAAATTATTTTGTTCTCCGTTTATGGCACTAGTCTAGTATCTGAGTATTTCGATATATTCGTAGGCAGGGATAGGCAATTTCTAAACTGGACATATTTCAAAGATAGGGAATTTACAGACTGGACATGTCTCAGAATTAGCAAAATATAGCCTGACCATATCTCAGAGATAAGCAATTTTCAGACTGGGCATAACTCAGAGAAGAACAATTTACAAACTGGGAATATCTCAGAGATAAGTAATTTGCTGACTGGGCATATCTCAGAAATAAGTAATTTGAAGATTGGGCATATCTCACAGATGAGTAATTTGCAGACTGGATGCAGACTGGGCATATCTCAGAGATAAACAACTTGCAGACTGGGCATATCACATGTATAAAAGCCAACAATGACAAATCACAGTTCTGAAAGTTTGTCATTAACCTTATTCAGTAGAAACGATGCGAATCTCCACTACAAATTGGTAAACTGGTGACTGGTGTCTGCCCCCTCCCCTCCTCTTCACACCCTGCCTTCGCCAGTCCCATATTTCGTGCATTTTCTTACGCGTCTGTTTTTTCCTCTTATCTTTATGAATATGATTATGATGAAGGTAGAAACGCAGATGGAATTCCCCAGGGAAAACAAGCGAATGGGAAAAATTTAACACCAGCTAATTGCTTCACCAAATTTCATTGAAAACGAGCTAGATCATACATAATGTATTTTTAATATGAAACATTTTTCTCACAGTCTATACTATATTATGCATATTGCGCGACGCCCACCAAAATCCCACAGGAGCAAGAAGGTTGCAATGACCTCGGCTTTTGAGTTACAACCCTTCTTTCTTATGTATATCCAATGTATAATACATATCTAACACTCTCTTTCTCCTTGCCTCTCTCTCTTTCTCTCTCTCTCTTTCTCTCTCTCTCTTTCTCTCTCTCTCTCTCTCTCTCTCTCTCTCTCTCTCTCTCTCTCTCTCTC
>JAWQUT010000522.1:2916-16236 GCA_033807755.1 Ellobium chinense | reverse complement strand
ACGTTAAATTTGATCATTTTGATATCTCCATTTTAGTAGATTACAGATACGCCCCTGGTCGATTTTTCAACCTCTAAAGTCAAATTTTTGTACTGTAAACCTCCTTATTCATAAAAATAACCCAGAATGATCCAATTTATATAGATTAAAGAAGGGAATTTAGATACCCGTTATTATTCTGTTGACAAAAAATAATATCTGTAACGTCCATAAGAAAGTATAAGTTGATGCAAATATTCAGAGAAATCTAACAGCGGGTTCTTGAGTAATTCTATGAATAGCTTGCACAAAGCAAAGTTTACGGACTATAGATGCCAGTCTGATTCATAATATATTATTATATTACGTTCCTCTCCCGACGCTTTTTAGCATTACTGATTGTTATAATGTGGCTGTTTATCACAAAAATCATGACAAAATGCCAGGTGTTGCTTCCTTTCAGATCGATTTCTATGAATCATATCTTCATTATGCATGGAGGAGCCTAATTACCTATACACAATCCCCTCCCCATCCCCCATCCCGCCTTACCTATGGTTCGCATTCCATTCTGCCAATATGACAGAGTAGACTATGTTAAGGGGAGGCACTATCTTTTCCAAAGGATGTAATGCACATGACATCGTGTGCAACTTATCACCATGAACGCAGTGAATTCTTATGCAAACTTGCACACCAAAGTGCTAAATGGTGCATTTTTCTCCCCAGGGTGATGATCTTAGAGCAACTGTCATTTGCGATAGCACCAGGGATTTTTTTTTATCCCTGATTTCATTCACCTCTCTTAGTTACGTTTATGCATGATCCTATGAAGGCTTTTCTTGATTTTCTGTTTTGATATGAAGTTACTTCATTTATCATAAGAGGGTGTAGCTAGTTTCTGATAATTGCGTGTCAAGATAGAACATCCAAAAAAGCCTCCATAGGATCATACATAAAGGTATCTAAGAGACATGGGTGAAATCTGATGTCAAACAACTGGTGCCATCGCTAAAGACACTTGTTTTAAGATATCACCCTTAAGGAAGAAGAAGGCATCATTCAGCACTTTGGTGTGTAATATGCATAGAAATCCAATGTACTCATGGAAAAAAAAGTTTCATACCTTGTTATGTGTATCACAATCTTTGGAAAAGGGTAGTGCCTCTCCTTAAATACTAATTTTAAAAAGTGCATTGTAATTTGCATTCCTTTACCCTTTAAGCCTTTTCTACAGAAGGAGATTTTGCCTTCAGGAAACTATTCGGCTACGACATTTGTTTGGTAGCACCGACTCCCTCCTTTGTGATGTCACAGCGTCCATATCGACGATACTGAAATCGTTGGTACTCATTCGGATAGCTCGACTAGGGCATGCCACAGGCTAGTTTTAAGGGACAGGGATAGATATTTGCGTCACAGTCAAAAATATAAAATACATGACTGTTATCTTTTTTAAAAACTTTAAACCACGTACAGTTTCTTCTCATCTGACTATTTCTGAGAACACCACTCGAATGTCAGGAATACTTTGGTGAAAAGCTAGCTGACAACTGGTCCGGACGCACAGGCAAACCACTTGGACCAATCGGTCAATCGTTACCTACCTACCAATCATCTGCTGGCCCATCTCTTTTTGACGTCATGCAGCACGAGTAATAGGGAGGCGTGCCAGGTGAAAATCACGACTTTCCAGGGGTGTTTTCTCAGAAATTATTGGACGAAAGAAAAAGATATACGGGGTTTAACTCTTATGACAAATATTGTGGATTTGTTAGAATGTGAATCAAATATCTATCATTGTCCCTTTAAGGTGGGAGTGTATTGCACCAATCGCACTTCCGATGTCTGTGGTATGCTATGTAGGATAGGCGTGAGGTGTCACATGGTACTAATAGAAGAGAGGCTGGCTGTATTAAGGGGAGGTACTATCCTCTTCCTGAGGTTGTTTTTCACATAATATGGTGCCCAGCCTATCAACACGAGTGCATTGAATGTACATCTATACAAAACTGCACATCAAGGTGTCGAATGGTGCATTTTTCTCCCTCATGTGCGATGATCTTAGACCAAGTGTCTTTGTAAAATAGGCCGATATTTTTAAACACCATTTCAATCCGATCAATTTTAATGGAAAATTTATAAGACGTACAAAAAGTCTAAACGTTTCGACGAAAGCCGTATTAAGTAGAAATATATGAATAGACTAAGTGTCAGTGTAAAATAGGATAAAAGTTTAAAACACCACTTCAATCCAAACAACGTTAATGGTAAATTTATAAGAGCTAAAAAGTAAAGCAATATAGACGTTTCAGCAAATGCCTTCTTCAGCAGAAATAAATGAAAAGATCCAGTGTCATTATTTTGTAATAGCATCAATTCTATATCACGAGATTTCACCCATGTCTACTAGCTCTTTAGGCACAATCCAATAAATATTTTTCTCCGGATTCTCTGTCTTGGCACAGAATTATGAAGAACTAGCAATACACTTTGATGTAAAATGAAGTATTTTTTTTCTAAAGTTTGCTTTAACGTCGAGCTAATATGAAAATCCCTTCAGTTCATTATATGAAAGGTCCAGACAGGATGTTGTGGGTGATAACACGACGATAACACGACACGATTACATGTCTCTTTTATCTATTCAACAACAAGACTATAGTTATGACATAAAGTCATAATCATCAGCAAAAGCGAATATCAGTAGCAGTTACTGCAGTAGTAATAATAAATGGGTTAACAAAAAACAAAAAAAACAAAAACAATTCAACCACATGAAAATGTTGCTGAAAAAAAGGTTTTCATCAAACAACGAACTCAACAAGAACAACAATATAACCCAGTAATAACAAAACGGATAGCGTCTCGACACACCAAGTAGTTTACTGGCCAGCAACTCTCTTCTATTGACTGTGAAACGTACAGTAGAAGTAAACCAAAATGCAGAAAGTGTCCTATACAGTTTCATCTGTTTGAACGATGTACTGTTTTATTTTCAATTTGATTTACCATAAATGCATGCCACAAGTTTTAATACTAATGTACCTGACACTGTGTTTCTGATGGAAGAAACTATCTATCTATGTATTTTCCTACCTAGGAATCTACTTATTACAAAACCTATCTATCTACCTACCTACCCATCTGCCTATCCATTACCTACTTTCCTACCTACCTACCTACCTACCTACCTACCTACCTACCTACCTACCTACCTTCCTACCTACCTACCTACCTACTTACCTGCCTGTCTACCCACCCATCTACCTACCTACCATCTACCCACCCACTTACGAATCTATCTATCTATCTATCTATCTATCTATCTATCTATCTATCTATCTATCTACCGCAACGACGTGTCCAAAGTTCTCTTGAAAGCAGCCAGAAACCCATGCATAACCCGCCTCTGATCAGACACAGAATCAAGACACAGAAATAGTGTAGTGAATACTCTTTGACAGAGAGATGAGTAAATATCAGATTCGAGCCGTCTGTAAATATGAATAGTAAATGCAATGTCATTTGCTGTAGCGGCTTCAATTATTGATCACGACATTTTCACTAAGCACCCTGAATCGCGGTCAGCGTGAATTGTCGTGGACGAAATTTGTAATTAACATTTCGGTAGTAATACTGTATAATGTTGTAATTAGCATAAAGGGAAGCTTGAACAAACGGAGTCATATGAGATTTTTTAAAAGATAAAAAGCCTAGTCTATACGAATGTGTGTCATAGAATTGTTGGGTTCTCAAGTTTTTGAGTGATGTAACTGTTATCAGAAGCATTCCAGAATTCTGAAAGACAGGATTAGTTACCAAAAGTCATAAATTCAGTGAATTGTGAAATGCGACGTTCTATGTAAAAAAGGATGAGATTGAGCGTGCATGGGGCCAGCTTAAACGTCATCTTTGTTATCGGCAGACGTCAGACCTGTAAAGGAAAGTTGCATTGTCCTACAGACCATGTTAAATTATACGATACCCTGTTATTCCAATAAAACAGTCTTTCAAGTGTCTTCAACATGATATAATGCCTCTGCCTGCCCCAGACAACCTACAGGGTTACGTTCTACAAAGTCCGAATTCTTACACCTACTGCGCGCGTGGCGGCCATAAACTTAATCGAATACGTTCTAATCACATGGCCAAGCTGTCTAGCCTGTGCTCTGCGGACGGGTGATAACACGTCGATATGAATCTTTTAATTTCACTGTATCAAACAAAATCATGCTGAGGCAATAAAATTGCATAATACCTTACCTGGCTTGCAGGGTCAAACTTTACTATTGAATTTGGATGACCAAAACCTTAATTGAAATCTCAATAACACATTGTCAAAACAGTAAAAACCTGTTCACGTCATCTCTTTTTATTGTGTCATTTATTATACATGCGTGCTGAAACAGAACGATGCTCTTTCCTTGCCGAATTACCTTGGTATACACCATAGATAATTTTCAGAGAAAAAAAGTACTGGAAATCAGAAAATTATTTTTGACCTGTGTGTCCACGTTTAAGACCTCGCTGAAGGTACTGATAAGATTGGAGAGTCCAGAGGCAGAGACCAGTTTACTGGGACAAGCCAGCTAGCACTCAGGCAAAAATTTCTTCAAAAGTCTTGACATCAATACATCACCGAAAGCGAGACATGGCCTAAAAAATGCTCGTTAGTGAGCTGTTAACTAGAACGGAACGTGCCGTTTAACGACAGTATGATAACACTTCAAAAGATCAGAGTCCCATTTAACTTGGATGATATCAGGATTTCTTCCGTATATCAAAATCATCGCACATCATGAGGAAAAAGGCCTGTTTGTACCAATCTCGCCATCTTTCAGCCAGTTCTGCGGTCGCAACATCTACTCGCGTGTTCGTTCCCTCCCTAATTCTTTAGGTTCAGCGGAAAATTTTCAGAAGAAAAAGAAAAAAAAAAAGGTCACTAGACCTGGTTTCCTGGTTATGACTTTGCTCAGATCAAGATACAATTCAACACTATCCCCAATGTCTCGGTACATTTACTTTACGAAATATTCTTGGTGTGAAGCATTTGGTTTTTTTTTTTAAAATCTGAAATTTTAATAAAGTCATTGTTATGAAGATTATGTTTGAACTGAATTGTTTTGTCAAATAGATGGGCTATTTTAAGCCACTTAGACGCAAATGTTATTAAAAGCTAGAAAGGTGATCCACCCAGCAAAACTTGAAAATGCAACAAGCATATCAAGATGTCAGTCACCGACCATGATAAGCAGAGATGAGTAAATATGAACGGAGAATCGCTGAGTTCCAGTTTCATGTATGTGTTATAGGAGAGACGTGCAATTTTCCCTGTATCCATCAAAAAGAAATTTTTGAGGATCAGTTTGGGATTTAACAAGAAGGCTCGGCAAAAGAACGTGTACCTACCAAACAGTTAACTCTCAAACACATAATACGTATTTATATAGAAGATATTGATTTAATAAAAACGGTCCTTTGATATTCAGAAGTTGAGAACCAATGCGGTTTTTTTGTAGCGTCCTTTATAATATCAAAGCTAGTTTCCAAAGTGGGGATGTATTTACTTAAAACGGGTCTGAAACACTTGTACAATCATTGACGACAAATTATCATTATGATTCAGCTAATTTGGAATCAAATAAGGACTGGCTTTTTTCCCCCATTATTTTCACTAATTAGTTCACATCAGCATTCCAGTCTTTGATTTCCAAACTAAAGACGAGGCAAAACAAGGCAAATCAAAACGTGGTGCATATTCTTTAAAGTCACAGAGTCGATAACGGATCAAATTTCCACGGAATTTGGCGTATTACAAGGCATCAGCCAACTTCGTGTTCCTGAAAGAAAATGTGAAAAGTACTCAAACTGCGTCTTGCTGTAGCTCTGGAATATATCTTTTGTTCATGGCTGTTAGGCTACTCAAGAAGTGGATAACTTTTTAATCAGGATGAACTTTAAAAAAAAAAAAAAGGCATTTCTGAGATGTAGGCTAATAAGCGTTTCTCTGATTCGTCTGGTTGTTATAAATTTGTGCAGCCTGACATGCAGAACTCACCAGAGTGTGTGTTTTCAAAGATAAAATATTATGAAATATGTAGATAAAAATATACATATAGACATGTTGGGTTTGGAACAAAACTGTGCCCGTTTTGAGTTACTGTTATAACAAATGCGTGTTATTTGTCTTTGTGTAGAATCTGTGTTTACATAGAGTTTAGATGACCCAGTTTATCTCTCTGTAATGATTGAATTCTTCTGTTTCATTAGGGAAGTAGCCTCGAAGATTAACTGAATTTTGGGAAATAGAAAAGCTGAATATCAAATGTTTCAGAGCATGAAAAATTGGAGTATTCTCAAGCTCTTCATCGGTGTTGTGACAACGGCGTACATTCCTGGTTGTATGGAACACCAGATAAGCAACGAAATGTCCATCTCAGGTTTTGCGACGCAAAGTGTGTTTTTTCCAAAGATATATACCGCTGGTGAAAGAACATGGTCCATGTTAGCGCAAACGGTCATAAAACTATTCAGTATAATAAACAATGATGCAGCTTCCAAAGTATGTCTGAACAAAAAAGACTGTGTTATTGTTATCATATTTCATAAAACAGATTTGAGAGCTTTGAGAGATCTCCAAACGGCCATATTGTTTTCGTATCCCACTATGCGATTTATCGATATTCAAATAGCTGATAAGTGGGACTCTAATAATATCCTCGAAAAAGTTGGAGAACTCCTTGTCAGAAGTGCTCTCAACACCAACAGTGTACTTCTGTTTTCAGAAGACAAGCGACTGATCGTTAGTTTCCTAGACTTTGTTTCTTCCTTCATGGATTTAAGATGGACAGAAGTTCTTCATGTAACCGAATGGATTATTGTTACGCCATGTTTTAACGATCTGTTACAAGAACTGCAGCTTAGTCAACAAACGTATCCAGATTTTATAACCCTAATATATTCACATGCCCAAGGCGTCCTCCGTATAGCACAGAAATCTAGAACTCAACGTTTAAGAGTTGTGGCACAAACGTGCATCAAGGATAAGACTATGAAGCACCTTCATCAATTCAACGGATGCCCTTTGAACTGTTGCGGTGAGAATGAAGCTATGACATTCTGCCGCCTTAAAAATCTCAGATTGCACGCATTGCTATTTTTAGCGTCACAACCCTCCATCCTTGCAGGCATGCGTCTGCCCATAGCTTTCTTGCCCACCAACGACAGCAGACAGAATGTCGTGTACACAGTGACTGAAATAAACGGAACTCCTCAATACAAATACAGCATGGCTCTATTGGAACTCCTGTCTTCTGCTTTGGCGTTTGAAGTTACAGTGGTGACTCCTACTGATTACCGAAACGTCGGTGGTGTAGAAAATGATGGGAACGTAACTGGTTTGATAGGTCAGTGCAGTAAATCAGGGTTCTAAGAAAATAAATAAATAGGAAACTCTCAAACTCGGACAGCGAGGCAACAGAAGATCTTCAAAAGAAGATACTACCGTCTAAGAAGTGTGTCGGTCCATTGATTTCCGGACACTCTTAAGGGACTGGGCCACATCCGGGTCATGACTTCGGAGGGATTTGAACCCGCAGCCTCCAGTTGTTGTTTTTTTTTTTTTAAGTTCTTGCATCTGTTCATCTCTGCCACCATTAAGCCATAGTGAAAGTTGCATTTGAAGTATATGTTAAATATACCTGAACCTGATTATCGGCAATTTTGTGAAGCTGAGAAAAATAGCTCTACTGATACTTACATTAGTACAGTATACTCCCAAGAAGTCACTGAATTCAAAAAAAAATACTCAAAGGTTAAAGATGTGCGATTTTCTGGTTTTTGTTCCTACACATACGCGTATGCATTATCAGATGAGTACATGGGGCCAAAAGTTCTTCTAAGTTGACCACTTGGTAGTCTGTGTTGTGTGCATGTCTTGAAACTCCTAGACGTCATAAGCCTCTTAAAGTCCTGATATTTTGCCTAATATTTTTCATGGGGGAATATCATTTTTCAGCAACATTTGAGTTTGACTTGAGTTCTTGAAATTGTAAAATTGTAAAACATGTCTTGAGGTAAAAGTTCTTATTCCACAAATGGTGTCATACCCAAATATTCATATCATATTGTTCAGAATATTAATTTTATTGTGATACCATTATCAGATTACGGTTATTAAAAAAAACCCGGTGTATTATAACACCTTTACAATGAATAATTTGATGAACATCTAGTCTCTTCATTCTTAAGACATGCTAAATGCCCCGCCCTCCTCTTTTTTTTTTTCGTAAATCTACGCCTCATCGTGGACGACTTCCTGCAGTTGCTTAGGTTTCTCCTGGTGATCATGCTGATGATTGCGATAGTATAATATGTTAATGAATTTGGCCTGGTCTAGTTAGTCGTTGAAGCAAGAGAAAAGGCGTATTGCTACGAGAACATTCTTAATGTTAAAAGGTTGATTCTACACCCAAGACTTACCCCAGACTATATTTTTGTCCCCCAGCTTCTCTTTCTTCTGAAAGCATTATTTGACATCGATATGGACAAGCTCAAGTGTATTGGTATTTCATTTCAGGATTGCTCTATAGACGAGAAGCTGCACTGACTTCCTTACCAGTGTCTAGAATTTATAACCGAATTGATGTAGTCGACTTTGTGTCCGTTGCTACTCAAATTGATGTTTTCAACATTGTTTACAGGTACTTTATATTTTTTCAGCTACATTACTATCAATAGTTTCACTTCTGTAGAATATGTGATATCCACTCATCCATTTATCCACCCATCTTGTGTTCGTTCGTTCGTCCGTCCATCCGTCCGTCCGTCTATCCATCCATCCATCCATTTATCCGGCCGTCAGTCTGTCCATTCGTCCGCCCGCCTTCCGTCCATCCATCCATCTATCCATCCATCCATTTATCCATTCGTTCATCCATCCATCCATCCATCCATCCATCCATCTATCCATCCATCCACCATCCATCCATCCATCCATCCATCCATCCATCCAACCATCCATCCATCCATCGTTCCTCAGTCTGTCCATTCGTCCGCCCGCCTGTCCGTCCGTCCGTCCATTCGTCCGTTCATCCATCCATTCATCCATCCATCCATCCATCCATCCATAGACTGCCAGAAGAGAGTCATCTGGACACAATCTACCTAAACATTGTGCAGCTTGACTTCGTCCCCTACCTTCTTGGACCAGTCATGCTGATAGCCATCATAGGAACCCTGGTCCATCTGACGACGCAATCATGTTCCCAAGTTCGCCCTCAAAGTATCAGCCTTCAGGATACAAGGTACCCTGTCACGTCCACTTATGTCTACTGAAGTCATTAATGAATAAATTATGAAATAATACTATGATAATATGGCAGGCTATTTTACTTTAGTCTGGTATCCAAGGACTCTTTTCTAATGCTGCTCAAAAGTGGTTAACTAAACCCAACTGGCGGAAAGTTTTAATAGTTGCCAGCTTTCAGAAGTGTTTGAAACGCTGGAGATATGTGCAGTTCTCAATTAACATGACGTGAAGTTAGAGACCTATTCAAACAGCCCATTTTTGGGGACTTATGCTGAAAAAGGTATATCTGATTGTTCCTGTCTGTCTTGAACTACAAATAGGGAAATGACAAGAAGCTAGGAGATGCCTTCCTTTCAGCGCGAGTTGTTGGTGAAGAGAAAGATTTCCAATAATATTTTAAATAGCATGTAATGTGGCTCATGCCACATTGTTTACTGTTCACCATTATGCTGTCTCTTTTAAACCTGTAAATTATACTGTACTTTAAAAATCTTAGTGCCTTGGTTGCCCATTTTAAAATGGCTGATGATGACATAAGTTGCAGCTCTGTAGAATTAGGATTGGAGCAGACATTGTAGGCTCGACTGGTATTTTAATATCTCACAATAAATTGATTCTCCAGACTTCCTGAAAAAAAATGTTATAGAACTCAGGAACTCGAAATACTTATTTGGCCATTTGGAAAGCGAGTTAATAATCTTTGTGACTACTTGGCTGAAAACATAACGAGCCAGGAGTCCTTTTAGGAAAATCGGTCGTCTTTCTGCCTTGGCCTCGCTGTATATGTGGGAGAAGAATTCCAATCCATACTTTATCAACAGTGGATTTTTGTTTTTGTTGCAGGAAACTGGCCAGCTGCCCAAATCATATGTTCTTCCAGCACTCCCAGCACTACGCAGGACAGTCAGGAAGAATCTTACGGGCATCATGGGGCGTCTTCTGTTTTATCTTAGGCTCGGCCTACAGCGCTTACCTCGTCACAACATTTGTCGTGAAGCCACGTGAGCTGACCCTTAAAACCTTCGAAGACCTGCTTGACCAAAAGGACTTTCGTTTCGGCATTATAGGCAGCGATGATGCCTTAGCGATTACGCTGAGGAATTCTCGGGACAGTAAGATAAAGGAAATTTGGACAAAACTTCTGGAGTTCAACGTTTCCGATCCGGACACTTTCACACCTAATATATCTTTGCAAGCCCAGCGTATCCATGCAGGACGTTATGCTTTGATAGACTCGTTTGCTCTCAGCACGGGAAGTATATATAGATTCATATCAGAAGATGATTTGAGACAAATAAGGGCTTATCCCCAGTCAGGTTTTGATGAGCTGGTTGTGTCGTTTGTTGCTGTTCCTAAAAGAGCTTTTTATATTGATGCTATTTACCACTTTCTGTTGGAGATGGAAGAAAAAGGAGTGCTTCTGAGCTTGAAGAAAGAACATTTCTTGAAGCCAGATATGACTGGAGCAGGTCGAGGGCAAGAAGAACAAAATCCAGTGACGTTCAACAGAATCAAACTCCTGGTGTATGTTGTGTCAGCTGGAGTGGGCGTGGCTTTTGTGTGCTTAGGGGTGGAGCTTGTTGTCAATAAGCTGAGATTGGAGACTGATCGGCCTGGAACAACCAGATTCTGATGGAGAGGATTATGGCATATGTTAACCGCGACGATTGTGCTGTAAGATAAAGACGGTTTGTAATAGTGTCCATGGGACTGAGAAGAGGGTGCAAAGTAAAGAATAAAATGACGCGCAAGCATGTAGGAAACAAGGGTTAATTTTTTATTTAAGTCAAATTATTGTGTTGTGGTTGAGATGATTAAAACTAAAACAGACTGCAAACATAATACACGCAACGCCCATGTTCCGATGTCTCTATCCAGACATTACAAAAAAAAATCATCGATAAGTTTAACTACGATCATAGGACCGGCACCACTTCCTAAAGAGTTTTGGACAAGTCAGTGCTCTCGCTACCCACCCATCTTAATCATCCACAACTCGTCCCCAAGAAATCACCTCACACACAAAGTGGAACAAATAGGCATTTTCAGTTCCTTAACGTGATTATGGGACTATCGCAGACGTACTAATTTGCTTACATGCTCTGAGCATGCGTGGTTGCTCGCCATTCGTCGAGGTTGCAGGAACCAAATTGTAAAAGCCTTTTTGAGCCATTTAATAACAAGTTTCCCTTGAACCACAGGAACGTTCCGAGTTGGCCAAGGCTAGTCTGAAGATCTGGTGCCACCACTGTGATCAAATTATATAATGTTTACAGGGGAAGGAGGGNNGGGGGGGGGGGTCATTCGTTTATATTTTTCACACTTTTAATCTAAATGAAAAAGGGTTAAAAATGTGACCTTCTTTTGCAGATCACAGGCCCGCTCAAGTGAAATCCGCTGAAGCCATTTGGGAAACACTGCCTGTAACAATTATTTTTATACAAATTTAAGACTGAATTTCCCCACTTCTGCGGTATGGTATCATATTATACGATTGTTTCTAGACACATTTTATACTCTGTAACTATCGACCCTGATAGTCCAACTTATTTTTACCTATTAAGCTCATGCAACCTCAAGAGCAGCCTGAACTGTGCAACAAGTAAACAAACAAGTCTGTGAATAGCTGTCCTTTGATCATATAATGAAATTGGAAATATCTATTTTTAGGTTTCACTGACTTCAAGCCTTCGGAGGGACACTCCTTGACTGAGAATAATTATTACAATCGTAAAGGCATGTCACTGCTATATGCCTGTGTAGGTTATTGGAACCTACTGTTTTTTATTCTTTCGGCCCTATCATGTTGTGTTATTCTACAAATACCACTGTGATTTCGGGAAATTTCTCCCATGGAGATTAAAGTACTTACTTTGCCCGATCTTTTAAGGGGAAGAAAAGGGGGGAAAGNGGGGGGATCAACGCCCAAAATTTTTCACAAATCTCTTTCAAAAATGGTCCATAATTTTTTGTGTCCCTGGTTTTGACCGCGTGCTAATACATATGCCTACGCACTTTTTTATTATTATCTAGAAGGCATAAATTATACCTGAAACTTTAAAATTGGATGCTCTATTTTGATCACAGGTCATTTTACATATTTCTACACCCTGGCAGTGGCTGACAGGGCCCCCCAGAAAGCGGGATTTTATATATTAGCTGATTAATTGGGTTGTACAAAATGAGTGATTTGCCTCTCTAATAGGTGCCAAGAACCTCTAGTCTCGCTTTTTCCTTTAGACTGTTACTGATCTTGCATGTCCTCACAAGTAAATTTCTGCGTGCACATTTAACACTGTTAGGCCGTATTCGTGGTAAACCGGGCTGACACACATGAACATGGCGGAAGTTCAGGACGTTAGAGATTGCAGAAGCCTGATTGGCCAAAAAAAGATTGGACTATGAGAGTCGATAGTAGCAGAGTATAAAATCTGTCCTTTGTACAGATTGTGCAGAAATAATCCTATAACATGAAACCACACCGCAGAAGTGGTGAAATTTAGTCTTGAATTTAAAAAAAAAGTAATTGTTGCAGGCCTTGACCATCTCAAAACGTGTCCGTGGTTCGAGGAGAATTTTTTTATTAAATGGCTCAAAGAGGCTTTTACAATATAATTCGGTTCCTGCAACCTAAACACAGGTCCTGATGAAATTCTTAACTGAGTGGTGAGGATAGTGGCAACAATTTTGATGATGATAATAAACATTTCTACACTGATCAAAGAATACATTCTCCCAATTCGATCAATTTTAATGGAAAATTTATAAGACGTACAAAAGTCTGAACATTTCGACGAAAGCCGTATTAAGTAGGAATATATGAATAGACCAAGTGTCATTGTAAAATAGGCCGACATTTTAAAACCCTGTTTCAATCCGATCAATTTTAATGGAAAATTTATAAGAGCTAAAAGATAAAACAATATAAACGTATCGGCAAATGCCTTCTTCAGCAGAAATTAATGAGTAGATCAAGTGTCATTATTTTGTAATAGCATCAATAACAATAACAATGACAATAACAATAA
>JAWQUT010000521.1:451594-471188 GCA_033807755.1 Ellobium chinense | reverse complement strand
GTGTGTGTGTGTGTGTGTGTGTGTGTGTGTGTGTGTGTGTGTGTGTGTGTGTGTGTGTGTGTGTGTGTGTGTGTGTGGAGAGGGGGAGGGGGAGAAAAGATGGGTTCTTGAGTGACGTGGAGTCCCTGAGAAGTGTGTTGCACCACCATATTCTACCAGGCCATAATCAACCGGTTCTGTCTTCAGCCATATTATTATTTCATTTTGACATTGTCCTTCATAACTTCCTCATTTCTTCTTTCTCTCATTCTCTCTCTCCTAACTTAGATCTTGTTTCAGATATCAGCCTTTGAATTTTAGGAAATGGACCTATTTAATTAATTTTTACATGTTCAAGTATTGTACGTAGAGTAATTCAAACAAACAAACAAACAAACAAACAAACAAACAAACATCAAACTAACACGCAAATAAACAAACAAATAAAGGAACAAAATGAGCCTCAAATATTTTCAAATAATTTTAAATAATTAAAAGAAAAAAGGATTGGAAATTCAACCCCATAACAAAGCAACCCCTAAAATTCAATAGATATTAAGAAAGCAGAGCGTCATGTTTTAATTTCAGAGATAGATCTAGTCTAGTTGATGAAAGGTGCAATCAATATAAAGAGCTGAAAACGTTATCTTTGTGCAATTTGATCGTTTCAAAAAGTCACTCCAGTTTTTTTATCTTTGTACTTGCAGTTATCTAAACTCTCGAGTTGTCACCATATTTAGCGAGTCCAATGTCTCGCAGTCCCAGGTTGAGGGAAAGAAAATGACTTAGTTGGGTTAGGGACCGGGTGTGAATAAGTGGATTCTAATATGTCTGTGAAGTTGAAAGGGGGGCAGGGAATGTGGGGGATGACAGTTTTTATAGTCATGGTTTAAAGTGTCATTAAGACAGACGAGTTCAGGTCGGAGGAATTAATTAGATGTGGACTTGGGGTTAGAGTACATGACTGTCTCTCTCTTTATATTACTTTAACGTTAATGCTACATTACATTTTGTGTTGAAGGATCGAGAGAGAAGAGAGGAGAGAGAGAGAGAGAAAGAGAGAGAGAGAGAAAGAGAGAGAGAGAAAGAGAGAGAGAGAGAGAAAGAGAGAGAAAGAGAGAGAGAGAGAGAAAGAGAGAGAGAGAGAAAGAGAGAGAGAGAAAGAAAGAAAGAGAGAGAAAGAGAGAGAAAGAGAGAGAGAGAGAGAGAGAAGAACATACTGCCTCATCTTGGCTAAGTGTAAATAAGGAATAGAGCGTTGTTTTGAGTTTAGATTTCATTCATCTCCTCACAAAATTCGTGTCTTCCTGAGGTTGATTTGATATCTCTATTCTTCCTAGAGTAACTGTTACTTCTGTAAACCAAATAATCTTCAGGTCAAAGCACTAATCAGTTGGAAGAAACAATTCCCCCTCCACCCTCCTTATCATGAATTTGAGGGGTGATTTGATAATATTTTCAATAAGTTTTAGGGTTTCCCAAATAATGCAAACTTTGAAGTGTAGGAAATTAAAATAAACGGAGATATCTGCACGCTCTCGACGTATTTTTAGGGAGGATTTTGAAATTGAAGAGGCGAAACGCGAGATGGCGCGATATGGAGAAAACACTGCAATATCTTATAATACTGAAGGGTTAAAGGCTCATGAAAAAAACAATAAGACGTAGGCCTGAGACTCATGAAGTTTTACTGTGTTTTGATGTATGCTCTTCACCTCAACTGACGTAGTCTCGACGTGACATAGTAACAAAGCTAGGAATCAGGAACGTAAAAAACTGAGCATAACAAAATGAGAGGAAAAGGAACAAATCGCAACAAACCGCCATATTAAGAGAAGAAAAAGAGCAAATGGTAACGAACCGCTATAATATAATACATTAGTTACCGACCTAGCCATCAGTCCTTACTCTTTAGAATTTCACAAGTGTCATTATCACCGAAAAGACAAACGTTTTAAGACTGGGTGCCTCTCCCCTCTCTTACCCCCCCTGCCCCTAAAGACAAAAAAAAAAACTTGTGTCAACTCTCTGAAACGTCCCTCTTAAAAAATATTTCGACTGAAAATAGAAGGGCCACCTTTGAATTCCCAAACACCCGACCACATCTATGTTAAAACAAAAATAAACATCGAAAAGCTGCATCACATTCATGAAGATTCCGCAACTTGGACTGCCATCATTTGAGAAATGACTGCCATCATTTGAGAAATGACTGCCATCATTTGAGAAATGACCGTGATAATTTGAGAAATGACTGCCATCATTTGAGAAATGACTGTGATAATTTGAGAAATGACTGCCATCATTTGAGAAATGACCGTGATAATTTGAGAAATGACTGCCATCATTTGAGAAATGACCGTGATCATTTGAGAAATGACTGCCATCATTTGAGAAATGACTGCCATCATTTGAGAAACGACTGCCATCATTTGAGAAATGACTTACAAGTGAAGAAGAAAAAGAAAGGCGAGCCACTGGTTGACGTCTTTAGAACGGATCTAAAAAACGGATTTTTTTGAATTTGATTTTCAGTGACGTCTATGGCGGTTTATTCTTCACACACTTTGAAAAAACGTTGACATACATGTAAGGTATATGTGCTCACGAACAAGGTATGTGTTTTAAAAACTTCAGATTATTTCTGAGTGGCAAGGCAAGACAATGTAGGAGCTCGTCTAAAGTTAAATGAAATGAGATACGAATTTTATTTGCTATAAGAACGGAACGAGAAATTATAAAAAACCCAAATTTTCGGACAATAGTCCTTCGTCAGGGGCGAAAAATGAAAACGTAAGACCCTGGTTTTTTATTTCTAAGTGGCTAAGAAATTTTGAAGAATGCGCACATCCCTGAAAAGCCCTCAACATTAAAAAAAAAACCCCAAACAAACCCACAAGCTGACAGATTAATTACTGGCCGAGGCACCTGCGTGGAGAAAAGTGATTTCATGTTACAGTCACAGAAAGGAGGAAAGTGAAGGTTCATGATACAGTTAACATCTTGTTTCTCATTACCTTTGACTCGGATGGATCGTGCAAAATACATCCCATCATTTTTTTAAGCCCACCAAACAGGGTAGAGCACAGACAGTGGACAGAAGTGATTGAAAAAATATGAGGTCGGCACCCCAACATAAATTTTAATACACTGCATTGAAAATGACTACGTATTAATATTTCTACATGAGTCTGATTTGGAAGTTTAGAGTCGACCATCGTCACAATAATTGCCTGCTGTTTGTGTGCACCAAAAATCACCTGTTCTCTCTCTATGTGGCCGCTAATGGTCATTTCACTATCTGGCCAGTTCAGGTATAGTCTAGACTATACCATGGTCATCTGTAACAAGTATAGTAAAATTTATGTACCAGTAATTTCTAAAAGTTAGACTGTAAAACATTTTCTACACCCAGAACTGCGCTCGTCTAGACAGTCACTGAAAGAAAAGATTTTTTGTTTGGGGGGCCGAAAAACAAATGAAAAGTCCGTGTTCTATGTTTTCTTCTATTACATAAAATTCTTTATATTTTGTTATTGTTGCTAAGTGCCATGTAAAAGTTCAAAGTGAAGTAATTTGAAAGCTCAGAAAATGCGTGTTAGGTTAGTAAAGATTTCTTTACCTTAGCTTCCGCAGATGACATTGCGGCTTTTACAGACGGGTCAAACCAATGAAACTTTGTAAACAGAGAGGCAGGAAAAGTATGTTGAGATACTCTAAATAATCTTATGTTTCTAACACAATTAGAAGTAGGCAAGTAGACCAAATGAAAAGATGATCCTTGTGGTCGAGGAAAAACAGGCGAGTCACAAGTCACAAAGATACACACGTTTTACAAACAGGATATGGACATGAACACCACGTCATTTTGTCTAAGAGTTTTGGATTTTTGTTGTTTAGGAAGTCAAAGTTTGGGATTGGGTGTTTGTGGGGGGCGGGGGTTGAGGGTGTTTTAAACCCAGGTGTTTGTGGGAGGCGGGGGTTGAGGGAGTCAGGTGTTTTAAACCCAGGTGTTTGTGGGAGGCGGGGGTTGAGGGAGTCAGGTGTTTTAAACCCATGTCTTTCCAATCCGCTTTTCGCTCCATCCTACATCAATAAGACCAGTAGTAAATTCTACAATTGCGAGTTTTGTGAAATATTGTCTCAAAACAATCACTAAAACACTCAGGCCGTGGAGAACCAGGAAGCTGCTCATTACTAACATTTCAGAATACTGGGTCTCGAGTTTTCTTCTTGTCCTCAAACTCCTCAGATTGTCCCTGGTTTGGTCTTCTTCTTGAAGTTAATTGGTCATACTTAATAAACTGGGATGAGTCCTAGCTTAGCTTATTCCTACTCACACGACTTCACATTACTATGATCCAGCAGGCCAAAACATTTACTGACTCTCTTAAGGGAGCGTACATTGTCCCTGCCATTTTTACATGTGCTGTACACTCGCATTCTGGCACCATTTTCCTCTGTCTATGATCAGATAACTCGTTTAACAGCTGACGAACTGAAGGAAACATAATCAAATGTTTTCTATACGGCATTTACAGTAGGAACATAGTGGGAGTCGAACCCATCATCTGTTGATCCTGATTCCGACACCTTGACCGCTGGGCCATGGCTGCTACACTAGATTCATTTACGCTCGTGGTTGAGTTATAGCTTGTAAAAAAAAACACATTTCACTGGCACTATATACTTACTCTCACCAACTCACCCGTTTGTAAAGTGGACAGTCAACCACCAGGGAATACTGTCTGAATACTTATAATCTGTGCCTAGAAATGGTCGGGGCATAATACCCTTCCCAAGAAACTGAGAAAGTTATGACGTGATCTGACCTGCTGAACAAATTATAATATTAAATTGTATGAGGGGCTACTAGACGAGTATAATATAAGACATAATCAAAGATCATGTTGTGAAAACATACTATTTTATTCCATTTTCATTAGATTCAAGTTAAGGTCATATACAGGGTATTTGATTTGATTTCCCCCGTTTATGTTGTCTGAGTATCCATTACTGCTCATAACATTATGATTTGTTTTTATAACTGTCAAGAACGACCAAAAATATTCTTTGCAACTCTCAATGCACCAGTTACCATCGCTTGCCGATTGAGTACTGTTAGTTTGCCCAAGGAAGAAGGAAATGAGGGGGGAAGAAAAACAGTTACAAAATGACCTTGATCTCACGACCTGGACCCTCCTGTGCTAGAAGAACCCACCACATACTTGTTGTAAAGTTCACACTTTTTGAAGCAAAAAAAAAAAAGTTGCATGTGGCTAAACTAGGTCAGCGGACGTATCTTATCTGTTTATGTCTCAGCTCAGTTTGACACTCACAACTCTTTAGTTATCAAGAACTCTAATCTTTACTCAGTCAGTCGTGTTTTCCAGCCTTACTCTCGGCCATGACAAATACGCTAGACTAGTGTTTGTTTGTGCTGGCTGTTTCGGAACGGTAAATTTCATTCTGTGAGTGTGGAGGAGAGCAGGACCTGTTCCATAGCCTACAAGAGTCTGTGAGTTGGAGGAGAGCAGGACCTGTTCCATAGCCTACAAGAGTCTGTGAGTGTGGAGGAGAGCAGGGCCTGTTCCATAGCCTACAAGAGTCTGTGAGTGTGGAGGAGAGCAGAGCCTGTTCTATAGTCTATAAGATTCTGTGAGTGTGGAGGAGAGCAGGACCTGTTCCATAGCCTACAAGAGTCTGTGAGTGTGGAGGAGAGCAGGACCTGTTCCATAGCTTACAAGAGTCTGTGAGTGTGGAGGGGAGCAGGACCTGTTCCATAGCTTACAAGAGTCTGTGAGTGTGGAGGAGCGCAGGACCTGTTCCATAGCCTACAAGAGTCTGTGAGTGTGGAGGAGAGCAGGACCTTTTCCATAACCTACAAGAGTCTGTGAGTGTGGAGGAGAGCAGGACCTGTTCCATAGCCTACAAGAATCTGTGAGTGTGGAGGAGAGCAGGACCTGTTCCATAGCTTACAAGAGTGTCCACACTCAGAGAAGTTGAGAAATAATGTGTGGTCACCAGAGATCATTTCTGAAACCAACATGTGGAACTCTGGGGTCTGAGTCTACTAAGAACAGCTAATTTTTCTGAAGCAAGCCACCACCAGCATGTTTTTATGACATATCCTTCGAATGTCGAATAATAATAATAATAATAATAATAATAATAATAATAATAATAATAATAATAATAAAGACAATAATAATAATAATAGTAGTAAGGAAGTTTATAAGTCTGGTGCTCAGGTCAGAGTTTGCTCAAGCGAACTAGAAGTCCACATCACTCAAGGACATTCTGAACTCCCTTGGAGTTGTTGCCATTTACAGGCCCTGATCACCAGCAGAATATCTGATAATATCTTTTATAACATAAAGCCAGGGACATTTTTACAGACGGATGGACTGAGAAGAATGCTCTCCCAAGGCGCTTACAATACGACTATTGCGGGAATCAAACCCACGATCTCCAGATTCTGAATTTAACGCCGTAACCATTCGGCCACAGACAGCGGCGAACTCAGATACCTTCCATCGGTCTTGTGGATGTGAGCTGGTGAGATCCTATCTGTATATACCAGCTGCATACTCAGGTCTATGAAGGAAGACTTGTCTATCTCCCGGTAGTGACAGGCCCTACGTTATTACATTTTCTACGTTCTTACATTTTCTGTACAATAAATAATTACATTCACTGATAATGAAATGGGAACCTGCCTGATAACTAAAGCCATTAACAAGAAATTTATTCACTGGAGGTAAACACATTTATATACACCGGTTATTAAATGATTTCTGTGCCGACAGCGAGTTGATTTAGTATTCTTACATGGAGATCTACACAGCAGATGTTATTATATACTGTGCATGATTAAACCGGGCATATTGAGGTGAACAGCAATGAACTGTGAGTGGCAGAAGATAACAGTAGCCATGTTAACTCGAATGACGTTCTTCCGCTTCACAATTTATCGTCAATCTGATTGGCTGTATTATAAAGATAGCGCGTTGTTTTGTTATGACCTGTTTCTAAGCTGAGCAAATATTTTTCTGTCACCTATACTGCGAAAAGCGAACAGCACTCAACTTCCGACTAACAAGCAGGACTCCCAGAGGAAAGTTTACTCTACCTTCAGATTGCGCTTAGAATTAGATCCTTTTCTCGTCTCCAACCACTGGGTAGAACAGCCAGTGAGTCAGTGAGTATTTGAGTATTTAGGGGCTCCTAACCTCTGTAGCAGCTCCGTGTGTTGGAAATGACAGTGCTGTGTGTGCAGGTGGATACGGTCCTGGTGAGTGGCATCTAGTGATTGCATACACGTGAAGAAGGCGACAGCTTGTTGGGCTCAACAATGTTATGATCCTCATTACCTATGTATACAGATGTAAGAGTTTATTGTCACCAACTGTGCATAATGGGGTTATGTTGGCAAATACATGGAACACTGAAGCAGATAAACATGATGGGGGGGGGNGGGGGGGGGGGGGGGAGTGGAAGGATGACCTGCGAGGGCTGAGAGAGGAATCAAAAAGAAAAAAAAATTATAATAGATAACTTTCGTTTTATAATAATAATGATAATAATAATAGACTACATAGCATTTATATTGCGCTCATCCCTGTAGATACAGGCTCTGAGCGCTTTACATAGAGAAGTAATTAAGATTTTATAATATTCAGCTCACACACCCAAGCATACTACACTCTGTACACATGTACTGCATATAGTAAAAAACACAACAAAAACATTTGGTTTCGCAGACTGTCATGGTCAATCAAGATATTGTTTGAACAAATGTGTTTTGAGAAGTTTCTTAAAAGTACTTACACTACTTTCTTTACGAATATTTTTAGGCAGTTTATTCCAAACAAATGGTCCTGAGGACGTAAAAGCTCTTTCTCCAATTTTTTTCATGTTTGCTTTTGGTACATGGAGAAAAGAAGCATTTTCAGATCGTAATGATCTAGTAGGCTTGTGTTCAGCTACCAGGTCTGATATGTATGCAGGCGAACTACCATTTATGGTCTTATAACAAAAAGTGGCAATCTTGTACTCAATTCTGGCTCTGACTGGTAACCAGTGAAGTAATTTTAAGAGAGGCTCACTGGGCTCTCGCTTACGCTTCTTTAAGATCAAACGGGCTGCATTATTTTGAACTCACTGTAATCTATTTAATTTATCCTCTGAGACACCAGCCAGGAGAGAGTTGCAATAATCCAAACGAGACAATATTGATGATATTACTAATCTTGTTGTGGCATTTTCAGTAAGATGTTGTCTAATTCCACTTATTTTTTTCGGTTCAAAGTCGGCATTCTTAATCAGATTTTTAACATGATGAGACATAGACAGTGTGTTGTCAAAAATTACTCCGAGATTCCTTGCTTTTTCGTTCAATACTACCTGATGGTTATCTATAGAAATTGATGGTATCTATCAATAAATCCTACCATTGTAACGGTCTCTCTCTTTCTGTATGTGTGTGTGTGTGTGTGTGTGTGTGAGAGAGAGAGAGAGAGAGAGAGAGAGAGAAAGATACTAGAGGTCATACTATCCTCACTGTGTCATCAAGACTATCAGATCTGAAAGAATGATAAGCAATCCATTCCATTCTGTTCCAGAGCTTGTCTACCAAGACTCAGACTCACACATGAATGTCTCAGTTGCTCTAAGTCTGTTCCATCCTGTCACATTTCCATTTAGTGCAGTCTCCACTCCACCAACCAGATGCACAGAAGATTGGTGTATAATTTTCACTTGGACTTGTTGCCTGGACTCAAACAAACAAACAAACAAACAAACAAACAAACAAACAAACAAACAAACAAACAAACAAAATTTTAGGTGGCCAGCACTATACGTATAATCAACTCGTGGCCTTGGTTTCATGGTGTATCTAGATGGCAGTGTCCATGGAATAGCCCGGCACACAGCTCAGAACTATTTACCACAGTGAGTGAATGTTCAGCTCAGTCCATGACTGCAGACAGCTGTGAAGTTCACACCACTACACACGTGACGGTTGAGGTTAAGGGGCAAAACACATACGGCCTTTTGTCAGTCAGTCAGTCAGTCAGTCAGTCAGTCAGTCAGTCAGTCAGTCGCTTGCTCGCTCGCTCGCTCGCTCGTTCATTCACTCACTCACTCAACTCACTCACTCACTCACTCACCCACTCACTCACTCACTCACTCACTCACTCACTCACTCACTCAATCAATCAATACTTCCGATTATTCGACATTTCTCAGTCAGGTACCCCTGTAATGCATTTTCTAGGTAAGAGTCGCTCAGTACTTGATACACCTTCAAATCGTAATCGTTTCTGTGCCCACAGGGCCGGGGGTTTGCGACTTTGTGGAAGCGACTACAAAACAATAATACTTTCCTTGCGCGTGATCGATTACTGAATCCGTGTTCATAGTCACTATGCCAGTTCGTTCAGTGTGCGTGAGATTATAACGGTGTAAATGAGTCTAGTCTAACAACACAACGATATTACTACCGGTACCATCAACAACAAACCGACAACACATGTGTGACGCCGCCCCCCTCCAAATCCACTAATGGGCTGTTAGGAACATTATTACCTAAAGTTATCCCAGTGTGTTCCAGCGACACATGTATCTTTGGCGAAATCACAGTTTGTTTTATTTTTTTAGATGCGTAGGCCAGGACTTGAAAGGTCAGAGGCTGTTGTCATGGGAACGAAATACCAGCGTGAATAGGGAAGTCCCAGTTTTCTTTGGTTTATCCGTTCATCGTCAGTGCAGGTCAGTGCAACGCAAGACAGTTACGTGCAGTGACCTGATAGGGTAGAGAAAATTAAAATACGACCAAAGATAAATGAATTACCGGTTTTACTGTTCAGCAATATACAGGAATGGTTTTGCTCGCAAGAATGGGCTTCTGAAAAAATGGGTTTCAAAATTTTGTCCTTGGTGCTTTCTCGTATTACTGTTACAGAGATTGTCCACATAATAATCTAGAGACCTATATTTAGTGAACACGCCATGTTATTACTTTTATAGACCAGTCATATTGGCAGGTGAATGTCTGCTCTTGAGAGGAAGCAAAGACAAAGGCAGAAATCGCAAAAAAAAAATGATGAGAGCGATAATACATATTTTTATATATATATATTATATAGTCTATCTCCGGGTGGCAAGGTATGTATTATTCATATCATTATTCAGTATTATTTTCATCAAGGGGGAGGAGTGTGAGCTCAATCTGATAAGTTTCGGATGTTGTTACACGCTATCTAGGGAAGTGCGTCATTCGGAACTTTTACCAGATTACTATAAATGATCAATTTTGAGAAGGTGGGGCAAACAAAAACTCATACTAGAAATTTCAAGTTCCTTCCGGGAATCGAACTCATGGTCTCTCAGCTTGCAAGTCTGAACGTGCTACCACTACACCACAAGGACGCTATATCTAGTGCCTGAATCATCACTAACTTTCACATGTGAGCCTAACACTAACACACTTCCTGACTGCTCACATATATATATATATTTATAATGTAAATGTACACTTATGTAAAATGTAAACATGTAAAATGTAATCACTTATATACATATTCTGTGTGTTCTATGTACTACTGGGCTTGGTCAGAAGCGTCTTCCTCAACCGTCCCTTCCCTATCCTCACCATACAGGATCTTAGAACAAAACACCACCTGCCGCCCTCTCCTCTAAGAAGTGAGTAACTAAAAATCTCCGGTCTCCCTTAAGCCGGAATGACCGCTACCGTGTGGAGAGAACTCAACTCTCCTTCCCCGGCCTTGACCCGCCAAAGTCACAAACCTTTTGCTCCCTGTTGGTTTTACTCACAGCTGTCCGGGGCTCTAATTGCAGTGTAACCCACCGCGAGAATCGAAAGTACAAATGGAGCACGTGATCCGGAAGTAGTTGCTGATATGAAAATTAGGAGGCGTCCACTAAGCCCCGTGAAGTCAGTGGAATAAATTAATTCAAAAATACTTTGAGATTGTTTGGAAACCTGAAACCTACAAATGACCAAAAAAAAAATTGTAGTACAAAATCCTGTTTGCGAAACTTGAGGTTAGAAGGTGGACAGATAGCCGAGTTACAGCCGCTCGCGAGTTGAGCCAGTTTTTCTTCACATGAACCAATTTGTCATTGATATTAATGATATACCAGAATATGACGTATATTAAGAGCATTAATTTATGCTTGCCCAAGTTGATCTTCACTGTTAGAGAAATTAAGAAACTTCCCACATGAACGAGGGAAATTGATTCAGAAAAGGACAAATTTAATGAATGTGGACATTTCCAAATACTCGTAGACATTTCCAAATACTCGTAAACTGGTGTTTATTTGCTCTAATTTTAAAATGTTGAGTGAAGCCTTTCATACTTTGTTTACAATTATTATTACAAACAAACTGCGCAGTAGTCTGGATCAAAACAATTCGTCGTTGTCCAGTATTGTCCAGGTAGATATTGGACTTCAAACTAACATCATTTTCTGAATTAATTATTGGGCGAAAACTGTCTCCTACACTGCGTAATAATTACACATTGCGTTACCTGGATGTACAGTAGAGAGAGAGAGAGAGAGAGAGAGAGAGAGAGAGAGAGAGAGAGAGAGAGAATGAATTCTTATGTGATGTAACATCGCAGTGGTGTTCAATGATTTCTCAAATCCTGGCTAAATACAGTTGTGCACTGTGGGAACCACCCACACATACAGATTTGATCAAAAGCTGCTATCATATTTTTCACTGCTCACATGCCACACAGTGCAGATGGAATTAATCATGTTCAAACACCGTGTTAAATTGTGATAAGTGGCAATATTAGACATACCGGGCACGGCATTATCTCTGGATGACGTAGTTTGGCATTAACATTAGACACAAACTGGGATCTGATCTGGCGACAATTCCACGCCCACGATAGAAAAAAATAGATCCAGTCTGAGTTGACCGACATTTTGAAAACACACTAGAGAGACTGAAGAAAAAAAGAAAAAGAAGAAGAAGAAGAGGAAGAAAAAAAAGTAGAAGAAGAGGAAGAGGACGGAGAAAAAAAAAGAAGAAGGAGAAAAGGAAAGAATGAAGAAGAAGAAGAAGAAGAAGAAGAGGAAGAAGAGGAAGATGAAAAAGAAGAAGAAGAGGAAGAGGAAGGAGGAAAAGAAAGAAGAAGGAGAAAAGGAAAAAAAAGAAGAAGAAGAAGAAAAAAAAGAAAAGAAGAAGAAGAAGAGGAAGAAAAAGAGGAGAAAGAGATATAAAGAACTGTTAACTTGTGATGGAGTTATTAGTATATTGAGATGTTTTAATCAGAATGGGTCAGTCAGATTTTTCACTGGAGTTTAGAAAGTCTGAGAACGTAGATCTATGTGTTCAAGAAAACTGATGGATGCTAGTCTAGATCACTATTTCTTTGGGATCTTAAACATCAAGGAAAACTCAGATGAACAAGAACCACAGGAACTCATGTCCAGGAAGTAATCGACTATGAACACTGAACATCTACAAACTAATCGAGGACTTGCGCATTAACAATAGGATCCCGTACCATCGTAAAAAGTAAACTCTGCATGTTGAACACTACTGAGGCTGTATCCGTTAATGCAGTTCTTTCGATGGTAACAGATCCTATCGTTACTGTGCAAGTTCGCGTATAATGAACAAGCGCAAGGTAAGGGTGAAAATTATGACATGAGCGCCTCTGTAATTGGAAGTTCACAGTGTTAATGTGGTGTTTTTTTTTTCCCAGAAAATCTATAAAATTAGTTAGGTCTAGACTTTGGGTAGTTATGATAAATGAGGACTAATCTGCTGATAATCATCTCTTTTGGTGTTTGGCAACATGCGGTCACTGAAATACAAAACTTCTGTTATTCTTCTTTTTTTGGTCTGGCTCGCATTTTAGACATCTAGTTTATTAATTTGGACCTATAGGTCTTGTCTCGAATTTCACTACAAGAGCACAAGAACACATATCAACACTAAGAGCACTAGAACACACATTAACACTAAGAACACTAGAACACACATCAGTACTAAGAACATTAGAACGCACATCAACACTAAGAGTACAGGTACACACATCAACACTCAACACTAAAAGTACAAGTACACATATTGTAGACCAGCTGGCTGCTCTTCTCACACAGATTTACCCCCGATCTTCTCTGTCCGTGTGAGTGACCATAGGAGGACGGGCCGTCTGTAGTGAAGACCTCATCAGAATGTCAAATGGATGACGAACATTCACTTTACAATCGTGGATGAAATTTTACAACTATATTATTATGCAAATAGGGAGCATTGCCTCTACCTCTCCTTCACCGTCCGCCCAACCCCCCGCCCCGCCCCTCTCGTCCTCCGTACGACTCAAGGTTTATAATTCTTCCAGGTTATCACTGTATTTAGGACTTAATTCTCTTGGAAGTGAATAACTTGTGATGGCTGTGATATTAATTACAACACCTGAACGGCCCAAGATTCATCAAAGTGGTTAATTTATTTGTTGATAAGTTTGTTACCATAGCAGTAGCAGCTCCACTGCTCAGTAACCTGATTGAATTCAACACATTTCTTTTTCGTGAGAGTTCTGTGTTTGCTGTTACAGAGATAGTCTATAGGATTTTATGGATTGGTCACATCATAAGAAAGTTAAGAATAAGGGCTGAAAAATTTAAACTACCTGAGGATGAAGACAAAGTAGATGCTGAACGATGTTAAAAACTGCCCACTAAATTGTAATGGAGGAAGACACATGCCCTGTAAAACTTTGCTCGGCTGACAGTGAGTTGTGCAATATAATAAATCAGTCCCTAAAATCAGAACGGAGTACTTGTTTGGTCTGCTTTCTATGAATGTTAAAGAAACGTTTGTTACAGTTTATTGCTAAATCTGTCTGTGTTGCATTATCAATATCTTCTTTCGTATGATGAGTTCCATTATCTTCTTCTAACTCACATTTCATGAAATCTGTAGTCAGACATTCTGAGCTGGGAGATGATTACGTTCGAGAGTTTAGTTTAACATAAATAAGACTGGACTTGGACAGGAACACCCATCATGACAACGAACGACAGATTTTTGAGTTGATGAAATTCAAATTCCTTCAAGTCTCATATCATTATCTTTGTATATTGTGTAGGATATAATATTATTGTTTACTGTCATCTATCACGGGCCACCTCATTCGGAGAGTTTTCCCAATCAAGTGGAGATTGATGAGCTGCATAAATCACAAGTGGAGATAATGAACTGAAAACTCACATAAATCCACTGATGGACAAAAAAAAAATATGAACATTGGGCAAATCGGACTGATTTAGAAGCCTCATTTTATACTAATGTTTTGTTTATTCTCTTGACAGCCCCGCGTCTGTTTGAGGTTAAAAAAACAACAAAAAACAACCACCAGTTTGCCTTATTAACGTCAGAACGAAGTAACAATGTTTAAAAAATACAAGTAGGCTATGTTATTTAATAAAATGTACAGTGTTTTGTCATATGCCAACAGAATTCGAGTCCGAAAAGTGCACACAATGTCGCCAAAATTGTCTGGCCTTTAACGATCTGCTTATTTCTGGAAAAGATTTAGCCAGATTAGCTGTGACCCTGGTCTAATCCAACATAAAGAACTCCATTCATTTTCACTCAGCTCAGGAACATTCCACAGCACAGCACATTACATCTTTACTGGACTGGCCAAAACAAAATATGCTGTGACATGAACTTAAGGAAACCACCACCATCACCACCACCACAACCACCACCACCACCACCACCACCACCATTTAACAACATTAACAGGGCAGCAGCAGCAGCAATAGCAGCAGCAGTAACAGCAGCTAAAAAAAAACAACAATAATAACAACAGTAACAACAACTACATCAACGACAACAAACCAGCTGCTCGTTTTCTTTAAATTTGTGACCTGATAAAATCAATAAGTGAATGTCCACAGCCACATTAAAGAACGACGTATCTCTAAATCCGCAATGATGTAAATACTGCATGATGTCTTGAATGAATTTAATGTCCTTTCTACTGGGCCAGCAATACCAGAACGAGTTCACCAACATTTGATCCTTGTTGAGGTACAAGGTCGTATTGAGGGAATTAGGTCTAAAGAAATAATGGTAAAAGTTTGTTTCAAGTTTAAGACCCTGGTTTTTGTGACATTTATCGGAATTCCCGAATGGTTCAAATCCTCCTGTGCTCACAGTGAGAATATCTGGCTGTACGTTCCACCTTTTTGCTCCCAATCTCAGATTTCTGGAACATGACGTCATACACCAGCAAGGAGCCATGGAAGGAACATTCTAGAGAAAACATGAAGCGATTTTTGCGGTCTATTTGGAAAACAAAATGCTTGTAGATCTATGTGAGCAGTCGGGAAGTGTGTTAGGGTCACGGGTGAACACTAGGCTCGCACGTGGAAATTAGGGACCGATTCAGGCAGTAGGTATTTAAGAATTAAATTGCTGTGAAGTTAGCGTCCCTGTAGTGTAGTGGTAACACGCTCTGACTTGCAAGCTGAGAGACCCTGGTTCGATCCCCGGCAGGGACAAAAATTTATAGAGTAGGTTTTTTCGGCCCTTCTTCTCAAAATTGGTAATTCACAGTAATCTGGTAAAATCCCTGGTGACACACTTTCTTAAAATAATATGGAACATCTGAAAAAATTATCAGACTAAGCTCACCTTCCTCCCCCACCTTAAATATAAGAGTGAGAATACTACACTGTATTGCCTTTCCACCCGGTTACATCTATGTTCTTTAGAAATGGTCAATTCTAAATAAACAAAAAAGAATGAATTAAACATTGAAAAATTACTTGGGATGAATTTTAGATCAGAGTTTGCTCATGAAGAATGTACCTCTAGATTTCACAGCAGGAAAATCTTTGACAGTTTTTCCCCAGATTGTGGCTTGAAGTTGTATATTACATGATACATACATAATATATTATATACATACGTTATGACAGTTACTTACCTAATAATACATTGAGACTATTCATGTCTTTTGATCACCAATCGTCATGCTAATGTTAAAATACAATCAACTCAGACCATTGACATTCCATTGTAAATACAACATTCTCTTAATGAGCATTCTTTTAGCGGGAAATATTGAGATTAAATGGGCTTGACTGTATCGTGATCAATTTTACAGGATTTAGATATGCCATAGTGTTGTTACTCCTGAAATGAGTTTAAATTGAATTAGGTTTCCCGCCCTTTCTCGGAGGATTAGAAGAAAGACAGAAAACAATGACGTCACTCCAGCAGCCATTTTATGAGATAGTGAAGAGAATGAACAGAAATCTGTCTCAGGCAGGTCCAAGATGACGTCACTATACTTCACCCAGTTTCAATGGACAGCCATACCAAGTCGTGATGGATCGTCACTGAAATATTTTACCGGAAGTGCTCTTCTCCTCTGGCCGTTCATTAGGCTTTCTTTATTCATGCTTATCTTGTACCGGAAGATTTTGAAAGAAAGACGCAGACAACTACAAGTAGTTCAGAGGGTGAGGAAAAGGGGGGGGGGTGGATGTTACAATCTTCACATTCTTCCCTATTCCCTTCCCTTCCCTTGTCTTCTCTCTCTCCCCTCTCTCTCCCCTCTCTCTCCCCTCTCCCTCCTCCCGCTACTTTTTCTAATCAGGTGCTGTTATTGAAACAGGCAGCCAGTGGCGTGTACCCGATGATGATCTTGAACTTGGGGGAGGGGGGAGGGAAGTAGGAAGGGGGATATGGACTTTTGTATGCATCCCTGAAGGGAGGCAGTCCAGAATACTCGAATTACAAGAATCCTGATGTCTGGTCGCAGTCAATGTATGTTCATCCAGGACATTGTAAGATCGTTGGTTCCAGATACATTCATGAGTACATGCCAGTCCCCGCCACCCTGGAGGCCAGTGAGTGTCACGTGGTAAAGATACAATGTCCTCTGGGCTACATCTTTCCACATCCATGGGGATTTGCCAGTTTGAAGATATAAAAATAAAAGGGGGAGAGAGAGAAGTAAATTAATTGACATATGAGTGAGGGTGGATTCATGCAGGCCAGAGCACATACCACTCGCCGTTGGCTTCTCCAATCTCTACCTCCACTTGAAAAGCTCCACCAACTTCTTGGCCCATCATCTGACGCTTCAGCTTCGACCCCTCAACTTGGTTAAACCTGCCAGGAGAGTAGAACTGCAATCGGCTTAGCTCTTAGTATCATGGAGGTCCACAAGCCCTCAAACCACAACAAAGTTGGCTACTGATTGGAGTAGCTTAACCCAAGGAAATCTATCTAACTCACCGTCTTATATTTCCTCTCTGTTGAAAAACGCGTGTGCGTTCGCCCCATTCCGGTTCCTCCATCTTAAACCTGAAAGGGTGGAATGCACCTTAAAAGTTCCAGACATTTGTGATTGGTCACTTTGAGGCCTTCATGGGACACTAAGCTGCCCACACTTTCTGTTGTACTATATATAGATAATAATATATATAGTATGGTGTATAAAAGTAGCCATGAATATCTCGCAGAAAGTTCACATAGATCTCTAGACATGTAGTTGAAAAGTACAGCTGATCATCTTCTTGCCTACGATTGCCTCCCTTTTATCTTCACAATGAAGAGTATGAGTAACTTAGGTACTCACCAGTGCCTCCGAGGATAGTGAGTAAAAGCTGCTCGTCTATTTGTGTGTTTGCTCATGTGAAACGAAACCAGTGGTATCATGATGTTACTAAGAATAAATTTGGAAGATAGACGACATATTATTATATTATCAGTTTTCTGGAATCTCTTGTTGTGTAGAATTTTTTTAATGAAAATGAAAAATAAATAGACGAATGTCTAGCAAAGTTAACTGTACGCTCAGTGGATAGGAAAACCTATCGTTTATATTTATTATACTGTCATACTGTCAACTCCACGTTTCTGCACCCCCAAATGCAAATTTCTCTTTTAAAAGGCAAGTGATAATTCTGACTCCTCTTAATGACATATTTTTCCAATCTCCCCGAGAGTAGCGATTAAGTCTTGATGAGTGTCCCACAAACCAGGAGGGGAGATGGGAGTCACTGATGTGCAGCCCTGGGGCTGGGGAGTGTCTTCATAAACCTAACATTCAGTTACCTCTAAGACCGTCCAGTGGCGTGTTTAGCAGACAGTAAAACTCATGACATGGATGTGGCTCAAATAGTCTGCGGTTGTGTAGGGAAAAAAAAAGATGGATGAGAAGATCGAGGTGGAGAAGGGGCATGTAAAGTAATAGATAAGGACATGTTGTGTTTACCAATAACGTTACGAGTAGATTATCATTCTTAGCTCGGCTCATCCTTCATGTGAAGGAGAATCATATTTAGGATCTTGTTTGAGTACAGTGACATGATAAAAGCTTGAAAGTCCATTTCATACAGTGGATTACACTAAGCCGTCGTTCGTCATCAAAGCAGAATTAACAGGAAAATCTTTCTTGGTTTTTCAAAGCTTTGACTTAATTTACTACTAATATGGCAGTTAAAGAAACGATATTTATCCGCATAAATGATCATATCATGAAGTTTTTATGTTCGCTTAGGTATCTGCTTATGTCACTTTTTATTTATGCACATGGCATTTAGTCTACTACAGTCGATTCAACTGATGTAATTATACGGTGCTATGGTAGGAGTTCCGATTAAACGAGGGTGATATTAAGTGGTACGGTCTTCGGTGTCGAGTTTTATATCTAATCTCAGGAAAAAAAAAGTTACGATTAAGCCCCAAAAAAATGAATTTCAGGGATGGGCACAAAAATGTAGTCGATGTTCAGAAGGAAGCTTTGAGTGGAAAAATGTAGTTGGTGTTGAGATGGAATTGTTCAACTTTGTGAGATTATTACTCATGCATTGTCATCCGGGCATCGCAAGCAACAACTCCAGCAATCATTACTTCCGCTGTCTCCTTTTCTATTGTTTGAGGAGTACGATTGGCTGATATAGTCTGTTATATTGTCTTTTATTGGTCGGAACATAAATAACTTTGGGAATAAAGATTTGATGACGTAGTCAATTACTAGTTTCTTTATACAGAAAGTGAATTTCATTGGAGGTGAGTAATTAAGGGCGGGCCTGTGGTCCAGGACTAGTTGTGATTATAGCTGTGGTTCAAGGCCAGAGTTAACTCCACTTGTTGTCACTCAAAGTTGAAAACTTAAACTTGGGTTATCTCCCATTTAAATGGATGATTCACTACAAGCGATGCCACATCCCAGGTCTTAGCATTTAAGATGGTCTCTTGTGGCATATATAGGCTCAGGGGCGTATCCCTCTCGTGTGACGAGCGTTTCCGCACAGCGGTAGATAATTGGGAGAGCAAGTCTGGCATTAAGTGGAACTAATGAGGTGACTTAGAAATCATTGTTGCCTGTTCATGCAGTTTTAGGTTTGTGACACCTATTAGAAGGGCAAATCACTCATAGTGTACAACCCAATTAATCCGCTAATCTATAAAATCCCCCTTTTTTGGGGCCCTGCCAGCCAGTGTTAGGGTGTAGAAATGTGTAAAATGACCTGTGATCTAAATAAAGCATCCAATTTTAAAGTTTCAGGTACAATTTGAGCCTTCTAGATA
>JAWQUT010000521.1:411341-427443 GCA_033807755.1 Ellobium chinense | reverse complement strand
CCCCCCCCCCCCCCCCCACCCACACACACACATACCCCACACCCATCTCCTTGTTGTCATCGATCACCTCGGCAGTCGAGCCCCGAGAGATGGAAAGGTTTAGACCCTGTGAGTGCCAAGTGTGATGAGAGCGGGTAGAACTAACTGCTCGTCCTGAAGTTCTTGACTGATAAAGAGCCTACAAGTCCACTGGTGTGCCTGAACTTTCTACATCATTAGTAACGAACTGTTCTCTAAATTGAGCAGCCAGGGTTATCAGTGCAAATCTAACAGTTCTTCTTACATCGTGTGCATCCATCTATTCTAGCCTCTCACCTTGACGACGTTCGTTAGTCTTCTAACGATTAGATATATATATATATATATAAAGACTGAGAGGCAATTTTCCCCCCACCATTTTGGAAGTAGTATTTTTCCATCCATCCATCCATCCATCCATCCATCCATCCATCCATCCAATCCATCCATCCATCCATCCATCCATCCATCCATCCATCCATCCATCCATCCATCAGACAATCTTAACCTTTGCATATCCGTCCGTCTGACCGGCATCTAAGAATCAATTCGTCTCTCAGTGAGTCAGTCAGTCATTTCATTACTGTATGTTCCAATTGGTAGTAGATATTTCATATCGAAGGAATTATTCCTCTTACCAGATTGTAAAACTCACCCATACGGATTATTCTTACCAGTTTTTTTGTTTGTTTGTTTGTTGTTAGTAAATCAATGGCAGCTGTCCTGATTGCTGTTTCACTACTGTAAAAAATACAAGATTAACGCCATTATTAAATGAGGGTCAGACACAATGCCATCTCCTGGGAGAATCCAGGATCAGCTGTCTTTACTCTCTCAGACCGCAGTCCGCCTACACTGTACTTTGGAAACCAGTCTCACAACACATTTAGCTGCACGGCTTGAAACCAGGAGGGAAAGCACGTCCATGTTTACATTGTTTACCCCCACCACCTTACTTTTCTTTCTTCCTTATTCATTCATGTGTTTATATACATCAACTGGTGTCTCACTTCCATCATCTTTACATAATAACATGACCGGTTGTTTCCCTTTGTCACTTCCTGCCGCCTGGCTCCTGCTCCTCATTCCTGATCAGTTCACAACAACCGGTAATGATGTACAGATTCCGTTTTCACTTCTTGTTTTTATTTCCTGAGATTTACATCTACCCCATGTATCTTTGTTATATTTACACTCTACTATCACATCTCGCTTCGTTTGTTTCCTTAACTTTGTTTTCCTCAATATTCTTTCGTTATCGTTTCCAAAGTAATTTCCCCACGTATTTTTATTTCATTCAAGTTCGGTCCATTCCACTGATCGTGTTCATATTGTGACAATAAACTGGACTGTGTCCTGTAATATTCTGTAACAAGAGATCGGTGGAATGAGCCATCGTTATGTCAAGATAAGTGATTGAAAGGGAAGACCGACTGTCTGTGGCCTGGGAAGACGGACTGTGTCTGTCTGTGGTCTGGGAAGACGGACTGTGTCTGTGTCTGTCTGTGGTCTGGGAAGACGGACTGTGTCTGTCTGTGGTCTGTGAAGACGGACTGTGTCTGTCTGTGGTCTGGGAAGACGGACTGTATCTGTGTCTGTGTGTGGCCTGGGAAGACGGACTGTGTCTGTCTGTGTCTGTGTGTGGCCTGGGAAGACGGACTGTGTCTGTCTGTGGTCTGGGAAGACGGACTGTGTCTGTGTCTGTGTCTGTGTGTGGCCTGGGAAGACGGATTTTGTCTGTGTCTGTGTATGGCCTGAGAAGACGGACTGTGTCTGTGTCTGTGTGTGGCCTGGGAAGACGGATTGTGTCTGTGTATGGCCTGGGAAGACGGACTGTGTCTGTGTCTGTGTGTGGCCTGGGAAGACGGACTGTGTCTGTGTCTGTGTCTGTGTCTGTGTCTGTGTGAGGCTTAGGAAAACGGATTGTGTCTGTGTCTGTGTGTGGCCTGGGAAAATGGACTGTGTCTGTGTCTGTGTGAGGTTTAGGAAAACGGACTTGTCTGTGTCTGTGTGTGGCCTGGGAAGAAGGACTGTGTCTGTGTCTGTGTGAGGCCTGTCCCTGTCTACGGCAGAAAGTCATCACTGTGCACTCTTTGCCCTGTCGTTTGAGAGCAAGACTGTTCTATGTAGTTATACTTGAGGGAGATGATGAACTGTCTTGCCATTGATGTTCTTCCATGTTGCTGGAAGAGAAGATTGAGTGGGAAGGAATTACATTGCTCATATCACTCTGGAGTCGTCAGTGAGGAAAAACAAGTGGGAATGAGAATGTTTGACAGAAGCCCAGGTTGATGTTACTTCAGTTTATTGGATACAGCCTTTCAGTTGCACACATAGCCTATCTATGTAAATACACTTATGGAATAGCAGTTACACCTGTTTTGCTCTAAGCTGGGACAAGACTAGCTGTGAAGACACAAATTACTGCTGGTGAAAAGACGATCACACTGGAGATATCAGCCTCTAACGTTATCACGTGATATGTGATATTATACTCACACGCTGTTGTGATAGGAGTCCGCTCTTTGTGCACTGGACTAGATTGTGACGTCACTACATACAGGACACCCTCTCTTATCCTGACATCATCATCATATAATATTGAGAGTGGTCAGGCTGGTCAGGCTGTGGTCACATGTCAGTGTCAACATGTTCAATGTCTCTGTCTTTCACAAAGTGTTCTTCTCGTCTTTTTACTTTTTCTTTATTCTACTCATTCCCTTCTTTTTTCTCCCTCTCTCAGTCACTTCTTCTTTTCCCAGTAGCCCGTAGTGTGTAGAACAGCTTGTCTTCCTGTCACTACCCGCTCTCTATCCCCCTCGCATCTATTTGCTCGTCCGTCCACGTCCTAAACTTTCTGTCTATCCTTCCATTTATCTTGCAGACAGTCAAAATGAAGTGAGAGGATCAGAAAGTGAGAGAAGAGGCTTGAAAGATGATCGGTGACCATCCGATGGTAAATTTTTCCTAGTTGCAGAAATTAAAAATATTACAAAATCATTTCTCTATACACAGTTGTTGGTTTAAAGTTTGAATGGTTAGTAGTCTACCCGTAGATATATATAAGTTGTCATGACATAGATTACATGACCTTTATAATGAGATATTGGTCATCAGTTACAAGCCCCTCTCCTTCCTCGTCACTTTAGATGACTTTAAGACTTTAATACTATAATACTATAATACTATACTACTATACTACTGCTGGACCAAATGTTATTCACTTTGTGACAATACACATATTGAGCTTTTATACAATAGCAAGAAGTTAATATTGTCAAAAAGCGATTTAAGTCCCATTTTGACTGAGTGCAAGACATGGATGTATTCGATGGTACAGCAAAGATATGAATATGAATTCACTGTGGCTGCTGAGAGGAGTAATTACATGTGAGCGGTGATATGTCAGTTATCAGTCATGGAAGACAGATGGTGCTCAGTACAGGCGAAGATCGTCTTTTATCTACGCCATCACCTTTTTGCTGTATGTAGATCCGTGAAGATTCATCTTCACTGCCAGCAGGCCACGTTCCACTGTGGATAATAATGTTATTATCTCATCTCATCTCATCTGAATTTACCTGCCAGTTTTACCCTGTGTGTGCATTCCTCATGAATGTGTGTGGCACTCATCCCCCCTTCTACTCCCCTCCTCTCAAACTGCTTCAGAATGAGTGAGTGAATGTCAGTGCATGTTAATCACTGCGACCTTTTCAACAGCCAAACCCTCCAGGCGTCCAACATTACAATCATTATACCCATGTGAGAAACGGTGCATGTTTAGCTTCAACACAAAAACTTTTACGAGGATTCATTTCTAATGCTCTTTCTCCAAGAGTGAATTTGACATTTTGCCAGTGGGGTGAGTATCGTTTGAATGAGCGCAATACAAGGCCGTTCCATCTAAGAAATTAGTTCTCAGTATAACTTCATTGGCCATTAGGAGCCTGGGAAACATGGTCTGAATTATTTTATTGCTGGAATGGAACCTTCATCCGGAATTTGCCGCTTTACTGCTGGAAACTGCCACGAGTGACGTAGTGAGGTAGGCAGGAAGTTAAAATTCCT
This sequence comes from Ellobium chinense, assembly GCA_033807755.1. NCBI lineage: Eukaryota > Metazoa > Mollusca > Gastropoda > Ellobiida > Ellobiidae > Ellobium > Ellobium chinense. The sequence continues at coordinate 423,357 of JAWQUT010000521.1, read as the reverse complement.
TGATCAAATCACGTCTTTGGCAATAGTCTAGTCAGTGAATGTTATTTAGATGTTGCTTGTTGCTGTGTTTAAAATCCAAAGGCCTGATACTGTAAAACAGCCATAGTGGAAGGTGGATTTAATGCTAAGAAAATGTTGAAACGTTTATTTTGATCTACATGTCGGTTATTGCAAGATTACAGCAGAAAGTTACATTACATTCAATGAGATTTCTAAGGGTGCATTTAATTGTTGTTGTGATGCAATCAACTTTGTTTAGTTTTTTGGCTTCATAGGAGCGCTGAGGTTACATGAACTTGTGATGAACTCGAGGCTGGAGATAAACAGCAGTGGATGGCTTCAGCTTTGGTCATTGTTTTTAGAAGCCATAGAGTTAAATGAAGGTTTGAATGAACAAATTAAACAGACAAAGTTTGTACGTGTAGTGAAGTCCTTAATAGCCGTGACTGCTACACCGCACTGAAACATATTTCGCAGTTAAAACAAATTCAAATGTGAATATCAGCTTTGTTGGCAATGGCATGGAGTAGTTTAGATCTAGTTCGCCATTCACACGATAAAACATAAAGTAAACGAAAGTTTGTCTTGATGTGTCTGGGGATTTTAGCATCTGATCTTTTTTGCCATTACAGAGAGCATAAGTGATCTAGATCTAAACACTTTTTCCGGCAGCAGTGAGATACGTGGTTTTACTCACAGACTGATTTAAATGACGTCATTTCGAGTCTTCTATTTTTTCTTCCATCAAATGGTGGTCAAAGTTATCTCATCAGTTTGTTTTCTTCATAATAATCCTCAGACAAAATGGCGGGCCCAAAAGTCTTTTCTATCCTCTTCTGTTCTCTCTATCCCGTCACCGCAGGAAGATAAGGAGGGCTGGGTCAGGGGACTCTCAAAGAAAACAGGAAAGGGAGGGGGAGNGGGGGGGGGGGGGGGGGGGGGGGGTTTCCAGTATTTGAGATTTTAGCAGCTTGTAATTATACATTTCTCTAACATGAGCTGATGATGTTTAAGCGGGTCACTCGTTTAAGCGGGTCACTTAAATAACTCCGCAGCGGGGTAGGATTCAGATCTACCGTGGTATCTATTATCTCCTCAGTGAGAGATGGTTCATTCCTCAGTCCTGTGTTTATAGTCGGTGCGGCACGGCGCACAAAACAATTTCTTGAACATTCCCGCTGGCCCTGGCATGAAAGAAAAAAAAAAAACGGCACAGAATAATCTTCGGTAATGACCTGTTTTTGTGACGTCACAGGCACCGCGAGGAACTTTCGTTCGTAACAGATAATGTAGTTTACAACGTGCGGTACACGAGTTTCATAAAGGATAATGGACCATCTAGCTGATGTCACAAGATGGTGTATTTGACGCAGTAAAGTTTATCAGTCACTTGATTGTTAAAGAGTTCAATAACGGTTTAGGGAACAAACAACCTCTTTTCTTGGGAAGTCATATCCAGTCTAGAAGAGCTGATAACCTACACGCATTTCTTTGCTCTCTCTTTCTACAACTCGTCGACGCCTCGGCCAAGAAATTTGATTCTGTGTGTTAAGCAACCGCAGATATCTCAGCGTCAGAGGCGGCGATCTTGACAATGTAATATGAAAAGCAAAGATTAATAGGGTAACTCTATCACAATAAACAAATGGAGACAGTGTTAGTTTAGCCGCCATTTTTCACACCACCGTCCTGTTCTTGATGATATAAATGATGATCTCGCTGGCACTGATGGACATACAGCAGGACTGGGATAACAGCACCCGAGTTCATCTCACCTCACTTTTCCTCTGCTCGCTTGAACACCATTTTGTACAGGGCGAGAGAGAGAGAGAGAGAGAGAGAGAGAGAGAGAGAGAGAGAGAGAGAGAGAGAAAGAGAGAGAGAGAGAAAGAAGGAGAGAGAGAAAGAGAGAGAGAGAAAGAAAGAGAGAGAGTGAGAGAGAGAGAGAGATAGAAAGAAAGAGATAGAAAGAAAGAGAGAGAGAGAGATAGAGAGAGGAGAGAGAGAGAGAGATTGATTCAGTCTCAGCATGGCCGAAAAAAAAGGGGGTAAAATGACCAGGTGCTTCATCGACTGCCGCGTGTTCTCTTTCGTGCCCTACACAAAATGGCGCTGTAGGGAGAGCAGGTGTAAGCCAGGTGGGCAATACAGACTACAATGTTCCGCCATGTTGTCATCTCTTCGCAGTAATATTCTGAGCGGTTTCAGCCCTTCACTACTATCACAACAACAGACAATCTTTGGGATTTTTTGTTCGGTCTATATTAACAATCAATATTTTTTTTTAACTGTTCAAACTTTTTTATCTCAACAAAAACGGTTTAAACGCTTCTAAAACTTACGTTTGTTACTGCTTTCAATATTGTTCCCATATATTGTTCCAGTTTATTGGGTTTGAATATTCCGCGTGGGAGACTAGTTTAGTTTATCCCTGAAACCTTGTTATTTTTATTCCGTGATTTCTAGGGCACGAGTTCTTATTAGCTAGAATCAAGGACACAGCGAATCTGATATTACCAACATTTTAGTCTATTTGTCTCATACCATTTAACATTTTCTAAGATGTTCAAATGTCACCTTCGTTCTATTTCACCCAGGAACCATTTACAAACACTGACACTACGATTTTTATCAACGGGAGCTAGTTTTCTTCGCCGACAATCTGAGAGCCTATACGCTGTCTCACAATATGAGAGTCTATACACTGTCTCACAATCTGAGAGTCTATACACTATCTCACAATCTGAGAGTCTATACACTGTCTCACAATCTTAGAGTCTATACACTGTCTCACAATCTGAGAGTCTATACACTGTCTCACAATCTGAGAGCCTATACACTGTCTCATATTCAGCTCTCCCATATCCACAGTGCAATGCAATCAAAGGCAATGTAAAGAGGAAAACTTGTAAAAAAGGTAGCACATTATCTGAAAGACAAATTTGCTCACCCGTTTTCTGACGGTCTTTTGTGTTTCTTTTTACACAAGAGCTTTCTGCACGACTTCCAGTTTTTTTTTCTTTCGGCCACGAGATGTTAATAAACGTACCGGGGGTGCCAGATTTGGCTCTTTTGGAGCCAAAAACCAATTAAAAAAAATTAATTTTAAATTATTTTTATGTCAGAATCTTTCCTTTCCCATCCCACCCCACCACCACCAAATAACAAACAAGCAATGATCGGATATAAGTGTTAGATTACCAAAAAAAAAAAATCACCCTGGCTACGCCCCTGGTTTGAATTGCGCCAAAGACTGAAAGATGATAATTGTATTTGTCTGATTTCACCATGGGTTCTTAGATCTCTTGGTATCTCATACTTTGCAGCTCGTCCTCGACTCTTCACAATACATAATCAATAAAATGATCCAAGTCACAATAATCGAAGTCTAATCAATAACAGTAGGAATAACTTCGTAATCTTCGGGAAAAATTGCGCTTGCTTACCAGTCTATAATTTTGACCTCCCCTCCCTCTCTCCCTCCTGTACGCGTTCCGTATGTTTATCGTCGTGTTCAGCACCTCCAACTACCAGCGCCCGCCATCGTGTAACTTCAAACATAATAAGAAAAAGCTCGCTCTCCATAAACTCAGTTTCATTCCTGTGCGCTTGATGCTCGCTACCAGCAAAGTTGAACAATTCCCTCCTCACCTTGGGCGTATGTTACTATTTATGGACGACCCTTAGCCTTGAAACAAAGATTTAGAACTCCGGTTTGATTCCATGAACCAAATTAATGCACAAAATTTAAGACACGAGGAAGCGAAAAGAGCCATCGGCTTCACCTCCAAGATACGTGTTGATCTGTAGATATCGTGATAACTGAACTTTGACGTGTTTCGCTTTTGCTGTGAAACAACTAGACATACTCGGTGATAGGCTGATCAAAGATAAGTAAATGTCTGAGTGAATACTCGATGAACGATATTAGTGCCAGAGACAAACAATGGGAATCACGTGACGGGTTGAAGGGAAAATATGCGCAGACCGCATAACTCAAAATTACCAGAAATCTTGAAGGAGAAAGCTGTGAGCAAGAGAGATAACTAGGTCACACAGCCATAATGTTTATATTTAGGTGTAGTGCACTCTGTAAGCAAAAATATTTTAATCTTTAACATTTCTGTGACTTCGGATTCACAACAGTCATTTTCTCACATTTGCTCTTTTCCTCTCCTAATCCCNCTCCCCTTCCCCCAGTCCCGATACTCTATCCTAAATTTTTGTCCGTGAACAATCTGATCTTAGGGTGTGCAATAATTGTACCATTCTGTGAGGTCGCCCCCTTTCTGACTCCAAAGATCCGCCTGTGAAATAATTTGACTTTTGGGATCCACCCCCCTGTGTAGTGGATGGTAGGTGGTCACATGTCAAGGATGTGAGTTACATGATACTCACTAGCCCGCAACACTGAGCACTTCACGGCCAGCGCACACAGCTCATCCGCACACAATAGCCTTGGCTTATCTCACCGAGTCTGCAAGTGACAGTCGCGCTGTGGTGATCACTACGTACAGTGACGTCATCAGTCTGTGCTGTGCTTGACTCGTGCAGTGCTGTGCTTGACTCGTGCAGTGCTGCAAGTGCTGATGGCTGTTTGAACAGAGATAACAGAGATTTTCTTATCCTCATCCAGAATTTCTTTACTTGAACACTGGGCTTTTTTTCAGTCATAGCTCAGTGTGGTTTAGCCATCGAAGGAAGGATTTTATGTACGTCTAAATGTGAATAATGAACAGTGGTTATTAAGTTTTACGAATTTGGTAAGTTTTCATAGTCCTCTAAAATGCACGACACAGACCGGATAGGTGGAACTACAGTGACGTCATCAGTCTTGGGTGTCTGCCTGAGAGTTTTCTTTATATCTCAGTGATTTCTCTCAAAGAAAAAATTACGTCATCAGTTTATGTTCTCCCTTTATTTCATTAATTTATCCTGTGGTAAAATGACGGGCACCTCAGATCAACTTTTGATAGGATAAAACGATTGAGAGTGGCATGTCCAGTTGTCAGCTATGACTGTTTAGAGTATTCACCACAGGGCAGAGTATTCACCACAGGGCAGAGTATTCACTACAGGGCAGAGTATTCACTACAGGGCAGAATATTCACTACAGGCTCGCCCAGGGTATAAAAAGATTGTACAGGCATAATGAGACACTTCACAAATTTGAATTTAATCGAACGCTTCAGTTCGCAGCGCTATTTTTCCGAATTTCACATTTCAAACAGCTTAGAAATTTTGCAGATAGCTAGTTAGCTGTCCCTTCGAACTTTATGGTAAATAAATTCATATAGAAACATTTGGTATTTGAAATATGAAAGCAAATCCATATGAATGGAAGCCGTTAGTGTCAGTGTCAGTGTCAGTGATAGTGTTAGTGTCAGTGTTAGTGTCATTGTTAGTGTCAGCGTCAGTGTTAGTGTCATTGTTAGTGTCAGTGTTAGTGTCATTGTTAGTGTCAGTGTCAGTGTTAGTGACAGTGTTAGTGTCAGCGTCAGTGTTAGTGTCAGTGTCAGTGTCAGTTTTAGTGTCAGTGTCAGTTTTAGTGTTAGTGTCAGTGTCAGTGTTAGTGTCAGTGTTAGTGTCAGTGTCAGTTTTAGTGTTAGTGTCAGTGTTAGTGTCAGTGTTAGTGTCATTGTTAGTGTCAGTGTCAGTGTTAGTGTCAGTGTTAGTGTCAGTGTCAGTGTTAGTGTCTGTGTCAGTTTTAGTGTTAGTGTCAGTGTCAGTGTCAGTGTTAGTGTCAGTGTCAGTGTCAGTTTTAGTGTTAGTGTTAGTGACAGTTTTAGTGTAAGTGTCAGTGTCAGTGTCAGTTTCATGGCGGGGTTTGTCTGCCGACGATAACCTTCAAATGGCGCAGCTGTAACGAATACATCGAGAATCAAAAAGAATATAATGTATACATTCGAGTCCACAGTAAGGATTATGTGTTCACGTACTAGAACTATGTTGGTTCGTTTGTTTGGTAGCGTGTGACTTTACATCCATCGTGCTGAGTGAAGCGAGGCCCCACCAATCTAAACACAGTACACAGAGTAACTTTGGACGGGTACACAGTACATGGAATAACTTTGGACGGGTACACAGTACATGGAGTAACTTTGGACGCGGGTACACAGTACATGGAGTAACTTTGGACGGGTACACAGTACATGGAGTAACTTTGGACACGGCTTCTAACTGTCATTTTACCTTAGGAAGGTGTCCTAGTACAGATTTTGAATTAGTCTGTTCCAGGTGTGCTTAGTGTAAACAGTGGCTAGTAACGAATGAATCACATCATCATAAGTTTCAAACACAACCTGACGGATGAACCACCAGCACCGTTGACTAGACGTAGAGAGGAACTTCCAATAAGTTTCTGCAGTCATTCAGTGATAAACAAGGAGGTAAGAGAACATTATAGGAATCTCTCAGATCACAGATATCAATCAGATTATTGACCAAGTTCTGTTTTCACCGAATGGTTCATGGAAATTGTGTCTCGAATAAACCGGAAGTTAGAGATGTATTTGCCAATAGAATTTAATGTTTCACATTACATCAGCCAATCATATTATTTCTCGATACCTAGCACTCTTGAGTTTTGATTGGCTTATATATACACACGTAAACTGTGACTCAGTCTCTTGATGTTCAGAGATTCTCAATGATGTTCTCAATGTGAACGGCATGTCTGAGGTTTACAGTATTCATTAGTGCGCCAGTATGAAGTATCACCGGCCATGTTTGGTCAGCACTAGGTGGACAGATTAGTCTGTGGAGTGTCGGGGACATGATCTACACCGTATAACAGGAAGTGGACAGTTAATCACAACTACGAATATCATGAATATATAATTGTACATTCTGATTGCACTGCGTGGGAGCATGGAAAATATTGCGTTTAAGCGGAGAATGCAGTTAAGCGTGGTATTTTATCTTATTCTCTTTGTAAAATATTGTCCGTGCTTCCAAACCAGAATTTAATATGAACTTTACGTGTCATCAGAATCGGATTAACATTTTGGACAAAATAATGTATTGAATACGATGTTTACTGTTAAAGACATAGAAAAATCTTCATCAGTGTTTTGGCTTCATATTATACTTTATAGGCTGTTCCCAGTGGAGGCGTTCAAGACTTGACTACGTAACGAGTTCTTTGGTCTTGACCGAGACTGAGATCAGTCCATGAAACAAACACACTGATAAGACTTCCATGTCCAGTTGAACAACTTCCTGGTTAAAGGGAAGATAACTCACAACTGTGTATATGCGGAATAGGCGAAGACTTTATATAAAGAAATATGATTTGTTGTATGGGAAAATGTTACAATTTAGTGATAGAAAGCTAATATTAAGAGGACTGTGATTAAGCGGCTAAGAAGACTGTATGAGAGACTTCTCATGACTGTTATATTCTCCCTTCCACCATGACCGAGGTGAATCATCTGGTGTGGGAAATGTTTGTTTATCAGTTAATTAGAACTGATCTCAGCTCTTCTAAACGAGCGAAAAGTGCGAGAGGAGTAACACAGAGCGACTGATTTATTTCCCAAAGAACACGGGTCAAGATACATTATTTTGCAGGGATTCTCAAACGTTTATGGCCATGGTACCCCTTGATGCCACCTGGCAACTCATAGTATCCCTGTCTCAAAATGGTTTACCTGGCTCACCTGGTTCACCTTGTTCATCTGGCTCACCTAGCTCACCTGGCTCACCTGGCTCACCTGGCTCACCTGGCTCACCTGGCTCACCTGGCTTACCTGGCTCACCTGGCTCACCTGGCTCAGTGTTAGGTCAGTTAAGATCAGTCAGTAGCTCCTCGTATTATTCTTTCCTGTGCTAGAGACTGGACTATTGTAGAACTCTGTGGTACAACCCTGGAATTTGCATGTGGTCCCTGTATGGGTCTGTGTACTCATGTGGTACCTGTGTGGGTCTGTGTACTCATGTGGTCCCTGTGTGGGTCTGTGTACTCATGTGGTACCTGTGTGGGTCTGTGTACTCATGTGGTACCTGTGTGGGTCTGTGTGTACTCATGTGGTACCTGTGTGGGTCTGTGTACTCATGTGGTACCTCTGTGGGTCTGTGTGTACTCATGTGGTACCTGTGTGGGTCTGTGTGTACTCATGTGGTACCTGTGTGGGTCTGTGTACTCATGTGGTACCTGTATGGGTCTGTGTACTCATGCTTTGGAACTCCTGGCCGTATGGAAACTGAGTAAGAAAGGGCAATACAGAGAGAATTAGCGACCATATACACCAGATCACGGGCACCATCATCCAGGAATAATCAAAGGTCTCTAAAACAGCTGGAAAAAGTTTTTGATAATTCTCTGGGTTAAACTCTGAGTCGGTATGTGAGATGCTTTACGCCGCCCCCTCCCCCCCCCTCCCCGCTCCTTTTTCAATACAAGAAAAAAAAAACTTCGATGACTTTCTTTAGCTGTGCCAAACTAGACTAATACTTTTGCTGGGTTTTTATTGTGTCTGGTGAAGTAGAAGAGTGAGTAACAAGCATGGCCAGACAGCAACTTGGAGAGTTTAAAATTAGGTTACCGTTTAAGTTATGCTGGTCTCTCAAAAATGCAAAATAACTTCCCTCACAAAACAACAGGGCTGGAATCTGATTATTTTTTTATGAGCGGCGTCTTCCATTTTGTTAAATATATAATCAAGCTCTAAACAGGTACATGTGGATCGTGTTTAATGTGTCCGTAAATCTGTAGACTATTTTCAGACATGTTCTTGTGTAAATGTCACTCACGATCAAAGCAGCCATAGCTTTCATGATCTATTCTCTGCTCACCCTCTCTCTACTCATTTTCTTTCCCAGCCATCAACGTTGATAGCTGGTGTCCCGTGGCTTCACGTGTAATAGCTTGCATGCGTGGCATACTCGGTTCTCGAACGTGCATCCACTCGGTGAGCTAAGAGCAGTACTCACCCAGCAGCGAATGCCAGTCCTCGAGTCGTTAAAATCGCTCGTGTTAGGAGTGTCAAATAAACAAATAGCACAAACCATCAAACAACGGGAAGCCGTCGTGTGTGAATAGTCTTCACAAGTAGCAGGCATCAGTTCCTTCTGTCTCTTTCCTCTTCTCCATACTTTCTGGTATTTTTCTCATAACATCACCAATACCACTTCCGGTTACAGTGCCAGCATCACTGCCACCACCTCCACTACCTCCACCACCTCCACCAACAACACCACTTCCACCAACACCACCACTTCCACCAACACCACCACCTCCACCAACACCACTTCCACCAACACCACCACCTCCACCAACACCACCACCTCCACCAACACCACCACCTCCACCAACACCACCACCACCTCCACCAACACCACCACTTCCACCAACACCACCACCTCCACCACTTCCACCACCTCCACCAACACCACCACCTCCACCAACACCACCACTTCCACCACCACCTCCACCAACACCTCCACCAACACCACCACTTCCACCAACACCACCACCTCCACCAACACCACCACCCCCACCACTTCCACCAACACCACCACCTCCACCAACACCACCAACACCACCACTTCCACCAACACCACCACCTCCACCACCTCCACCACTTCCACCAACACCACCACCTCCACCAACACCACCACCTCCACCACTTCCACCAACACCTCCACCTCCACCAACACCACCACTTCCACCACCTCCACCACCTCCACCACCACCTCCACCACCCTTTGTTATATTTTTCACCTTGAGTACCAGCTTGAACAACACGTAAGACCCAAGAGACCACACATTAGAGACCACTAGGACAACAACCATTTTACCAGCAGTTACTCTACCACTGATTTACTCTCATCATCTTCACAGATTCCGACCAGCTCTGATGACGTTGTCGGACTTCATGAACGAGTTTAAAATCTTAAACGCTTCAAATAATAATAATCTTGTCTCGTCATCTATTATTAAGAGATAAAAATAATCACTGAAAAAAACCTCAATCGGTATTTGAAAAGCAATGACTGAGCTATTTATTCGTATGGAAATGTCTCTTGATCCAAAGATGATCTTTTTAAACGTTTTGTTTTGTATTGTTCATTCATTTGACCTTTGAGAATTGTTTTTTCTTGAAGTTGGTTCGCGTCGTAAACATAGCCCTCCCTGGGGAAACCCCACCTCTACATTTCCATTTGTCCGCGGTTTTCCACATGCGTTACCTCCTGGACATGAACGTGACAAATCCGTTGTAGTTTTGATACTTGGCTTGCCAACTTGGCTTAATGAGACCATAATCTTCGATAGTACTGATGACAATGATAATAATAATAATAATAATAATAAATTGTATTTGTTTACCGCCCAATCCCCGAGGTGGGCTCTAGGCGCTTTGACATTATAACATTCTCTCAGATATGCACGCAAGCTCACTTCAGTACAATAAGTATGAGAAAACACTCGTACCTGAACACACACACACACACACACACACACACACACACACACACACACACACACACACACACACACACACACACACACACACACACACGCGCACGCGTTTGTACCGTGAGAATACCAGTATAAATGCGTGTTGTTGTGGCATGAATTTGGACATATGTGGACATAAACTGTGGAAGAGTGTGAAATCTTCCTCTTAATAACACAACTAGTAAAAGTTTTCAATCCCTGTCTATATCAAATTCACGAATTATTGGGCGGTTAATTTTTTGGCTTATGAGACAGACAAATCAATGGGACTAGTGTAGTGCTGTATCAAGCAAGAAGCCACCCACGTTCCATGTCATATTCCCCATAGACGTAGAGCTGAGTGAAGCTAAAAGACTGAGAGAGAATCACAAATGACATGAATGTTAAAATGAAGAGACAGAAATTCCTCATAAAAGTCGCACATTTTCTAGTTGCTTCTATTCATTCTATAGAAATAGGTCAGAACTTCATGCGATGTCTCTCCCATCAAACGAGAAATTTCGGAATCGACAGGGACATAATTGTTGCTGAAGTGTTTGTAGCTTAACATGAATTCCAGTGCCGTCATCAGAGCCAGCTTAACCTTGTGGACAAACTGGCACTCGGACATCTTGTCACAGGAGGTTTTCATGATGGAATGAATCAGAAACCAGGGTGATAGACACCATCTTGTCACAGGAGGTTTTCATGAACGAATGAACCGGGACCCAGGCTGATAGACACTATCTTGTCACAGGAAGTTTTCATGAACGAATGAACCAGAAACCAGGCTGATAGACACCATCTTGTCACAGGAGGTTTTCATGAAGGAATGAACCAGGACCCAGGCTGATAGACACCATCTTGCCCACGGATAAATGTGAAGAAAATCTGATGACGTCACTGTGTGTATCAAAGAAGAATGTGAGTCCAGAGATGACTAGTGGGATCTGGATATTCTTTTATCGCTACTCTCTACCCTCAGACAAAAACAAAAAAAATGGAGAGGGGCGCGGTTTTGGGGGGGGGGCAGATTGAAATGTGCCCCCATTTAAAAGAAAAGGGAATTGTCAGGAATGAGAGAGGCAGGGAGAACAAGAGAGACAGAGAGAAATAGATCTCAAAAGAGACAGGAATTATTTACACGATAATGTCATCACCTTTGATGCGTGGTATATTGTTAATGCACATTATATGTTCGCTAGCGGATCAAGGACACTGGAACACCTGACAGAGAAATAATATGGATCTTTTTGGGGGTGGGGTCGGGGTGGGGGTGGGTACATTATAAGAGAAGAAGAAAGGGCAAAACCTCCGCCTACCATTCTCCTCACTCCGCCTCTAACCAGCCCTCCCCTCTCCCCCCTCCTCTCTCCCCCTCCCCTCTCCCTCGCTATCACAGTGTATTGCTAAATTCTTTCCCTTATTTTGTTAGTTAGCTCAGCCGGTAGATTTTGTTGGCGAGTCGCCACTCACTCCGCTATTTGTTTGCGACTTGAATGTTCTAATCCACGGCTTTTTATACATAGATAGACCGGATCTCAATCTTTTCCATTGTAATTCTTCTGATTTGTT
>JAWQUT010000521.1:380237-393165 GCA_033807755.1 Ellobium chinense | reverse complement strand
CACTCTATGGATTGATTTCCATGTGAATTTCAAAAGCCCGTCTATGTAAAATCTTTGAGTGTTTGAAAACATTTGTAGGATGGAACCTGACACTGGGGTATTCATGCAGAATTTAATTGTTTCAATTACTGAAAATTTTACAACTTGGATTGTGTCTAAAATAATAAAAAACAGTCTCTTGGTGCATTTGCTATCGTCATTTTTACCGTTCACAGTTCGGTTTTACTGTTGGTACTACTTTTACTACTACCACGACAATTACTACTACCACTACTATTACTACTACTTCTGTTACTATTAATACCACTACTATTACTACTGTTATTGCTGTTGAGAAGCGTGGCTGGGATAATCTATAAAATATAAATAAATAACATCAGTTCATTTCCGCAGGGCTGTATCTTCCAACCACGCAGCTTTTGCAACATTCCTTGTGCGCGTGTGTGTGTGTGTGTGTGTGTGTGTGTGTGTGTGTGTGTGTGTGTGTGTGTGTGTGTGTGTGTGTGTGTGAGAGAGAGAGAGAGAGAGAGAGAAAGAGAAAGAGAGAAAGAGAGAGAAAGAGAAAGAGAGAGAGAGAGAGAGAGAGAAAGAGAGAAATAGAGAAAGAGAGAGAGAGAGAAAGAGAAAGAGAGAGAAAGAGAGAAAGAGAGAGAGAGAGAGAAACAGAGAGACACACACACACACACACACACACAGATAACCTTTACCAGAAGACTGTCAAGCCAATGTAGAGTAGATAACCGTGTCTTATAACAATATCCGGCCTCTTTGGCCCGGTAGGTCTAGGATGATAGGGAAAGGGAGAGGGAGAGGGAAAGAGAGAGGGAAAGAGAGAGAGAGGGGGAGAATTTAATGTTTGGAGGGAGAAGGGAGAGAAGACACATTTTTTTTAAGCGTGTGGAACAGGGGAGAGAACTACTAAAAATATACATGTTTAAAGTGAAACTGAATTTTACATGGAGAGAATTCCTCGCTATGGCCATAGATCATCCCACACTTTTCTTTTCTCTATGAACAAAGTTGATGACGTTGAGCTCGCTAGTCTCAATGATGAGATTATAAGTTCACTTTTGTCACTAGGATGTAACACTCCGATAAACATCACCCTGACCGAAAGTCCAGGTTTAGCGCCTTCTGACAGGCAGTAAAGTCGAGCATATTGTATCAAAATCTCAGATCTCTATAGCTCCAGTTGTTTCTTGTTATCATAGGAACCTTTGAAACTGCGACATTTTTCTTTGTGTAATTCACCAACATGTGATCAGATGGGAATATTGTACATACTTGTTGACGGAGATCAGAAAATGTCAGTTCTGAGAACGTTTATTCACGTCACCGACAGGAACTCCAGTATGGCGAACTGTGACACAAAACAACGTCAGAGACAGAAACTGATGAAGCTTCTTAATTTGTGACTTTGACTTGCTAGGTTAGGACTCCACCCACAGACTAAACTCTGTTCTACGCTACACCACTAAGACAGGCATTGGGCTGTCAAGAGACAATTACTCACAGCTGAACGGACCATATCAACAAGTTTAACAAGACCATCATCATCATCGTCATCATCACCAAAAATCACACCGCAGTTACAAGTTGAGCTTACTCCCAAAAATATTCGTTTTGCTAAGCGCAAGTTCACAAAATGAGACATTTTTTTTTTTTGGCTTCTCCTGTAACATGGATTTTGGCGTCTATCTGGGTATTGCACCCAAGCAAAGATTTCAAAAGAGAAAAGTATTATTCTCTCGAAACTTCTCAAATTTAATGTTCAGTTATTTTTCTAATGTTATTCCAGGGCACAAACATACTTTTCTGGTGGAAAGTAATCAATAACAATAACAATAACAATAACAATAAGTAATCCAGGTGTTTTGATACACAATTTTCCTCCACATTAATTACACTCGTCTCTATCATTTTCTTCCAAGAACAAACACTTGAAGGTGTAAAGGGGAAATGACTTTACAGCTTCTGAGACAGACTAGCGCCATTTTATTATACAAGTATTATGTATCGTTTTACACTCCCTGTCTCTGTCTTACATCACAATTTCTCTGGTTTCAGTGAGAGTGTGGTAAGATTATCGAAATACATGTGAAAATATAATATTATCAGTCAAATCAAAGAAATTATAATATTCAGATCCTTGAAATCTGCCGCCTCCCCATTGAGAACATTTTTCAGATACATTTAGTTTTTATGTTTTTATAGTGACCATGTGTTGACATGTAGTTAAGTTTGGACCTCGTCTTTCCTAGTCTAGACAGACAGTTAGTGAGAGTGTGTGTGAGTGTAGGATGATAGTCTTTTATGATTACCAGTATACTATTAATATTGTGAATGAAATAGTAATTGTATTAAAATGTGAACTTGTGGGCCTGTGTGATTGAACGGCTGTGATAGTTCTGAAAATTATTTGATATTGTACGGTGTCTTGAGGCCTTTCTGTGATAAGCTAGTATATAATGAAATATTTATCATTATTATTATTATTATTGTTATTAAACTCTTTAAACACGCAATGGACGAATGCATGACGTATTTTTAATGGTCGGTGTCTCACTTGTTGATATGCTGAATCTATCTTACAGATATTTCGTACAATTAAATGACGCCAATTTACACAATGTACGTATGTGAAAGACTCCGTCTTCTTAGCGCGGTAGCTGTGCTATTTTCACAGTAGGTGCACAAGATATATTGACTGTTTTATATAGTGACACATGTACATCATATCTAATTACGATATGTTTTGATACTGGATCTATTCGAACAGCCCCACACCTTTTCCAGGTTACACACGCGCACATCTTGTGGCTACTATAGAACTATTTATTGTCGACTTCCCTCACTGATGCCGTGAGTTTTGTCAGCCATTCCTACTGACCAATATTGCAGATAAACATCTCGGCGAGAAAAATATAAAAAAGTTTTAATAACATCTCGGTGAAAAAAAGAAAAAAAGTTTTAATAACATCTCGGCGAGAAAAATAAAGAAAAGTTTTAATAACTTCTCGGCGAGAAAAAGAAAAAAAGTTTTAATAGTCCATGACAAGTAAACTTTTTGCTGTTACTTCTTATGAAAAGCCAGTTGAGGCCTCAGGCTATTTCCAGAGAACAAAACTTTGCTCATTGGCAGGCTCTATCTCTTTCCAACCCCTGATCCCAAATAATGCTGATTAAATTTAATATAAAGTGACCAAAGAAGTGACAAATGCATTAGAACAGATCATAGCTNTTTCCAGGTTACACACGCGCACATCTTGTGGCTACTATAGAACTATTTATTGTCGACTTCCCTCACTGATGCCGTGAGTTTTGTCAGCCATTCCTACTGACCAATATTGCAGATAAACATCTCGGCGAGAAAAATATAAAAAAGTTTTAATAACATCTCGGTGAAAAAAAGAAAAAAAGTTTTAATAACATCTCGGCGAAAAAAATAAAAAAAAGTTTTAATAACATCTCGGCGAGAAAAATAAAAAAAAAGTTTTAATAACATCTCGGCGAGAAAAATAAAAAAAAAGTTTTAATAACATCTCGGCGAGAAAACTAAACAAAGTTTTAATAGTCCATGACAAGTAAACTTTTTGCTTTTACTTCCTATGAAAAGCCAGTTGAGGCCTCAGGCTATTTCCAGAGAACAAAACTTTGCTCATTGGCAGGCCCTATCGCTTTCCAACCCCTGATCCCAAATAATGCTGCTTAAATTTAATATAAAGTGACCAAAGAAGTGACAAATGATTAGAACAGACCATAGCTAAGGTCATTAGGCTCCTGGGAGGGAGAAAAACAGTGATTTGAAAAATGTATTACCTTTAAGAGGAAGTCCAGGTTACGTGATACCAATAGTAAGGTGTGTGTATGTAACATAATATGCCGTGGTCTTTTATTTCCTACTTCATATTTTATTCACCAAGTCTAACAGGTCACAGACTTAAAATGTTGGATTGGAACGAAAATTCTAATTTATAAAATCCTGGTCGTAGATCTGTTGTGAAGTAGTATAGTAGATGTATTGTGAAGTGGCATATATAGTAGATGTATTGTGAAGTGGTATATATAGTAGATGTATTGTGAAGTGGTATATATCGTTAGATGTATTGTGAAGTGGTACATATAGTAGGTGTATTGTGAAGTGGTATATATAGTAGATGTATTGTTACTGCTGAGGGCTCAGTTGATCTCATAAATATTCTTATGTTCCAGGCAATTCCCACCAGGGGACACCACCCAGCACTAGCCTGTGATGATGCCCACGTGATCAGGGTACAGGAGCGATCATGGCGTGTCAGAGGACGGACTACACCGGAGCATGCCGGGAATTAATTACTTTTCTGTTGCTCGTGTTTGGACCGTAATCACATTGATGGCACCCTTGGGGTTCCAGTTCTTTCAGAGTCTGAGGTCTGTCTCCCCTAGCTGATCATCGTGTCTACACTCTGTCTGTCTCTACATCGTTATGAACGTCAGTTTGACACCCGAGATGCCCGATGGAAGCTAAATCTGCATGAGAACAATAGAAGAGCTGCCTATTCAGTAGCTCATGTGATGTTGAGATGTGGACTTAGTATCGACTCACCAAGCCCAAACCGACTTGGAAATACTGACGACAAGGATTTAAAACACTCCCAGTACATAGCGATTAACAATCATGAAGCAGCTCCAACCATCCGGTCTCACAGCAGACGGCTGGCGTCTCCAGCAAACCATCTCTCTCACACTCGTAGTCTCCACAATGTTGATCATCGGTCCCCTAACATTCTCTTCCATCTCTGGTGAGTATGTAACTTGTGCTGAAAGACGTCGCGCAGCAAACAGCAGCACCAGTATGAACATAGTGGACAGAATTCTCTCATCTCAAAGAAGAATCGACCCCCAGGATATGACGCCTCTGAACATCAATGTGGCTTTCTTGGCCAACGTGGCCAACAATGGCCTGGGTAAAACTTTCGGTGGGGCCTTTTTCCTGGCCATCAAGGATCTCAACAAGATGGCAGCCAACCTGAGCATACCCGTCCACTTCAACTCCACATTCAGAGACACGAGAAATCTGGAAGCGTTCGCTATGAAGCAGATGGCGGATCTGTACTGTGCCCGCAACGTCTCTGCCTTCATTGGTCCGGACGCCTACTGCAAGTCAGCGGGCCTTATGGCCACAGCTTACAACATTCCCTACATTGCTTTTGTAAGTAGTACTTCATCAGTTTCTCTTGTTCTTCAACACAACTTTACAACATTCCCTACATTGCTTTTGTAAGTAGAACTTTATCAGTTTTACAACATTCCCTACATTGTTTTTGTAAGTAGTACTTCATCTATTTCTCTTGTTCTTCAACACAATTTTACAACATTCCCTACATTGCTTTTGTAAGTAGTACTTTATCTGTTTCTCGCTCTTCAACACAATCTCTTCAACTTTTATTAGATTTTCAGTTTAAACTGTCCACACACACTTTAAACAGTTTCACATCACTTTTGTTAGTATTTACACAACGCTGAACACAACATGTATTTTCACAGAAAATATCTTAAATCTGAGTGGTTTAGAAATCAACTCGTTTTTTCTTCTCCCGAGGCTGTATTCAAAATTGTATTTATTTTCTTGTGTTAGAAAACATCTTTTAAAAATTACAGACCCAGACAATGATAACTGTGAGCTCCTAATCACCTAATCCATATAAAGTATGATAGATTATTGTGTCCTTAAAATATTGTCGTACGTGACATGATTTATACACTGCTATATATACGACTTGACCTATTTGCGCGCCCCTCCATGTTGTTTGTACCAAAACTTGTGGTCTCTCTCACCTTTTCACTGTAGTCACATGACAAGTGGTCACAGAGAAAATTGCATACGGTCACGTGACGCAGTTGCTGGGAATAGCTCAATGTAATCAATACATCTATAGCCTGTGGTCTATCGGCACGCGTCGATCGACTGTATCGGTATAAAAGTGTCATGTAATCGATATATATATTCCATTACGACCTTCCATCACGCACGAACTGATTACATTCACAGTAACGAGAGACCCTCTTTGTTGTTGGTGAAATAAGGGAGTCAACAAAAAAATTGATCTTATGTTAAAACACTCTTTCTTTCAATCTTTGTCCTTTACAAAATGCATTGTGATATAATCTTGAAAGAAAATGAAATCCTATCGGGAATAAAAACATAAACAGACGTATCAGATTGAGATCTGTGGGTTCCATGTCTTTTCAAGTGCAGTACAGACTGGCGGATCGAGGCAAAGACATGAGACACCGACCTTGGTGGGATTATAGAAATGCACGACGATACAAAGGGATTCGATATCGCCCACAGGGCATAATGTTACATCCAGTTACTAAGATTTCCTCGGCTCTCAACGTGCAAGATGGCTGCGCCGACAGAAAGGCAGTACAGGCAATCTCAGTCTTCTCCTTCTTTCTAGCAGTCTTTACTTCAGTCTTATAAGTTTCCTTTACTCTTTGTTCATTCTGTTTCGCTCTTTTTTCTTTTAATCTGTCTTTCATTTTCTCTCCTCTCTTCTCTTTTTATCATTCCCTCAGCGTTTGCAGAGACATATCCCCCTCCCTCAATACCCCCCTTTCCCTCAACACCTCCCTCCCCTCAATACTCCCCTCCCCTCAACACCTCCCTCCCCTCAATACTCCCATCCTCTCAACACCTCCCTCCCCCCAATACTCCCCTCCCCTCAACACCTCCCTTCCCTCAATAATATCCTCCCCCAGCGGGCAAGAAAGAGTTATGTGTGACATGAGCAATAGATCGTCATAATTAACAATAGGATGTCAGTTAAAGCTTTATAAAAAGAAAGGTGTTGCCAGGGGCGAAGGCTGACTTTCTCAACAGGGTAATCATAGTTGAACATGATTGTCACTTATAGTTACGCATGCGGTATTAGTCGAAAGTGCTATAATACCCGTTCGTAGAGTCACATTCGATGTTCATAGTATGATACTGTAACACAGAGTATGGACTTCAAAAACCGTAGGCATCATCACAATTCCTGAAAATCTACAACAAAAGTTTGAAAGGCGCAAAAAAAGCACAGATTAGTTACAGGGCCAGGATCGCACAAAAATACATGTATATTATCACTCACCAACGTGTAATGGCTCCAAAATTGTAGAATTTAGGTCCAGTTAGGCTAGACCTAGTAGGCCCAGGCCAATAAACTAAACACTGGGAACACGACTTCCGGTGGCCCACTGTTCGAAGACGGTCGTGTTTTCCTGCGCTCTGGACAAATTGTGCTTTTCATTAAGGATAAACTTTCACACCAGCCAGAATGCCAGTTGAAGGACTTCCTACAACTGTTGAAACTGTGATTCAAGCATTATTAGTGTCCAATGGCCTATCATCGTTCAAGATTGCGGGAAACCCAAACTCCACGACGATCGTCCTGCGATTCGGTGCAATGGGGAGCACAGTGTGGTCTCACCCATAGCAGAGAGCAGTGATAATAAGGATTCTCTGCACGCACCCAACCCAAGCTTCCAAATCAAGTTGTAAACCACCTTTTTTAATCAATCTTCCGCCATCTTATCCAGCCCACCACCACCACCCCCTAGATGTGTATCGGGTGATCACAACAATACATCTGAAGGTCATCGTGACTCAGCTACACAAGCGTCCTCCTTGCAAGGTGATTATCATTCATCTGTGACTGTCAACACTCAGACAAGTTCGAAATCGTGCTGTGCTACTGACTCTGCTCTTTACTCACCTTCATGTGAGTGAGGCAAGGACACACTTAGTGACACGGTGAGTACAGGTGAGCACAACACACAACAAACAATGAATGATGACTCGGGCCTTGAGAATAGTCAGTTGCCTGAGAACAACACATCTGTATGTGGTGATAGTGAGTTGTCTCAGGAGACAAATCTGGAACATGACCATTATCACCAGCACCACCATCAGGATCAACTATCACAACAAGACAAAGCAAACGAAGAGGCACATCAATAGTGGTATGAATGAAATTGTTTCTGTAAGACGCTCAAGTTGGTCTCCAGTGCAATCCTCAGTCAAGTGGTCTCTGAGTCAGCCTACTTCCTCCATCATGCCACAGTTATGTAAGATTGAAGCGACCTGAGTCTCAGTGGTGAACATTGTGTACAGAGTGAAACTCGTAACGTGAATGTACATTTGACTCGGTTGTTGAAATAAAGTGGAACTGGCATTGCCTGTTATAACATTCTCGTCTTTATTCTTAACTTTATGTCTGGGCACCTCCACCATCTTCATCTTGGCACCCTCAAAAGATTTCGTGTTGACTTCCATGCTGTCCAAAGAGTGACAACCGCCATGTTAAATCCTTACAGACTCGCCATGAGAGGCCTGGAGTGCGTAGACTTGCTCAGAGAATGGCGAGCTGACCTGACTCGCTCAGGACTGACGAGCTGCCATTCCGTGACAGACGCCATGATGGGCGTTTATTCACTGAACTTATCCACGGTGGTAATCGCTTCCTGTTGGCCTCCATGCAAGTCAACAATCCATTCATCTTTAGCCTGGCCCTGACCGATGTCAAACATAACTGTTTAAGTCTTTCTCGCCTAGAGTACAACAAAGATCCCGCTAGTTTTTGTTATATCCTGTGATGGTGCGTAGGCTGGAAATCTTCAGTAATGCTATTGACTTCAGTGAGCACACATCAGATAGCTACCCTGTCAAGTTTGTACATCCATTCGCTTTTGGTTGAGTTAGAGGCTTGGAATGTTCAGAGCTTGTCAAAGTATTTTTATGTATCGCCTGTACACAGTTCCGTCCATCTGAGCCATTCTGAAAAATCCATCCGACCACTTTAAAGCCAGTGTCAATATGAATCTGTTGAAATCTACTGTTAGGGCTTCTTACAGAATATCACTATCTTCTCCCAGCTCAAGACTTTCAGATTTAAACAAAGAGCGTCCATCCAACGAATGCGAGCAACGTGTTATCAGGAGCAGACAACCTAATATGAGTTTTCTGAGCAGCTCTAAAACAGTTCGTTTTCTGCATTCAAGTATAAAGATGCCGTTGTCTTATTCCAATGTTTTGTTTTTTAAGCCTTTACACCCTCCTTTACATCCTCCATTGACTTTTCACATATATTGAAATCTTCCTTGAAAGTTTGACGTCTGGAAATATGTCCCAAGACCAACTAGATTTTGAGAACTTGGGCAGCGAATGAGACCACCTAAGAGTTTAGGAAGAGTTTAGGCCTTTTCACCTAGTAAACAGAATAACCTTAGCCACGCAGCAACAACTAAACATTTTAAACTAATACTCTGAGTCTACAAAAATATCTGCATCTTTCTAAGCTTTTGAAATTCAAGTCAACCTCCTTTTCCCCTTCCCATAGCCAATTTCTATTTCTATAGGGATTCTAAACAATCGCATACCATTTCGTCAGATATTGTTGCTATTTTCATATCTGAATTAAGAGTTTCAAAAGTCAGCGAGAAAGTAATATATTATTATCTACTCTCTCTATTGAGCCTTGAGGACACACCCCAATGGTCAGGTCACGCCTCTAACCCAACACTGTCTTTCTCTGAGCTGCTTGACAGTCTGCACTTTCATTAAGTTGACTGGCTAGCAAGAAACACTGGACTCTACAACTGTCATGTTAACAACGAAGGGAAAGTACACTAGTCATTAGAGATAAGAGATATTTACACGAAGAGGGAAAAGTACACTATTCATTAGAGAAAGATGGCAGCTATTTCAATGAAGAAGAGAGACTGGATATTCATTAGAGATAGAAACGACAGTATTTCTACGAAAGAAGGGAAGTACAGCATCTATTTGAGAAACATTTATACAAAGCGAGGAAAAACATTATTTAGACAGAACTACAGAATTGCTAGGAAAACAAAGTTCTTGCTCTGCCTTGGAAATCAGGTGTATTACAGGGCCGTAATCGGTCCACCACGAACCCCCTTCCCAACAATAGAGGTTTGGATAATGGTCTTCCGCCCACGATTATCAGATCAATAGTAGAGTCTGAATCAAGAAAAGGCAGAACATCCGAATAGCAAGCGATTTTACTTCTATTGTTCAACAAACAATCGATTTTCTAACATCCGAATAGCGAGCGGCTCTTGGGTTGCAACACGATTACTATCGTTTACAAGTAATCGATACTTGGTTCTCGAATAATAATATTGTTCGTTCATGATCTGACGTGAGGAAATATTTGCATCCAACTTTGCAACATCTCCAAATGGCTGTTTGGTGAAAGTCTTTGTCTTGTCTGTATCGATGACCGTCCACTATATATAATTCCTATCTTTCCTTTACGAGTGGTAAATGTCTCCATGACTCTGGTCTCAGAATGAAAGTGATAAAGTTGGATTGACTTTTATACTTTACAACCACTCGCAAACCCATCGATGTGTGTTGTGCACTGTTATTGAGACGAAGTCACTACACTCTCTCTCGCTGTCCAAGAGACTACCCACGTGTCGCGATTGCCCACGACTACCCACGTAGTATCGTATTTATGGACGATACCAACTAGATATACCTGTAATAGATAAACAGAGCTAAATACGACTCGCTATTCCAATGTCAGAAATGCTCGCTACTCCAATGTTACGTATTACACAAGCTCGCTATTGAGCCCAAGAAAAGCCATTCTTTCTATCTCTATATATAGCCTGAGCATAAAGGAAGCTGCAGGGTCTGACGACTACGGCCCTGGGGTTCCATCAAAGGAAATGTTTCTTTTCGCTACAACCTCATTCCCAATCTGGCTAATGACAGACTGTGTGTGGGTGATTCACTGAGTAACATGGTCCTCAGGTCCGTCTTTCAGCCCTGTCTCTCTCTCTCTTTGGTCTTCGCGGAAACAAGGGAGATAATTTTGTGGAAAGTAGGCGGATGCTTTACAAGAATCGTAGCTCCTTCTTCCTCATTCGCTCCTTTTCTTTTAGAGTTTTTCTTTCTATCTTACCAGTCCAGCCTGTGCTACTTTCATCGTTTCTCGATCCAATTCATCCTCCTCAGACACAGAAACACCGGAGTTTCCCCGCTCATTGCGAAATAATTTCATTACGACACTCCGTT
Organism: Ellobium chinense; assembly: GCA_033807755.1. Lineage (NCBI taxonomy): Eukaryota > Metazoa > Mollusca > Gastropoda > Ellobiida > Ellobiidae > Ellobium > Ellobium chinense. Next base: position 382,091 of record JAWQUT010000521.1, on the reverse strand, counting down.
GACATTCTCTTTCTTTTCTCCAAAATGTGACAGAGAGAGGAGAGGGAGAAGAGAGAGAGATTGAAATAGTGACATAGAAGAAAAGAGAAATAGATTTTGAAAGAGGAGAGAGAGAGAGAGAGAGAGAGAGAGAGAGAGAGAGAGAGAGAGAGAGAGAGAAAGAGAAAGAGAGACAAAAAAAGAAAGAATATGAAAATACGATAATCGGCTGATAATTATCTAAGAATTCTTGGATGCTTACAACAACTGCTGATATCAGAAGCTGAAAATCTCAGCTGGAAAGGTCAATTGACCAACAGTGATATTAAAATTATTATGATGTAAAATAAAAAGATGTCAGTGACACGCATCAAAGTTCACGCACCAGTCACAAGTTAGTAGCTGATTTGAAACAGAATGACGTCACTCTAGGTTTTCCAGCACGAGTTCTCGGTACTGACACAGGTCATGTGACAAAATGACAGATACAATCTTTATGTACACAGATTTTGTGGGTGTTTTTTTCTTCTTACAGATCTCTGGATAAATAATGGTACTGCCATAGTTTAACTTTTTATTTTTCAATAAGAGACAGGAAGTTTTTGGGTTCAGTTATGAACACCGTTCCTTCCCCATCCTCTCTACACTCTGATCATAACAACCCATCCTCTCCACACTCTCATCATAACAACCCATCCTCTCCACACTCTCATCATAACAACCCATCCTCTCCACACTCTCATCATAACAACCATTCCTCTCCACACTCTGATCATAACAACCCATCCTCTCCACACTCTCATCATAACAACCCATCCTCTCCACACTCTGATCATAACAACCCATCCTCTCCACACTCTCATCATAACAGCCCATCTTCTCCACACTCTCATCATAACGACCCATCCTCTCCACACTCTCATCATAACAGTCCATCCTCTCCACACTCTCATCATAACAGTCCATCCTCTCCACACTCTCATCTTAACAGTCCATCCTCTCCACATTCTCATCATAACAATCCATCCTCTCCACACTCTCATCATAACAGTCCATCCTCTCCACACTCTCATCATAACAGTCCATCCTCTCCACACTCTTATTATAACAGCGCATTCAACTCTACTGATAAGTCAGTAACCACCACCGCTGTCTATTGGCCGGTGACCTTTTCGCATGACATCCGGGTTCAGGTCATGTTTTCAAACACCCATGTCACAATCGAGGCGTCGGCTTAACGTCAAGCAGGAGATGAAGATAAAAAAAATAAATCAAAAACAAAGAGAGCACAAAACGGGTATCAGACAACAGCACGCACTGAATGCGAACAAACTACACATGATTACGTGCAACATGCAGCGATGTTCGTGGAAATAGAGACAAGCTATGGGTCCAAAGCAAACATCTGATGATGTTTATGTTAATCACGTGATGTCAGACATCACAGCCTGTAATACCATAGTACTGTTAGACATCACGAGATGTCGTCCTCGACTTGTTTACTATTCATAGACACAGGAGAAAGGACATGTCTGTAAAGACATTCATTCATTCGACACGACTTTTACAAATATAACAACAGGGAGTTGTTAGTTTTTTAGTTTTTACCTATAGTTGCACAACAGAGTCCGTTGGCAGACATTTTGTAATTTTATCTATCTATCTATCTATCTATCTGTCTGTCTATCTATCTATCTATCTATCTATCTATCTATCTATCTATCTATCTATCTATCTATCTATCTATCTATCTATCTATCTATCTATCTATCTGTCTGTCTATCTATCTATCTATCTATCTATCTATCTATCTATCTATCTATCTATCTATCTATCTATCTATCTATCTATCTATCTATCTATCTATCTGTCTGT
>JAWQUT010000521.1:346917-363307 GCA_033807755.1 Ellobium chinense | reverse complement strand
CCCCCCACCCACTTGAAAACACAGAATGTTCTTTTCCTTCCCCACACTAGGCACGACTGATCAGGTTTTCATTCTCTCCAGTTCAAAATATTTCTTGACAGTGAGTTTTACACATCACAGTGAGTTTTAGTTGACACATCCCAGTGAGATTTAGTTGACACATCACAGTGAGTTTTAGTTGACACATCACAGTGACAGTGAGTTTTAGTTGACACATCACAGTGAGTTTTAGTTGACCCATCACAGTGAGATTTAGCTGACACATCACAGTGAGTTTTAGTTGACACATCACAGTGAGATTGAGTTGACACATCACAGTGAGTTTTAGTTGACACGTCACAGTGAGATTTAGTTGACACATCACAGTGAGTTTTAGTTGACACGTCACAGTGAGTTTTAGTTGACACACCTGTGGGAACTAGTCTATGAGTTAACACACCGTATCAGGTGTGAGAAGTCGTGTTGTTGCTGACATTGGACTGATGGCTCATGATAGAATAGTTTTAAAGCAAGATGAAACAATTTTAGCTGCGACTAAAGTCTTTCTCTCACCTCCCCCTCTCCCCCCCCTCCCCCCCGCATTAAAACTAATGTATAAATCATCGTGGCGAGACATTAACAATAAGAGTAAGGAAGATGATAATAATAATAAGAATGATAATAACAACAACAACAGTGTTAATAATGCATGATGTTGTGTCCTGAGTTTAATGCCAAGTAGTGCAAGGTTGCACAGTACTGCCAAATGCAATATTAGCTGAAAACAACATGAGCTAGGAATTATCCTGGAGGGCAGTCTTAGCCTTTTCTTGCAACTATTGATTGTTCACCATTGATCATGTAGAGAATGTAGACTAGCCAGCGGCAAATACACAAGATCTATAGTCGCAGCGTCGACAGCTTTTCTTCTAATTAGACAATCTTTGTCCGTGAAACTAACGTTGAAACTTCAGCTGTTCTTGGTTCGTACAAGCCCATGACACACACACACACACACACACACACACACTCAAAATCAAATAAGCAACAACAACAACAGCAACAACAAAACAACAACGTATTGAATTCTTTTTTGGTTCAAAAACTTTGTGTCTGGGAATTAACATTCACGTGTCGCTTCTCTATAGAAATATTGGTACATAAATATTTAAACTTCGGTTGAAAAGTTATGGCCGTAGATATCAGGGAAATAAAATAAGTATTACTGCTCAGACTTGCCACCAATAAATTCCTTCCTGGCTTTAGATTGTAACGAGAACAAGGTTTATGTGCATTGCAAAAAATGTCCACAATTTGGCTCGAGAGATGAGACATTGTCGAGGTACGAGCAATTATAAACTAACCTGAGAGAGAGAACTAAAGTTGAGGTATTTCTATCAATGGGTTGCTAAGTCATCCAAGCTGAAAGCGGGCTAAGAGTGTCCCAACTGTCTACAGTAACCAGTGATGACATGTGTCCAGCAGGTGGAACTCACTTGTTCAGGTCACCATGATCTTTCACTGACCACTCACTATTCACTACACACATACACCTGTCACCTTCTCTCTCTCTCTTGGCTTTCACTGTAAGCAAGTTCTCTCTGTACACTTACCTCAACAAAGCCATTGACGCACTCATTTGTTTTTTGGTTGAAGGGGACAGGTGGGAATTGGGGGTAGGGGGGGGGCACGATTGTAATTTTCGTTCATACCTTATCATAACAAATGCACTATTTCGCACCTTGACGTGCAATCGTCCATGTCATAGCCAAAGAGAGCTGCATACCAGTTTCAATATTTATCAGTGGAAATTGGAAATATGTAGCTGCCTAAATGCGTGCCAAGAATTGATTCATGATCGCGGAAGGTAGGAAAAGTTAAGTCGTCATTTCTGGCTGAAACGGTGTGAACATTTGTATCTTAATTTTGTCTGTTGTGAAGAGAAATTTTCAGACATAACAATCACAGAAGACATTCCACAGTCTTTATGACTAATCGGGGATTTGGGGGCGGGGGGGGGGGGGGGGGCAGTCGGGAAATTTAACAGATAAAAAACGAAACGAAGCAAGAGGGTAATTTCTAGCTGACATAAGGTGAAATATTATAATGATTTGTTCATATTTTAAGTCCTTTTTTTAGGAAGAACAAACAGAAAAGACATTTCATTTCCTGTAAAATGAAGATGATATCATACTGTGATGAAGTCTCTCCACAGGGCAATACATTCACCTAACAACGACCATCAGTGGTGGCAATACATTCATCTAACAACGACCATCAGTAGTGGCAATACATTCATCTAACAACGACCATCAGTGGTGGCAATACATTCACCTTACAACGACCATCAGTAGGGGCATTACATTCACCTAACAACGACCATCAGTGGTGGCAATACATTCACCTAACAACGACCATCAGTAGGGGCAATACATTCACCTAACAACGACCATCTGCCTTGTCAACACTTCAACATCTCAACTTGTTACAGAAAAAAAACAAAGTGATTATGCAGCCCAGGAGGTTCCACACCCCGTCAAATGTTATATACATTCCGTTACCTTTCTTTCTGTACTAGTGTCTATGGCAATGTCTAAAATTACACTTTTGAGCTCCTAGATTTAGGAACTTTTTTTATGTGATGTTTGAAACATCTTTGTCCAGCAGATGAGATGAAAAAAGCGTAGNAGAGAGAGAGAGAGAGAGAGAGAGAGAGAGAGAGAGAGAGAGAGAGAGAGAGAGAGAGAGGTCAGCATGCCTACAAAAAGCCACATCCTTCTCCTGGTTTCTGTGTTTGTACTGCCCTCGACCAGTGAAACGTACGACGGAAGATGGAGACAGTTGTGTGATGGTGTAACTGATTACCTGTCAACTCGAACAGACCATGGCAGTGATAAGGATCACCAGTTCTTCCTCACGGAAGACTAGGCAAAAAAATAAAAAAATCGTACAGTTGAAATTGTTGTTGAAACTGAAGTGCCTTTTCCATAAGTGTTGATTGACCATCTGTATGTTTTCAACAGTGAGTGAGTGAGTGAGTGAATAACTGAGGAATGATTGAAAGAATTAGCGTGTGGAAGAATGGACGGGTCGTAGGATGACATATATGACCCTGTACTCCTCATAGTTTGTTGTACAGACAAGTTTAATTTCCTCTGCATAATGACAACAGTGAAGCTGGAACCGTCCCAGAGACATGACCGTGTTAGAAAGACATGTGAGACAAGACTTGAGTGTCTTGGAGTGGAACCAGGGACTCTGGGTAAACTAATATGTACACAGGTGTCAACAACTTTATGAGAGAAATTTACGGGGATGTGAAAGCTCCAATTATAGTTCCCATATTACACTGACCGTCTTGTTGTGGTATCTCAAGAACTAAAAGTCCAATCAGTTTAAAATTTGACACTGAAGAAGATGCAGCTTCTATACTGGTGAGTATGTATGTATGTATGTATGTATGTATGTATGTATGTATGTATGTATGTATGTATGTATGTATGTATGTATGTATGAATGTGTGTGTGTATGTATGTATGTATGTATGTATGTATGTATGTATGTATGTATGTATGTATGTATGTATGTATGTATGTATGTATGTATGTAAAAGCCATAATAATTGCTACATTTGAAAATGCCCTGTATGATGTAAATCCTATCCCTAGTTTTCATCACAAACTTTAGTCGGACCGTCAAACAAAATAACTGCAAGTTGGTTTTGTCACCAAATGTAAAAGTGAGTAGTCAAATGTCATCTTGACTATACAAAACAAGTACTGTGCAAACTTTGAGAAATAATGAACTAACATTATTTACAAAATTATCCCTGAGAAGATAACCTTAAATGATTACTTCCAAGTCTACATTATTTGTCGTTTATCACTCATTTAACCAGTAGTGATATTTTTGTTTATTTATTTCAGATCGTACTGTTTGAGATTTCCATCTTTTGCTTTCTATACTGGATATAAACAAGACAGGTTTTGATCATGTTTCGGCTTCCTTTATCTATTTCTTGAATCAAACTAACCGCCTGGCTGCGACTATAAATAGCTAATGTAAAACAAGATGTGACACACTCAGTAAACTCACTATCTCTATCCTCTCTCTGATCTTCACAACGTTGTTAACCAACAAGAACAGTTCTTTAGAATCCGTCATCTTTCCTTCATTCACATCCTAATGCTTTGTTTAAATCCAGGACACATGATAAAAAGACCCGTCATAATGACATCATCTTAGATTGAATGTTTAAAGCCAAAACCAAAGCCAATAAAACCTGAGTTTCTAATTTAAGCAAGAAGTCCAAGCTAAGCCTTGAAAAGTAATGACCATTGGTAACTTAGATATTATATTCAGTATGATCATGATTGGTGATGACAATGCCATCAAGTCAAACGTTTGACCACCTGACTCTTGATGTGGAAAGGAAGATGTTCTTTTGAACAACGCTTTACACAGTAAGCTGGGATTATACAGGCTGGTCACATGGTGTTCCTGCTGATCATAAGAAAACAGGACACGTAATCATTCATTCATTCAGCCAGCAGTAAGACGGCCGGAAGAGAAATAAAAAGGGAGGAGTTAATGAAGATACTCCGTGACAGAAAGGAACAAAGCGAGCCTTTGAAGGCATGACGCACTCAGTGGAGTAAATTGCTTGCTTCAACAACTACAGGAACAACTACAACTACAACTACAACTACAACAGCAGTAGCTCAAATTCCCGTTAATTCCATCCGTTACTCCTCAACCAGTGCCTTATACAATTATACAGTGCCTTGTAGCTGAATCAGATTTCAGTGCACACAGAGACTACATACAGGCAGGACAGGCTGTTAAGAAGGTTGATCCAAGCACACTAATGGACATGTTTGATCACATTAGACACAACTATTCGCTGAGATATTCTCCAGACCTTGTCTCTACTTAGATGCCTGGTGTAGTTCTGTAGTTCTGCCATGCAAGATGAGTAGAATCACATCTCATCATGTCCAATAATGAGAGTGAAATCGGCTCCCTGACATATTAGATCAACTTGTCCAGTTGCCACGCAACAGCGACCGAGGAGCAGCAAAAAGCAGGAGACTCTGGAACATGGACTAGACTATGCTTCTGGTTAATACTGGCCACTTATATTGGTAACCAACTCTAAACAGTCTGCTACTATCAATCACATGAAAAACGTCTTGACAAACAAATGCTCGCAATATAAACCCACAAACAACATTATTATGGTATCATCATTTTTTTTTAGTTGAAACAAATACAAACCTCAAATGAAACCAGTTTAAAGTATGAAAAGCAGTCTATTATTGTCCAGTGCTTAAACAAACTTTCCAAGTCAAAATGATAGCAGAAGAGATAAATATAAAATCTCAGATATTATAGTTCAGTGTTTCTATTTCGTGTCGATTTAGTTTTTATTATATTATGGAGGAATTCAGTTCATCTTGGGCTGTCCACCCTGACAACCTCTCATACATCCAAGGTCATCTTGACCAACCCGTTTCACTCACTCAGACATTGGTTCCATCTGTCATTAGTTAGGATCATTATGTTTAAGAAAAGGGTTTCATTAAAAAACAATACGGGGAATGAAACGAGCAGGATTGTTTAGATGAAAATTCACCGGAGGTATGATCATCTAAATTAGAAGCTCATGCCAAAATAATTGAAAGAACCTGGTGTCTGAATTAGATTACCTCCCCTGCCAGACGGAATGAGCGCTGATCCAGCCAGGCGTCCATGACAGTTTGAGAGGATTTCCCGCTTCCTTTAACATTCCCATGTCATTCAGGGGCATTTTCCAATCCCATACTCGTCAGGGGCGTGTCGCGAAGTGACTCTCTGCGAAATAAACCTGATTGCCGCTTACAAGTGAGTAGCTAAGCTGCACGGAGTTGTCTCTCTTGAGGGACCTCTGTGCTGTACTGGCCTGGGTGTTAATCCAATAACTTGATCCACCTGAGAGACCACAAAAACCAGATCTCAGCTCAGCTCAGCCAGTAAATAGCAGTATCGGTCTTTCACCAATCATCTCGGGGAACCTTCGGTCAATCAGTCACACGGTGGCATGTCGCTCAGTGACTTGTATTGCTGATTTTGCTGAACTGCAGTCCAGTTTACCCTCCAGGAACAAGAAACCTCAGTACTTACGGAAAGTATGGAAGAAAGATTACGGAATGAAAAATCTACCATGCTACAAGAATAACATGTATAGGGAATAGAGTAAGGTGATAGCAAGCAAGAAACATACACTGACCTAAGAAGAGAAATAGTATCTCACACAAAAGGTGACTGTGTCCAGAGCGATTAAAAGATCTAAAATTAACAAGCATATACAACACTTAGACACCTGTCAAAAAAACCCAACAAAACCACCATATAAGTTCGCTGCTCTGGAAGTTGCTAAAAGAAGGCAACGTTGAAATACCAGCATCATGCTGTATTGAGAATAAAAATTGCAAAACGCTATATATTGTCTATATACGAACATGCGGTTATAAAGGTATTAATGGAACAGTTTCTTGATTTCAAGCTGGGTTGTGGAAAACCTCGTAAAACACTTGCCTAGGAAATACTAGAAAGAAAAGAATCTGAAAAAAACAACAACAGGCAGTTGAAATCCGAGGTCACAACCACTTGATAGAAAGATCTCGACAGTTCTATGACAGCTCTTACGTCAAGGGCGCTCTCTGCTGACGGCGTATCGAAAGGATTTTTGAACTCGAGAAGAGAAAGAACATGGTCGAAAACTAAGTACCGGTATTGTTGTTTTATATTTTCATCGGCGCTGAATATTCTCCCAGGAAAGAAAAAAAGGCGTTATTAAACCAGCATCCAAATGAGAAAACTCTTTATTTATATCAGACTCTAGAGGACACTGACATCTAAAGTCTACAACTTACTTGAAAAAAAAATAATAGAAAAACACATAATTGTATAACCCTAGGAATATAACCTATTTGGAGTTGTTCAAGTTCATTTAGGAAAGACAGAAGAGTCGCGGATCAAATGTTAAACTTATCAAGTATAGACTAGAATCTCTCAATAATTCCAGGCTGGAAAGGAGAGATTGAAGTGTTCTTCCTTGATGATGTCATTTGCGGCCATCTTACCAGTCATACTTCCTGCCGATTTTGACTCAACGTCTGTATTATTGTGTTTTTATTTCCAGAATCTGGTACTATTATATCTATTTGAAAGTCATTGGATAATTGAGACCCCGTTAACTGCAAATTTATCTATGCTTCTGAAATATTGCGGTTAAGCGGAGTAGACTGCACTAGATTAAGCGACGTAAGGTTTATTCCTCCTGGGCGAGTTAATACCAATCTACAACAGGATTGATGTAATTTCTTACAAAATGGCGTCAGATAAAATATATTTCGGGTTTAGATGGATGAAAGTTTATAAAGGACTGTCCGCCATCTTGAATGAATATAGACTTGTAAATCACCGGCCTGGACTTCCTCTCTCCTGGCCTGCAATCACGTGTGCCTCAAAACTGGCGTCCGACAAAAAAAAAAAGACGACATAGAATATTTCTTCTTTAGACTGAAGAGCTGGATGGTTTTCTTCACATACTTGTTTGATTTTTTGATCCTTTGAGTTGTTACATTCTCCGGTTCGTGCCAGAACTGGCTGGAAATTCTGAAGTAAATATGACTTCCGGTTTGCGGAACAAAACTTTATCTATCGAGGTGGAGGATTTGTTTCCCCCTTTTCAGACATTGTTAAATAATAAGAATTTGGAATATAGTCTTGTTGACTTCATTAGGCTGTAGCTTACTGTAATTATTCTAAATGTGCTGGAAACACATACACTGATAAAACAAGAAAAAGAAGCTCATGTCTTCTTCAAGGAAGAATTTAAAGAACAAAGAAACAAACGAAAGTAAAAAGAATGATTTCAACGTACATGTATTTGGTAGAGGTGAGACACTGAGAAGGTCTTGTAAACTATTTTGCAAACCACTTCATAGAATTCCATTACCATAGAAAAGAGAGTTTCGTCCTGTCTATCTATCTAGTCTATAACTCACTGACAAAAAAAGCAGAGCTCACCTTCATATCTCCAGTACTTAATGTCTAAAGTTTTTTACATACACTGGCAGTCAATGAGTTTCAGACGTTGCTATCTGAGAGAAAAAAAACTTTCTTTGCGGCCATGTTTCTGTGTGGCGTTGATCATCATCACCATCAGTTTCCCAGCTCTTTCAACTGCCCTCCATTACTAGCAAGGTTGGAGAAGGGACACATAGTTCGTGCTTTATCATACTCCTATCTTCATCTTCCATGCTCCTCCCATCTTCCATGCTCCTCCAAACTTCATCTTCCATGCTCCTCTTATCTTCCATGCTCCTCCTATCTTCCATGCTCCTCCTATCTTCCATGCTCCTCCTATCTTCATCTTCCATGCTCCTCCTGTCCATCATTCATGCTCCTCCTATCTTTATCTTCCATGCTCCTCCTATCTTCATCTTCCATGCTCCTCCTATCTTCATCATTCATGCTCCTCCTATCTTCATCATTCATGCCCCTCCTATCTTCATCTTCCATGCTCCTCCTATCTTCATCTTCTATGCTCCTCCTATCTTCATCATTCATGCTCCTCCTATCTTCATCATTCATGCTCCTTCTATCTTCATCTTCTACCCTCCTCCTATCTTCATCTTCCATGCTCCTCCTATCTTCATCATTCATGCTCCTCCCAACTTCATCTTCTATGCTCCTCCTATCTTCATCTTCTATGCTCCTCCTATCTTCATCTTCCATGCTCCTCCTATCTTCATCTTCCATGCCCCTCCTTTCATCTTCATCTTCCATGCTCCTCTTATCTTCATCTTCCATGCTCCTCCCATCTTCAATGCTCTTCCCAACTTCATCTTCCATGCTCCTCCTATCTTCACCTTCCATGCTCCTCCCATCTTCCGTGCTCCTCCCAACTTCATCTTGCATGCTCCTCCTATCTTCATCTTCCATGCTCCTCCCATCTTCCATGCTCCTCCCAACTTCATCTTCCGTGCTCCTCCTATCTTCTCTTCCATGCTCCTCCCATCTTCCATGCTCCTCCCAACTTCATCTTGCATGCTCCTCCTATCTTCATCTTCCATACTCCTCCTATCTTCATCTTCCATGCTCCTCCCATCTTCCGTGCTCCTCCCAACTTCATCTTCCATGCTCCTCCTATCTTCATCTTCCATGCTCCTCCTATCTTCATCTTGCATGCTCCTCCATCTTCTATGCTTCTCCTATCTTCATCTTCCATGCTCCTCCTATCTTCATCTTCCATGCTCCTCCCATCTTCCATGCTCCTCCCAACTTCATCTTGCACGCTCCTCCTATCTTCATCTTCCATGCTCCTCCCATCTTCCGTGCTCCTCCCAACTTCATCTTGCATGCTTCTCCTATCTTCATCTTCCATGCTCCTTCCATCTTCCATGCTCCTCCCAACTTCATCTTCTATGCTCCTCCTATCTTCATCTTCCATGCTCCTGCTATCTTCATCTTCTTTGACTTCGTATTTAACATTACTACAATTTTAATATCCTTCCTGCCGACTGTGTCAGCGGTTACCGAACTGTTGTGCATGATCTATTATGGGAACTCAAATAAAATTCCTTCCAATATGAACGTGGACATGAAAAACATGGTGAAGAAACGAAGCTGAACGAGATATTTCTTACCAATAGGATTATGACAGGGGTACCGAATAGGAAAAGGAATACTTATTAGGATATAGAGAGACAGAAATTTGGAAACCGCTGGATGGTACTATCCCTAGATCAATGTCTGTCGCCATGTTCATTCAGCCCGGCTACCAACTCATTATTCTACATGTTCACTTTGCCACAGTCTGGCGGTGGCGAGACCTTGACTCTACATAATAACTGTATTTTATACCATTTCCGGCGCCTGATGGTCAACCAGCATTTGTAGACTACAACTGACCAAACGGAGCGTCTTTACACCAGTCACTGGTCGTGTTATAACTTGAATTATATCCAGGTAGTAAGAGACTAAGAGGTTCATTGACACCAGATGACTGTAATGGAGTGGCCTGGTGTTAGGGTCAGGTCTGTCTTTGATGTGCCCATGACATCTCTCTTGGCCAGACTATGAGATCATGTGATCATTTTGTTTTGTGTACCCTAACTCCTTTCATTCACGAAATATTTCACTGCAACTTCTGATTAGCCGAAAAAGACAATTGTATTTTTTATCGCATATTTCACTGGGTAATCGTTAAGAATTTAAACTACAGTAGACTATGTCACAGTTTGGAACACTGTTCAAGAGCATTCTCATGGCTTGATGGGATATATCATGGACATAAATGAAAGATCTCTTGTGCGTTTATAGCTATCTCCAGGTTGGAGTGGATGTTTGACAGGAGTGGTGCGGTTAGAGGATTACCAAGCGGGATATATGAGTGAAGATCATGGCTCTATTTCCGCCATAGGAATCCTCTAAAGACCTCCAGAAAAAAAAAAACCCTTTAATTCATACATGACATGTTTCCGTAAAAAGGCAATGGCACTCTATGCGCCCTAGGGAGTTGAGAATAATATCACTAAGGCCAGTTGGGGCGGTAAAATGAAGTAATGTGAGGGGGTTATCACAGGACACGAACTTTTTAACATCATTATAGTTTGTCTTATTTTTCTTTCACCATCATTCCATGTCTATAATTTCACCCATGATATCTCTCTGACCATCACTGACAGGCTGAGTAAACCTGAACTAATCATTCTTATGTTCACTCACTCCGAGAACTCCAGCGGAGACCAAAGATGACAAAACTTTCATGATATGACGTCAAATCTGTTTCTCTATTCGATGGTTCTTGTCTAATTTCTTCCTACAGGATTGTCAAGACAACCACAACGACACCGCCACACACCTGATGGTCAACACACAACCATCCATCGTCTACATCTCTCGCTTCCTCATAGCCGTGCTACAACACTACAAATGGAAATCCTTCTGGCTTGTCACTGGTAGTACACTCAAATGGCACAACACAGCCAAAGCACTCAAAGAAGAAGCTGCCTTGAAGAACATCAGGTTAGTGGCACCATCTACGGAGGCGGCAGCGACAGTAGTAAATAGTAGTGGTAGCATCAGCAGCAGCAGAGGAAAGCAACATCCCAAAGGCATCATCATCATCATCATCATCATCATCATCATCATCATCATCATCATCATCATCATCATCATCATCATCAGTACTATCGGCATCACTATTACTATCCATAACATTACCACATAAATACCACCATCACTAACATCACCATCAATTTTTATCATCATCATCATCATCATCATCACCTTTACCAGTGTCACCACTATTACCATCATCATTACCATTATCATCATCACCACCTTCATCATGATCATGATAATCATCGTCCGAATGTGTAGCAAGTTTCATGCTGAAACTCTGGCGCTAATGTCATAGCCAGTCTTAGTTTTACAGTCCAGACCTGTTACAATTACATACACTCTATAGGAAGATGGCGCCCAATAGCCATAGGGCATCACTACATACTCCTCATTCAATGACATAATAAGTGTAATTTATTATCGAGAGCTCGCCAACTCTTTGACACTCACTTCCAGTGATGCCATTTTGCGATTTCTCGTTCACGGATTAGAGTTGGGAAGAATATTACTATGTTCAGTCAGTAGTTATTGGTTGAACTCACAGGAAGACGAAAATAAAGTCAGTCATTATTTAACTAGAACGAGTTGCCGATACTAGTACTGTGTAGTACAACTTGATATCACATGTGGAATTTGGAGTGGACTCTCCTTGTCCTGGCAAGTTCACTTACTCGAAATCGTCAAATAATGTTACTGCATCTCCTTAAAAAATGGCGTAACTCACTTTTACACTTCTAAGAGATTCAGAACATGGCGGCGGAAATGTTTTTCTTGTGCCCTAGATATTCTTGTTTACAATTTCATCTTTCAGATTGCGATCTCTCAGATTTCTTGTGTGACCTCACAATATGATTTTCATTTTCATGTCCCAGGGTGCCATAGTCAGGCATGAATAATAATAATAATAATAATAATAATAATAAATATGTCTATATGACTCACCTGCAGTAACCCGAGCACAGAGTGAAAATATCTTTTGAATTCCGACGAGTTGATTCACACCTTTCACTTGTGCTGGGAACATGATGACATTCTTACAGTATCTCAAGTTACTTTTCATGGCTCTGTTTACTAAGTGTCATTACTATAAACCCTCTATAAAAGCCGTAACGTCACTCTACCGAGGTCAAGGTCAAAATACCCCACTGAAGTACATTAGTGACTTTTTCTAGTCTGTCACATTACCTCCGCTTTAACTTTTATTTCACAACAACAAACAAAAACAACAACAACAACAACAACAACAACAACAACAACAACAACAACAACAACAACAAGTTTTGGTACATTTTGTGTAATAAAGGAAAGCAGAGAGTGAACAGTCGGGAAGTGTGTTAGGATCACAGGTGAGCACTAGGCTTGCACGTGAAAGTTAGGGTACATATTCAGGCAGTAGGTATTTGAGAATTAAATTGCTGTGAAGTTAGCGTCCCTGTAGTGTTGTCGTAACACGTTCAGACTTGCAAGCTGAGAGACTCTGGTTCGATTCCCGGCAGGGACAGGACATTTTCTAGTGTAGTTTTTTTTCGGCCTTTCTACTCAAAATTGATCCTTCACAGTAATTTGGTAAAATCCCTGATGACACACTTCACTGAGATAATAATCATCTGAAAAATTGTCACACTGAGCTCATTTTCCTCCCCCTTAATAATAAAGAATTGAGAATATCCTCGCCACCAGGTTACAAGAGAATAAAGAATTTCCAATTCCTCTCCGACAGAATAAAAAAAGTTTTGGTTCAGTGACTGTGTGGACGGTTGTTTTGTTTTGAGGCCTCGTCAGAGGTTTAGGACAGCTGTGCTAGATGTTTTACCGTCCATGCTTTGAATATTGTTGTAAGTTTGATGCAGATGCAGTAATAGACTGGACAAGGATGAACATAATTATGTTTCACAGCCGGCCAGGAACCTTTGTAGTCACGTAATTAATAGATGCCTTAATTGAACATAACACAGCCTTGTGATAGCCTTCAACTTAGTGGCAGTTATAATCCATCCATCCATCCATGCATCCATCCATCCATCCATCCAACCATCCATCCATCCATCCATCCATCCATCCATCCATCCATCCATCCATCCATCCATCACATCAACAGCGTGAATGGAGAGACGGCCCATGACGCGAATGACGCCTACTCACGCTATGTTGACCGCCAGAATCCGTACAGGGACGTTATACAGTCGACACGACATCGTACTAGAGGTGAGTTCTACTGTAGTTTCTCATCAGTCGCTGTGGCCATCAGACTGTGTACAGAATACCAGGTCTGGTGGTCAGCAAGGCTACTCTGTCTATTTTGAACTATTAAGGCCTGTTAGTGTGGGTTGATTTAAACTGTTCGGTATATAGACTAGGTAAAGTAAAAATATGAATCATCATAGTCTCATATGCAACACCTGTGTACACCAAACTTTTCCTTAAACTTTCAACACGGGACTGTAAACGTTGTTGTTGTTGTTGTTGTTGTTGTTGTTGTTGTTGCTGATGTTGTTGTCGTCGTGGGGTTATTTATTTTCGCAAGCAGCAGGTTTCCATCCGTAGACTGTTAGGGAAAGTTAAGAAGGTCCTCATCGTCTTTTGGTGGCCAAGGCCGTCCTTGTCCGTCTGCTGGGTTGGTTGAGACATCGACTGACGTTCAGTTCAGTTCTCTGGAAGAGTCATCTAACATCAGAGTTGGTGGCTTGTTGATGGTATTTATACTTCCTTGGAGCGGCATGTGGTATTCTTTTCACAGACTTACACACGTACCACAAATATAATAATATTTCTCCTGCAGGATAAAGAATATGAGGAGAATTTTTTCGCACTAGTCTTTCAAAAATGCGGTATGTAAAAAGAAAAAAAATGTCAACAAATCTCAGTTGTGAAATTCCTCCAGAACTAGACAGGACAAGAACCTATACATGCAGAATATTTACTCGAGAGTTCTCTCCCCTCTGTGAAGAGAAAAACCGGGATTATAAGACATGAAGTCTGGGACGCCTCGTGCATAGCCAAGGGAGATAATTTATCTGTCCATATATAACACCCATTACACTTGTTTCAACTACACGTTTACCTTTCTTCTTACAGAGCAATAAAGTCATTAAGATCTATCAGAATGTAGGAAGACAAGAGGCTTTAGAGACGGTGTTTTTCACATCTACACAGTTATAGAACATCAGAAGACAGAGGAGAAGATTCTCTCACCAGCTCATACACCAAACACTGGAAATATCCCAGACACTTTACATTCGTGACATCCTTATATTCTTTACACCGCTGTCTCTCTGAGTCCAATCATTCCTGTATATCAGGTGTCCTCCTCCTCCTCCTCCTCCTCCTCCATTCTCCTTCCTCTCGCCCCCAAAGTTTACTTTTTTTCAAAGTTTAACGATTTCTATAATTCAAATATTTTGTGCGGTTACAATATATTTAAGACACACTTGTAGAAAGATAGTGTCTGTTAATTTCAAATGTGTCGGTGCTATGTTTCTATTGGAGCTGAAATTTAAAAACAAAACCCGCACATAATGATAACTACCAAGAGCTGGTCCTTGTCCAGTCTGTGCGTGTCCAACACTCTGAGTCCAGGCAGTCCAGCGCTTCATTATATTATTATGACATGGGTTTTTCATTTTTTTCTTTCTGCTGGTGACAAAACTCTTATCATCTATGTCAGTAAAACGTGCATCAGTTCTAGAGCCTGGTCCTTACTGTAAACAACGTTTTCTGTCGTTGCCTTGCTGATTCTTGACGTTATTAAACTTTGAATTCAGTAAACATTTGTTTTGGTGACCATCCGATATAATGAACTCTGACTCATTAAGTGATAGTCATGGCCGGTACCATGGACCAGGAGTTCATGAGGTCAGACGGTTAATGGGCACTAAAACAGCAGACGAGAGTTTTCCACAAAGCTGCAGGACATCAGACCAGTGTGATCAGATCACAGCATGTTGTAATCAAGTAATGAGGCTGGGGTGGGTTGGGAGGGGGGGCGGAAAGGCGGATTGCTCACAGCTTTCTCTGATATTTGACTCCATTTTATTTATTTTAATTCTACACCAGAACTACCAATATCTACCTCAGTATATTCCCGCAACGCGAGGGTCGCCATTTTTTCTCTTATGTACACAGCCATTAGCTTAATAAGTAAGATTTGGGGAATGTGCAGTGGGAAATGGGAATATTTCAATAATATACTCGTATATCTACAATCAGTTCAGTGTCATTTGTCTTGCTAAGGTGATGTAAAAGAATAGTTTTGGCGCCTAAAACCAGTTTCTTGTGTTGGTAACGTGTCCGTAATAAGATCAAACTGTTGTACGCTTTTTGACTGGGAGTAGTATAGTGACATCACACTCACTACAAGCTATGACATCACACTCACTACAAGCTGGTTCTGGTCGTATTTCTGTGGTCTCTACTGGTTCCTGATTTATGTTCAAAGGTCGGCAAGACGACACAAGAAATTTTAGTCAAGCCTATTCCCAACAATCGGTTTCACTTAGATCTAGTGAATTACACTAAAATGCAGTGGAACTTCATGATCCCCAACCTCATTTACTCGAATAACCCACATACTCTTTGAAATGCCTGAGTTCCCAATTCCTTCTTTTCAGTTCGACTTTCTGAAGTTCTTAAACGTCTCACAGACTTGAACTTACATACACCTGATTGCCTGTACTTTTGCTTTCTTATCTCCCCTGGATTTACTTTCGGAGTCAAATATTGTTAGAGTTATCGGGCCTAGGGCCTACATAATTTAGAAAAAATACCGAAAAAAAACAATAACCCCAAAATAAGCCAGCAGTGATGTAGACTGTGTCTGTCTTTCTGTATTGGCTCTCTCCACTACAGTTCGAGCAGTGATGTACTCTGTGTCTGTCCTTCTATGTTGGCTTTTTCCACTACAGTAACAGATGGTGATGGCTCAGTACACTCGCTACTCAAGTCTTCAGTTATTCAGGTTTACATCTACAGGGAGTCTCCATTTAACATCGAGACAAAAAAACTGGCACGACAAAGTAGTCCAGCATTTCTTACTAGTCTCCCAACATGTCATATGTGAGCCAGATGGAAACAAGCACTAATTTATTATCAGCACCAGCTTCACTTCACACGATCGTCATTAGTTGAACACACAACAGCTGTTACCACAACTAGACAACTATTGTTGTCTACTGTATTTATTGCCATGCCAGGAGTTATTGAATGAGGAATTTGATTCAGGTTATGTGGGTTTTTTTTT
>JAWQUT010000521.1:328525-340497 GCA_033807755.1 Ellobium chinense | reverse complement strand
TGGGGGTGGGGGTGGGTGAGGGAGGAGTGAGGGGATGTTGGGCCAAGAGAGATATTCCCTCACCGCTGTCTGTATTTCATCAACATATTGACAAGCATCCACACATTGACACACATCAACACATTGGCAAACATCAACACACTTACACACATCCACACATTGACAAACATCAACACATTGACAAACATCAACACACTGACAAACATCCACACATTGACAACATCAACACATTGACAAACATCAACACACTGACACACATCAACACATTGACAAAGATCCGCGCATTGACACACATCAACACATTGACACACATCAACACATGGACAAACATCAACACATTGACAAACATCCACACATTGACAAACATCAACACATTGACACACATCAACAAACATCCACACATTGACAAAGATCCGCACATTGACACACATCAACACATTGACACACATCAACACATTGACACACATCAACACATTGACAAATATCTGCACATTGACACACAAACAACACACTGACAAACGTCTAGGGTAACAAGTGGGTTGCAATATGGGGGCAAAAAGTGAGATACCCGGGTCTCTCATAGCGTGAGAATAATAGCAATATCTTTATTTCGTTAGTGGCCTTGTGAAAATGGTCATTTCAATCACTGCTAACAGTTTAGAAACGAAGACTTGCTATTTTACTTGAAGGCAGTTGGCGGTTCGTGCTGTGTGGGGTGGGCGACATGGTATTTGGACAAATCTCTTTCTTAGAACGGTGACTGAATTACCTGTGGTGAGGCTGGTTGATACAAGGTAGCTACTTCTTTTCATCATTTTCTGGATCGCTTGTCCTCTTGTTGTTGTTGTTGTTGTTGTTGTTGTTTACGACTAGAGATGGACTAGGGTGTCAGGGCTTGGACCGTCGTGTACTGGAGAATTCTGTGTCGTTGTTGTTCTGCTCTGTGGCCGTATGCATAATCCTTACGTTTGTTAACGCAATGCGGTAACCAGGGGAAACTCCCAAAACATTAGTAGTGTTCACTGTAGTTAATGGAGTTGTTAATGAACGTGTGGATTGTATATATACGGCCACTGGTCCCATATTCCAGCATTGATCAGACCACGTTGACCTCACTAACTCGAACAACTGACAGACTCTCCACTTTAAGGACTGTTGCCTTTTGGAGCTGGAGTTGATGAAATCTCTCTGAAGCCGGAGCGTTCAGTCCTTTGTCTTTTCTAGAAACTGCCGGTGAATGTAAAAACGAAAACAACAACAACAAAAAACCCCAGTATTTCTTCTCCCTCTACATGAATGCAATATTTTTTTATAGGTCGTATTGCAGAAAGAACAAAGGCTGCTGTTTTTATATATTTACTACATACGACCATTTTTGCCTTGTCACTCTGGCCATTGAGGAACATCTTTCTCCCAAGTTATTCACTAGGTTGGAGCTTTCTTCTTTGTCTTGACATTTTAGCTTGAGGTCACGACAGTGGCAGATCACAGGCTTCACTCAGACCGACAACGATGAAATAGCACAACTGTCCACGAAGATGTCTAAACAGAGTTACATGAACAAGTTGCGCTACGTTTTCTTCTTTGACAGTTCTAAGTGAGACTTGAGAACACAGAAGAACTGACTTGAGAACACAGAAGAACTGACTTGAGAACACAGAAGAACTGACTTGAGAACACACAAGAACTGACTTGAGAACACAGAAGAACTGACTTGAGAACACAGAAGAACTGACTTGAGAACACACAAGACCTGACTTGAGAACACAGAAGAACTGACTTGAGAACACACAAGAACTGACTTGAGAACACACAAGAACTGACTTGAGAACACATAAGAACTGACTTGAGAACACAGAAGAACTGACTTGAGAACACACAAGAACTGACTTGAGAACACACAAGAACTGACTTGAGAACACACAAGAACTACGTTCCCGGTTTTTCCCTCAAGCACTCGATATGATTTGATACCATTTGTGTGTTTGTATTAAAAGTTTCCTTTGAGCTACGGACGTCTTCTCCAGCTAATCCAAGATGAAACGAATGAATGAATAAGAAATACATAAACCAGTTTGTTACATATACCAAATGTAATCTTGGGCTTCAGACATCATAGTGGATTAGAGTTCACTGGACATGAATGAATAGGAAATGATAGTCCAGAACAATGACGGGTGTTCATTGATTGATTGATTGATTGATTGATTGATTGATTGATTCATTCATTCATTCACTCATAGTCCGCCTCCACACACATACTTTTATTCAATATCAGTAACATCTCACATTGTTGTTAAGAGAGGACATCTCACATTGTTGTTAAGAGAGGACATCTCACATTGTTGTTAAAAGAGGACATCTCACATTGTTGTTAAAAGAGGTGTTGTTAAAAGAGGACATCTCACATTGTTGTTAAAAGAGGACATCTCACATTGTTGTTAAGAGAGGAAATCTCGCATTGTTGTTAAAAGAGGACATCTCACATTGTTGTTAAAAGAGGACATCTCACACTGGTGAAGATAAGATACGATAAGATAAGATAAGATAAGATAAACTTTAATATCCACGAGGAAATTCCGTTAACAGTTGATACACATTCAACAATAAATTACATTTCACATTCAACATTAAATTTCATTTCAGGTCATACACATTACCTGACCACACACGAACCACATCTTCACACATACCCACACAACCGTTGACACATACCAGAGTGAAATATATAACGATATATATATATTGACTGTACTGGAAACTTGACAACTCAAGAGAGACTGCTGCAACTGGGAAACCGTATGGCTGATGGAAGAAACGAATTTCTGTATCTTTCACGATTTGTTCTTCGCCCACTTCTTTGCGAAAATTTTATTTCATTGAAGAGTGGGTGGGTAGAGTCTTTTAGAACTGCACTTAATTTGGCTTTACAAGACTGTTGGTACAGGGCTTCGATTAGATCATTTTCATCTCCCGTAAGTTTATTTACTTTCTTAATACATCTGTTTATTTTACATTTGTCTTGTTCTCGTGCATTTCCAGCCCAGGCTGCAATACAAAATACTATTACACTTTCCACTATGGCTCTATAGAACATGCATATCAGGGTGTTATCTACATTGAAAGATTTCAATTTCCTAATAAAATACAAACGTTTACTTATTTTTGAGTGAACGAAAGAAGCCTGCTCATGCCAGTCTAATTTTGAATCAACTTTCACACCTAGATATTTGTACGTTTCAACTCTCTCAACATTTTCGTTTTTAATCACAAGTGGTGAATACATTTCTGTTTTGCTACGGAAATCCACAATAAGTTCTTTCGTTTTCTTTACATTGAGCTGTAGAAAATGCTCATCGCACCATGTGACGAAAGTATCAACACAGGACATGTATATTTGCTCATCGGCAGGTGTCGAAATTAATCCTTGAATAGTGGTGTCATCAGCGAACTTTATGATTGGAATATTTTTATTCTTACTTCTGCAATCACTGGTGTAAATCGTGAAGAGGGCAGGGGAGAGAACGCAGCCCTGGGCCTCACCTGTGTTCGTAATGGCAATTAATGACTTAAATTTTGAGGTGCCCACACTCAGCTTCACATACTGGGGACGACATGTCAAAAATTCCAAAATCCACGCCACAATATGTTTGTTTACTTCCATGTCCATTAGTTTAGATAGTAAGAGATGAGGTTGGATGGTATTAAAGGCGCTAGAGAAATCACCGAACAGAATTCTAGCATAGTTCTTTGGAGTATCAATATGTCTGTAGATGTTGTCTATAAAATACAAAATGGCATCATCAACGCTTCTTCCGCCACGGTCTGCAAATTGCAGTGGGTCTTGGAATGGTTCCACAGAAGGTGACAGCATAGACAAAACAAGCCTTTCCAAACATTTCATTAAAATCGATGTGAGCGCTACAGGACGCAGATCATTCATTTCAATAACTTTGTCTTTTTTAGATACAGGTATAATTTCGGATGTTTTCCACATCGTGGGAATGGAGTGGGTCCTCAAAGAGAAGTTGAAAACAAAAGTGAAGACATTAGCTAATTGATGAGAACAGATCTTAAGAGTTTTGGGCCTTATCCCATCTGGTCCACAGGCTTTATTTACTTTAAGAGAAGAAAAAAGTGGGATAAAAGAGGACATCTCAAGAGGACATCTCACACTGCTGTGAGTAAAATCCTGTAATGAAAAGAAGCAATAAAGATATGGTCTGGTGTGGAATCATTGTTTATTGTGAGGTCAGGTTGACAAAGGCTCTGTCAAGCTCAGTTATCGCTCCTTGATAAACTTCAATGCTGGTCCAGTAATATGTTTGGGACAAGCTATTCGTCACCAATGCGATTGCATAAATTCAAGGGGAGGTCAGTTTCTCGAATTGGTGGATGGCATTTGCCAGACTTTCAGAATTCGATCCCTGTTCTAACCATCAGCATATACCCTTGAGAGGGTCCCAAGGTATTGCCCGTAAGTCGTGTATAAACTACTTCTTAATTTAAAATATACTTAGGCGGACTGACTCCTGCACTGCACACAATATTATTATGACTGTTTGATTTCCTTCACGCCTGATAGTATAAGACACATCCACTTATAGTGATTGGTGTACGGACACAAGCAAGATGAGAAAAGAGAAAACAAACATAAAAGAATTCTCAGACAATGATAAGATCATGAGATTGTCCTGAGTGAAAGTTCGCTTCCTTATCTTCACCCCAAATCCTTACCTTAACCCTAATCCAAGCTACAGGCGGGAGTATCCTGACATATCGCCTACAAACTGACTGAGTCCCGAAGTTCAACTAACACGAGTACAACTAAGTGTTCAACTTACACGAGTACAACTAAGTGCCATGTGCAAATAACGCCACCCTCTAAATATTCGATTACCAGAAATACTTTAGGTTGGATCGAAAAACAACAGAATTTCATTATATTACGAGTTCTCTGCCATTTTCATTCCCGTGTGTCGGCCTATTCAAAGGTATGTGTGTGTGTTTGTGTGTATGTGTGTGAGTGAGAGAGAAACACACACACACACACACCCGCACACACACACACACACACACACACACACCACACACACACACACACACACACACACACACACACACACACACACACACACACAGAGGTGCAGAGAGAGAGAGAAAGAGAGAACGAGAAAGAGAAAAAGAGAAGCATTTCTTTACTTGAGACCTAGATAAACCAGTCATCAGACCACACGGTGGATGTTAGTACCGAATATGAGACGATAGGAAAATTGAAATTTCTCAGTTTGTTCCAAATATTTCCAGAGCTAGTAACCCACTCAGACTGGCCGAGGATTCTCGAAAAGTGCCAAGAAACGCACAGTCTTTCCTCTTGACATTACTCAAACTTGAATTGACTATGTTCATAGAGTGAGAACAGTTTCCGTTTATAGANAATTTCTTTTACGAGTGATTGACTTGGCATATCGACCTCCTTCCCCCCCCCTCCTTTTCCCTCCACAGTACGTGATCACTTCTCTTTCCTGTGAGCGGAAAATTCCTGAAATTGCCCGGTTGAGAAGTAGATGTAGACATATTGAAACTTGTGGAAACGCTCAGAAAGAGTCACTAAAAACTTTCGAGACTTGGCCAGCTTAAAACTTGAGGGTTATTCTCCTCATTCAACTGGTTTGTTGACAGCTTTTTAATTTTACTGTAGCCTGATACAATTTTTGTTCAAAACTAATAAAAGAAAACATCAAGAAGAGAAAGTGAGACACAGAAATAGAGAGATGAAGTGGGAGAGCGTTTAAAATATCACATGACAGTATTTTGTCATTCCAATATTCTCTCTTTGATGAGCGTCTGTTCAATTCCCTTCAGTGGACTGTAAGAACAGAGAGAGATTTTTNGGGGCGCGGCGGGCTGGGGGTTGGAGTAGGAATATGTCACTTCAGAAGTTAGCAAAACTTAATGCCGATGTGACCTTGGTTTGTCCTTCCAGCGCTTTACCTTGACACGACATTTGATGAGTATATTTTAGGATCTTCACCTTTGAACATAAAGAGAGAGTATATTTTAGGATCTTCACCTTTGAACATAAAGAGAGAGAGAGAGAGAGAGAGAGAGAGACAGAGAGAGACAGAGAGAGACAGAGAGAGAGAAATAGAGAGAGAGAGAGAGATATATATATATAGAGAGAGAGAGACAGAGTGAGAAGATACCCCAGATATAACCAGCAAGGATTGGCTCAACTTTGAGATCTAGACTAGACTAGATTAGCTGTATTACTAGCCAGTTTTGTCCATAGGCCAGACTGTCTATAATGGTAGCTCGCACAAGCCAGTCTGGGACACATATGGACTTGCTTCTGACTTACCAGCAGCAGTAGTTGTAGATAAACAATCCCCCTAGTTGTCAGCCAACATTATTTGTATGAGCCTTTATATATATTTACTGGAGGTGGTCTCTGCCTAGCTCTTCTACAACATTTATAATAGTCTCCCTTGTGTTGAATGTTGTGATGTAGAGACATTGTCTAGAGCAGCAGTTGGGAGGTGTTTTAAAAGACAGGCCAGGCCAGCAGTTGTTGAGATTTATTTGTGACATTTTACTGGCGAGCTGCTCGGGCCTCTGGCACACAATGGCTGACCAGGAGCAGACAGACAAGCTGTCTCTACAATACTACTCTATAACACAGTACTCAATACTACACAGCCATACGATGGAGAAGGAAACACTGTTCTCTCACTGACTCCAATAACTAATATCGAGTTTACTCAGATTTAATTAGGGCTTAAAAAAAAAACAAAAAACATCAAAAAACGAAAACTTGAGCGATTTGGTCGGCGTATCTTCTGTCTGTTCCTGAATTCATCTCAAATGAATTTTCTTACATCCCAATGATTAGCTTTTCTTTTTCTAACTTGACGTCCAAGCGCATGACGTCATCACTGGTACGGTGTGAAGTCTGCAGACAATTTGACCTTATGGAATCAAATCCCTTAAAGTTGGCGATTTTTTTACTTTTGAAGGGGCTGGCGTCCAAAAAAAAAATTGATTGGCATTTTGTTTTTCTCTGAACGTATCCGTTATGTTTAGTTAGAATGAGGTATTTGAAGGAAATCCTTGCTCTGAGAAGAACAGTCATGTACCAATGTGGTTTGGTCTTTGTTTCATATAGTACGCGCGGAAATGTATGGCTACTTCAGACTAGTAATTATGTAATAATACATTTTCCCTTTTTGTTTTCCAAACAACACTTTAACACATGACAGGACAGACTTAAGAACTCTCTATGATAATAAACGTCGTCAGTATAGGGGGGAAACCCAATATCCATCCAAAGTGGCACTTTGACCTTTTAAGTGTAACAAACAGATCACATCGAATGACAAGACCATGATAATTTAATATTTCTATCACTCCTCGGGAAGAGGGATGGGGGAGGGGGGATGATAGCCAGTTAGTTACAATGTCAAAGCCAATCATGGGGTTTCCCAAACACAAACTGTCCCTGTGAACTGGTTTCTGTTACTGTGGATTTCATGTTTGACTGGACAGTTCTTGGGAATGATCTCGGCAACAATGAGACTGTTTTCAGTTTAAATATTCATCTCTGTTTCTTCCCGTTTACACTGTCTGTCACTCTCTTACCAGTCTTGGCTGCTTTCTTCTCTGTCACTCCCTCCCCTTTTCCCTCACCCTGTCTAAAAGAAAGAAAGAAAGAAAGAAAGAAAGAAAGAAAGAAACTCATGCTGAGATAAAGACTAAACAATGACGAACAAACAAATAATAAAGGGACGGCACATGGAATCTCCAGAATTTTGTCCACAGTTTGTGTAAGTGGCGTAGAAAGATTTCACCTGTTGATTCTAGGGGTAAGAGAAAGGAAAGGCCAAATAGTGTCTGAAAATTGTGAAACATTATTTCATTGTGGCGATCGATAGTTTGTGATATTTTATCTAATGGAATATTGGGAGAAAACTTGCTGATGTTCTTCCTGCAACCTTCTTGTCCTAAAACATGTCACCACCCTCTCCTTCCCCCTTCCTTTCCCACTCCCCTCGTGTTGTGGTTGGTGATAGCAGAATTCAGGTATCGACACTGAAACAAAGGCTTTTGCAACAATACTCGATATCTATCTCACTACTTCGGACCCATTTTGACCCCCTTTGAAGATGTAGGTTATTTTT
The DNA here is from genome assembly GCA_033807755.1 of Ellobium chinense. Classification (NCBI taxonomy): domain Eukaryota; kingdom Metazoa; phylum Mollusca; class Gastropoda; order Ellobiida; family Ellobiidae; genus Ellobium; species Ellobium chinense. The sequence goes on along the minus strand of JAWQUT010000521.1, from coordinate 332,320 downwards.
ATGCCTACATCATTTCGCGTCGACCGTCAACTTGTCTTCCATCCCGTCACTTTCAGCCTCCCGCTCCTCTTTCACGGACACCTTTCTTTGTCTCTGCCTCTGTCTTTCTCGCTCTCTCACACTCTCTCCCTCTCTCTCTCTCTCTCTCTCTCTCGCTTTATTTGGCAGAGAGTAACTCCAGCTGAAAATTATAAGAAGCTGATTTATATTAGCCGAAAATGTGTAAAACAATAATAATAATAATAATAATAATATTTAGAGAACTCATTTGGTGTAGATAAATTTTCTTAAATATTCCCATGACGCTGTCAGAGTATCTCGTGCTCGGTTATTTGGTATCGATACATGCCAACCTCAACTCTGTTTCTGCCCGTATGAGTCCAAGTGTTGCACAACACATCGTTATCCCGATTGTCTAATGTGAGGACACAAGTATAATGGCGGCGTGCACAGCAGACAGCGCTAAATATAGCTCTCCTAATGGACATTTCACTGACGTCATCCGGGTATTAGAAACTACACTTTCCCTAGAACCGTTCCACGCCGCATAACAACCTCCACGCTGGGCAATCTCAGCTAAAAGCTGCTGAAATCTTGTAAAAGATATAGCCATATTATAGTGGTGGATTGCTAATATCAGTAGCAATATTTTTTTTGGTGTTTTTAATATCCTCTGAAGCGGAATAGCATAACTGTTCGAAATATCTTTTGGTGTGCGGGCATGGATCTACGGTCCTGACATTGTGTGCCATCATGTTGGGTGAGGTTGATGAGAGTGTAGAATCGAAATGTCTGAAGATTTGAATTACGTGAAAAAGCTTTCAGGAAGTCATGTTTACAGTGATGGGAAATATGAAACAGTTGTGGCACTCTTGAACAAAATGGTTTATGGTTAGATCTGAAATGTGTTAGAAACAGCTCTAGATCGGGAGAAATGTCTCAAATCCCAAATCCGGCTGAGTTTCCAATATCAGCTGTAAACAGCGTTTTTCGACTCACTGGGACCCTCGAGGGATTTCGTCATTTTGCCAAGAGTTAGACTCTACTCCCGTACTGCTGGTTGCACTTGGTAAGCTGAGACCTACAGAGATGTTCCATTTTTGGTCTACGGTGGGAAAAGGGCTGGGGAAATTTTTTTTATTTTATTTTGGGGGAGGGGGACAGGGAGTAAAGTAGCAGAGATGAAGTTCATGTAGAATTCACTGGACTTCTTGACCATTCATTCAAAAACATCAACAGCAGCAGTTCATAGTTGTTTCATTATTACATGAAGTAGCACCACCACTCTCCTCACCGCTGTCACCACCACTCTCCTCACCGCTGTCACCACCACTCTCCCCACCGCTGTCACCACCACTCTCCCCACCGCTCTCCCCACCGCTGTCACCACCACTCTCCCCACCGCTCTCCTCACCGCTGTCACCACCACTCTCCTCACCGCTATCACCACCACTCTCCTCACCGCTGTCACCACCACTCTCCCCACCACTCTCCTCACCGCTGTCACCACCACTCTCCTCACCGCTGTCACCACCACTCTCCTCACCGCTGTCACCACCACTCTCCCCACCGCTGTCACCACCACTACCATCACTATCACTAGAAGCATGTTATCACTAGAAGCACGTTAACTACCAGGGCCGTCATCACTAGCAGCAGTTCAAATACACTGTAGTGCCTTACTGTCATCTAGCCCCCATCAGCAGTAAGAAATCACTGACATTAGGACAAGATCAACATCGTCCATTTCCTGGCACAGTGGCCTCCATCACTTTGATGAGTACAGGACAGGATCAAACTACAGCATGTCCGTCGCACTCAGGCTGAAGCTGAGGAGGATTCACTGACTGACTGACTGACTGACTGACTGACTGACTGGCTGACTGACTGACTGACTGACTGACTGACTGACTGACTCAGTCACTCACTCGCTCGCTCGCTCGCTCGCTCGCTCAAACAAACAAACAAACAAACAAACAAACAATGGTGATTAAAATTGCGCTGAAAAGGGATATTAACATGTGAATCAAACAATCCCACTAAAACCTCCCATCCACCACTTTGAATGTCACCATCACAGCTAGCACCACTGCCAGCAGTATCACCAACACTTTCACTAATCAACAACACCACCACTACCATCACCACCATCATCACCACCACCACCACCACCAACAAGAAGAAGAAGATGAGCACCATGCTGTCTCCTCCTGTCCACAGGTATCCAAGGCAACAATGTGTTGATCCATGGTAACGGAGAAAGTGAGGGCAGTTATGTGGTGGTCAGTCTGGCCTTTAAGAACAACGTCATGTCTGAGGAGCTTTGGACAGTAGGCACCTTCAACCAGACACCTAATGAGGAACTGGTGAGTGACGGGAGGGGGGCGGGGCGGTAGAGGGAGACGGGAAATGGGTGGTGATTGGGGGTGGGGGAGGGAGTCCTTGCATGAACTTTCTACAGATTGTTACACTAACAACAGCCGTATAATTGTGGTTAAACAACTCCAAAACACTTGGTTCAGTAGTCGGCAAAACCCTTTGTTTTCTTTTATGTTAATTTCTATCATTTCCTTGTGNGGTGGGGGAGGGAGGGCTTGGTTGTGACCGTATTGGAACTCTTGTGGCAGTGAATAATATGAACTAAATATTGAAAGTGATTTTATCTACTTTGTCAACAAGAACAAATTTAAAAGTGATGTTCTAGCACCAAGTGTAGCGATGCGTTTTGTTTTTTCTCTGAAGCCTTCCAAGCCAGCGGCCATTTCTTTGGTTTGAAGAAAAATGTACAATACTGGCCAGATGATGAGGCGGTGAGAAGACGGCGGGCTGTGGCTGGTGAAATCTTTTAACAGCTTCGAGATTTTTATAAATCATCACAGGAGTTTGATTGTAATACTGTTTGAGAGTGTGTACCGTATTGTCTTCACTGTCACGTGATCTCCTTTACATCTTCCGGCCCCGTGTCCCACTGACATCTGAGTTGGAGACTGGACATGAGAAATTAATAATTTGGTTACAGATGATGACACGTACAAATACCAGAACTTCTTAGAAATGGAGGCAACAAGAGAAAGCAAATAGGTAAAACAAACAAGAAAAGGAAAATGAAAGAGAAATGTCAGAAAAGAGAGAGGCGACAAACTATATATAAAAATTTGAAAACAGAATATACGTGAAATAGAAGAAGAAATAGGCGAAATTGGCAAAAGTAAGAAGCGGCGAAAATGAAAGAAGGAAAATATGCAGGAAAGCAAGAAAGAAGTAGGAAAAAGAGTAAACAGTTATCAAGGACTATACATTTCTAGTCTCTACTTATGAAGAACGGAGGAAAGAAGAAAACACAGGGATAATGAAAACTATAGAGGGAAAACACAGATTGTGATCACACAACAGCCAGTGGAAAATGGAAACTTAAGAGATTGAATGAGTGGGAAAAGGGGTGGAAAATGATTAGAAAACTGGAAAAATCAAAGCAAATGTACGAGACAATTTCGAGACAGCAAACTCATAATTCTTAAGTATATTATTATAGTATACTAGACACAGTATGAAAAATAGCCGTAAAATCTCGTTACCAAAAATATCTTTAGTTCATGAAATGAACAGGTCCAGGACCGTCACTGTCTCTGCCATTGCCCTTCGTTGACTTGTAGAGAGAGAGACGGGAATGGTGGTCACCACCCTCCGTTCCACAAAGATGGCGACATTGTTAAAGACTGTGCTGAAATGTGCTTTGATAGTATTGCACTGAGTGCTATACATGTTTATATTTCTTCTGGACAGCCCCCCCCCCAC
>JAWQUT010000521.1:306709-319209 GCA_033807755.1 Ellobium chinense | reverse complement strand
TCATAATAATAATATGGTTTCGCAGACTGAGGTCAGTTATGAGTGGACCAATATTGAACTTCACACAGTCATCATATCAACACATATACAGACAGTTCATGTCGTCATATCAAACTGCATCATTTACTTTTGTCTTACACCTGTCTGTGTCCTCTGTGTCCTATGTGTCCTCTGTGTCCTATGTGTCCTCTGTGTCCTCTGTGTCCTCTGTGTCCTCTGTGTCCTCTGTGTCCTCTGTGTCCTGTGTGTCCTCTGTGTCCTGTGTGTCCTGTGTGTCCTCTGTGTCCTCTGTGTCCTCTGTGTCCTCTGTGTCCTCTGTGTCCTGTGTGTCCTGTGTGTCCTGTGTGTCCTCTGTGTCCTCTGTGTCCTCTGTGTCCTCTGTGTCCTCTGTGTCCCCTGTGTCCTCTGTGTCCTCTGTGTCCCGTGTTTGTTTTTTTTAAAATGTGGAACTAGATCTAGATCGTCATTAATATTAATAGGTGGCAGGGACAAACTTGGGTCCACAGGAAGCCTGACTTTCGTGAAAATGACATACAAGACGACAAATGAGACGAATTTTCATGTCTTGTTTCTATATAGAAAAACACACACAGTGCACAAAGGAAAGATGGACTGAGATGTGAAAAATGCTTAATCTGTCTAACTGAAAATATCCCTAAACAATACCAAATATCATGAAATTTGTCAAAGTCATACTCCCTATCTGAAGCACAGTCTGTCCAGCAACAAAAAATGTTGACATAATATGAATCCCAAAGTGAGCGGCCCAAACCATTTATATCAGCATTAACTTTTCTTTAGTTGCAAGTTTGAGCCATGTAGGCTAAAGTAGTATGTCTTTTATTACTGGGACACTAGACAGAACATTCCTTACAAAATTACATATGACGACCAAGCACAGTGGACACTCTAGCCACTGTTGTAAGTATGGATTATATTTGACCAACCCACCCGATGACCACTGGAAAATTCTATCTATGTTATCGCCATAATATTACAAATATTGGGTTGATTGAGCTGAGTTATTATTGCTATTGTCATCCCCACACTCACAAGTTTTTCTGTGCCTGTATATTTATTGTGGGTTTGTGTGATCCACAGAAAAAAGATTCCTACACCGGAAATCAGCTTCGAACTTTCCTCTTGGCGCATGAATCTGACCCGGATATAATCGGTGACGGGAACTATGGGTCAGAGGTCATTCCGGTGGGCGTGTACAGGGGAACTTATGTGGTCGTAAAGCAGGTGAGACAAATAACAGACAAGCAACAGACAAGCAAACAGAATGTTGTATAGACAAAGAAGTAAGCAGACAGAAGTGTGTACACACAGATTTCGAAAAAAGGCATGGACAGACAGACAGACAGACAGACAGACAGACAGAGGACTCGTACACATAAACACGATTGAATGAAATGACAGCCTGAACAAGGTACACAAACATGTTGAATTTCAACTGTGTATAATACTCCGGAATTGATTTATACAGATTTCACTTTAGCGTCAAAGTTCTTCGATAAAAAATGGCCGTTATGTATCTAGACAAGTGAGGCACACTGCATAACCGCGACACAAGAACCAGGAAAGACGAATTTTTTTGTTTAATCATAACTGATTACTATTGCTATCAACAGCTCACAAGAAAACACATTGAACTCACTCGGGCACTCAAGAAACAGATGCAGCTGCGGAAAGAGCTCACACATGAAAACATCAACCGGTTCATAGGAGCCTGTATTGAAATACCACATGTGTACATCGTCACTCAGTACTGTACTAGGAAGAGTTTGCAGGTATAGTAAATCACACACACAGGGTGGACAGGATATTGGGCCGGTCATAATATGGCTGGCTGGCTAGCTGGCTGGCTTGCTTGATGGATGGATATTGATGGATGGATGGATGGATGAATGGATGGATGGATGGATTTATTGATGGGTGAATGGATACACGAATGGTGGATGGATGGATGGATGGATGGATGGATGGATGGATGGATAGATGGATGGATGGATGGATGGATGGATGGATAAATGGCTAAAGGGATGGATGGATGGATGGATGGATGGATAATTCTGACTATTTTATAGGAGGTATTTCTACATTTTGCACACATTTGTACAGGATATTCTCAAAGATGATGACTCACCGCTGGACGACATGTTCATTACCTCCCTTGTCCAGGATCTTATCAGGGTGAGTTTCTTTTATGACGTCAGTGCATGGGATCACTAGAATAATGTTGGCTGAGTAAAAAAAACACATGTGTGTCGGACGTAAACACACATTCAGACTGAAACAAACACATGCACACATACACAATCACGCACCCTTTCTGGTGACTTAAAGTGAAAAATGAGAAGAGAGGAAAGAGATACCATTAACGGTTCATTAGAATAGAAACCATAATGTTATTATAGTAGAGCAGTTTACTGATATTTCAAACAGCAACAAATATAGTACCAGTTACTCTGAACAATACCTTGGTATGATGTAGTTTAGTTGTAACTTGAGGAAAAAAAACTCTTCAGAGGAAACAAAGTAGTTTGTGAAAGATAATGTGATCAATGATGGCACTAAAATTAAGATCTAGTGATGAAGTTTGTAAACTCTGAATAACTTGAGATTTGAAATTATTAGCGACATCAAACAGCAAATAAAAACAGAGTAAACTTAGAAGTGATGCAACCAGCAGAGAATGAGTTATACAGTGACATATAATTGTTATTATGTACAATTCACATTTCCAATGTTTTCCATATCTTTCAACATATGCCAGGCTATAAGAGAAATATATTTTCACCTTTTCTTTCAATTGTAAACGCATACTTTTACTACACATTGGTGTTTAAATCTATGACTTTAGATTACCCATCAACACTTTTATTTCACTGACACATAGATATTTTTGTTGATACCAGGGCATGTGTTTTATACACGAAAGTGAGTTTGGTTATCATGGGAACCTGAAGAGCAGCAACTGTCTTGTGGACAGCCGGTGGACCCTGAAGATCTCCGACTTTGGTCTGAGCGCCTTTGGACCTCCGCCGCACGCCATGTTTGAAGATGAAGAGTCTTTCAGAGGTGAGTCAAGTATACTGAGGTCAGTGGAGAGTCTTTCCTATAACATGGCTGCTGTAAACATAGTATTAACGATCAGTTTAATGAACTGGTTAATACATATCAGAGTGTAGGGAGACGCAGTCGGTTCGATAGTCTACATGAGAAGCAATGGAATCATTCAGTAGGGGCGATGAGCACAATTTTCTATAGCCAGGTGACTTAGTCTGAATTATTATTTACATTCCCTGCGTGATGAGAGGCGTTTGTGATAGTTTCCTGTCTTAGCTGGACTCGTGTCATTTCCCAAAAGTACAGTGGCGTCCCCTACATCGCTGCAGTTTGAGAGGACAGAAAAAGCTGCAATCAAAATGAATGTGATTATCTACCCCTTATTCTGTACAGTAAAACCTCATGAAGGAGAAATTGAAATGACCAGCGGAGGGTAAGAAAACAGAGCTTGCCTTAAACCAGTCAAGGAATTCCACAACTCAGACGTCTTGAAGGTCTGCTGTATGTAAAAAAAAACAACCCTGCAGTATTCTGTTACCTGAGATAGTCTATATTCCTTATAAGCCGGTGTTGCAATAAGTGTGATTATTTAAAATGTGATTAAACAGATTTGAATGTATATTGAAATGAAAGTTGTTTTTTTTGTGGTGTCTTGCAGGTTTGTTGTGGACGGCACCGGAACTCCTGAGATATCGGCGCATGCGCTGCTCCTCCAGCAACAGCCAGCAGCATTACTACCAACAACAACAGCATCATTTTCATCACCACGGCAGCCAATACAACAACAACAACAACAACAACAATCAGATAATAGGCAGCCAGAAAGGAGACATTTACTCGTTCGCCATCATTCTTTATGAGCTCTATGGTAGAGCAGGACCCTGGGGGAATATCAAGATGACCAACAGAGGTCAGTGAATGAAGATCTTAGAGCACAATAGTTTCAAACCCTTATGATTCAGGGTGGAATATTGTACAAGATGCGATGGTAGTTCATTACTTAGACCACTTGTGCTTTATATGCCACCGTATTTTTATTCAGGTATTCTTCCTTTTTGCACAGTAATACTAGAAAAACAATGTTAGGTTTTATTTTTGACACATGTATGGTTTTTCAGCTTACACAACTTTGCGCAGCTGCAGCTCATATATGTGATAAAGAGTAGATTGGTTATGTCTCTGAGAGGTGTTATATTTATCTGCTTCTTCCAGGTGTGGCTAAAGTATTTATAACAGTCTACTTTTCAACTTACACAACACAATGTGGGTCATGTCACAGATACCCAAGTCTAAGTCTTTGAGATCTAAGCATTATGTGTTGAGAGATATGATCTACAGTACTATAGACTACATACATCTATTCACGTGCAGGATGTCAACTCTGTTCTGTTTACGTTTTGCACATGCTATGCTAGTGTTTACGTAATTTACACTCGTATATTTTAAAGGCACAGGACATCTCGATATCATGCATCTTTAAGGTAAAGGAGAAAATAAATGCTCAACTCTGTTTAATTCACCAGAAATCATCGAGAGAGTGATGACTCAGAACACACCCGTGTTCCGTCCGGACAGCTCGTCCCTCACCTGTGATAGCAACATCCTCTCTCTCATCCACGCCTGCTGGGATGATGACGTCGACAGCCGACCCGATTTCAAATATGGCATCCGGTCTCGCTTCAAGCCCATCCAGCAAGGCTGTTTGTGAGTTATCCTTTGTAGTCTGGCCAACCACTATTGGTTTCTGTGGCGCTCAGCCAGTGTTACCATATTGGCAGTTGTTCTTTGGCAGTGTCTTCACGCCACTAGGCCAATGGGCCTTGCTACTTTTGGTTACTTTCTATGAGTTGAATTTTTAGCAAGTTTCTACACATTTTCTGTCAATTGCAAATGAAAGCAGCGTGTTTTTTTTTTAAACATTGAACATTCAATACAATTTGTGAAAGCATGTGTGGACTGAGAAGAGACATTCTTTTGTTTCTATTTCATTTGTCATTTTTAACCCATTGGCTATTTTTCAGAGTTTTGATGGCGCTCTTGTTGGCTTTTTCAAAGTTTGACATGGCCCTTTCAAAAAATCTGACCTGGCAACACTAGGCTCAAAACTCTTCCTCGTTTACTAAAGATGTTATGCCTAAATATAAAACTAGGCCGCAGACTTGCCTGTCCTTTGACTTAGTAACATGTGAAATGAAGGCAGATTCCAGTGAACTCTATAAAATTTCAAATACAGGAAGAAAATCCAGGGTCCTGCACGTATAAAATGAACCGAAATAAAAAAACAAAAACATTTCATTCAGTAGAACTCTTCTAGTTCATCATATAATAGCAAAATGTCTAAACGAAAATATAACTAATCTCGTTCCCAGGAAGTCCAACATCTTTGACAACATGCTGGCCATGATGGAGAAATACGCCAACAACTTGGAGGCCGTGGTGGCTGAGAGGACAGAACAACTCAGACAAGAGAAAAAGATGACAGAGAACTTGCTCTTGAGGATGTTACCCAGGTAAGATGGACGCTGGTTTTTGAACTTGTCCCAAGATGACTATCAGCCAAAAATTACTGAAGTAAATTGTGATTGATGGCCTGTGAGTTGGGATATATAAAATTGTCTTTGCATCTGGGGCAAACATTCAGCCATAAGCCAATTCAAGTCCCGCCTACCTGCCATTAGCCATACTGCCACTGTTTAAGAAGCCATGAAAATGACTGTTTAGCCAAAAAGATTATGACTGGGCAAATTGGTGGAGGTGATCATGAAATGGATTTTAATGGCAGTTGGCACAGTTAAAGTCTTACAAGTTTCTCGCTGGACGAAGAAAAAATAATTTATCTGATCTTATCTTCTGATATTTTAGTAGTATAGCTTCACTATCTGCTGTCTACTCATGACTCCNCCCCACCCACCTCTCTCCCCCACCAGGTCTGTGGCAGAGAAACTGAAGCGAGGTCAGCCAGTGGAACCAGAACAGTTTGAACAAGTGTCCATCTACTTCTCTGACATTGTCGGCTTCACTGAGATGAGTGCGGGCAGCACGCCTATGGAGGTGAGGGGCAGAGAATGAGATATTCTGAGATGAACTGTGTATGAACACTACATAGTTAGCACAATCTATATTTAGCATGTTGGGATAGCTCCAGCCTTGAACCAGTCCAGTTGTGTGAAATGTTGAAAATAACATCGAGATTAGACAGATGATTCCGTCATGAATATGATCAATGAAGGGCAAATGGGTTGAACTGAGAAGCCACTTATGTCACGAGAACAGTCTGGGTGTGAAGCTTTACAGGTTTGTTAAAGAGGTCAAGAGACTGGACTCTGGGAGAGATAATGATGAAGGGATCAGTAGGATTACATGGAAAATAGGCAAAATCTGTTAGACTGATTGCCTGTCTTATTGACTATAATTGAAAAGAATCAATATTATAATACACCTACATTTTTTTTTTGTTTTCACGTATTGAGAAGAGATGAGGTGTGAGCAGATCTGTAGGGGAAAACAAACATTCAAAATGTTCAGTGATGTCCACTCATCTTGTATCATTCTAGTTTTGGACATTCAGTTTCCATCATTTGAGCCCCTCCCCCTCCCTTCCCTCCCCACCCCATGAGACTATAAGTGTCACATAACTTTCCAGCCAACAGAAGATGGGCTAAAGAAATATAATCAATTATGAAAAAAATGCAAGGGGGAGGGAGAATAACATTAATTTGCTTGGATGATTTGTTATTATGTGTAAGATATCTAGAACCAATCACTCTCTGTTGGCCCAACTTGCCCTGGGAATGAGGAAGGAGAGATATTAGGAAAATAAAATCAGTTCTCATCAGTGATGTTGTTTTCTAGACTCATCTCCAGCTCAGCCGGAACCTTACAATGACCGCCTTGATCTAAATCTCCACTGGAATCAGCTCATAAAGTCAAAACACTGACAGAGATTTCTTATTTCTTGTAACCTGTAGATTTCGTTGTCTCGCCATCTTTCAGGTGGTTGACCTCCTGAACAAACTCTACACCTGCTTTGATTCCATCATTGAAGAGTTTGACGTCTACAAAGTAGAGACAATCGGTGATGCATATATGGTAGTAAGTGGTCTCCCTATAAGGAACGGTGACAGACATGCAGGTAGGTCTAAACATTGGTACCAGCTGGAGTTAGCAGGCTTTAGCCAGAAAGTAAACACATGCAGGAAGGATGGAGACAAAGGGGCATGATATGCTGACATTGTATCAAAAGGATCAGGGAAAATCCCTACTTTTCTGATGGAACATGAATCTACCCATAAGCAAAGCAAAATAGAAGGCCTGTCTTGAGGGGATGGGGGTGCGGAGGAAGGGGACAAAATGCATGTAAATAGTATAGTACAAAGAAAGTGGGGGGAGGGGGGAGAGAGGAGAAATTTGAAAATTGACCAGTCCTTGTGTTAGCAAATTGTTTGTCTAGGGTAACTCTCTGTATTTGTTGAACACTGACTGGATTTTTATCTTCTGATGTTTTAGTAGTATAGCGTCATTATCTTCATTATCACTTTCATCTTGTTTAAAGACATTGTTCAGCTCAGTGATTCCATCTGGTCTGTTGATGGTTGAAAACGCTGGACATTGTTTGTTCCGTTCCTGTCTGACCTCTTGTGTCTCACCTGTTCCCAGGAGAAATTGCCTCCATGTCTTTGTTGTTACTGGAAGCCATCAGACAGAAGCGGTTCCGAATTCGAGGTAACTCGGAGAACATGCTCAAGATCAGGATTGGCATTCACTCAGGTGAGATCAGAGACAGCCTGACCAGATACACGTTCAGACAGTCAGACAAACACACTTTCTCACTACAACACCGGAATCTTCTGTTCAGCTTTATGAAGTAAATAATGATATTTATTAGTAGAAGTGGATTTACGATCACCATTAATAGCAAAACTTGAACTCTAAAGAACAAATTTGAGTGTTTCATGAGATAGCAACGTAATTTGAACAGGAAATGCAAATCTAGAGTTTTATGTATTGATGAAAGCAAACGTAAGTTTATCTACCAAATCCAATTAGAATTGACCAGTTTAAGTTTACCCCAGACTTAGCAGCTGGTCAGTTGTGTCCACAGGTCCATGTTGTGCTGGTGTGGTTGGCCTGAAGATGCCTCGCTACTGTCTCTTTGGGGACACAGTCAACACAGCCAGCAGACTCGAGTCAACGGGTCAAGGTCAGTCTAGTTACTCACACCAGAGACCACTACAGACATCGTTAGAAATAGCACTGAGTTCACTGTACATCTTTAGCTTCAATAAATAGGCTGCCTCTTATTGCATTCATTTTGATTTCAAGCGGTAGGAATTTAAGTTTGAACATAACTACCCTTCGTGCCAAGCTTTTGGGAGTGTGTTTTTAGAAATTTTGTGTTATCCTGTGTGCGTTTCTATTAGTGACAAAGCAACAAATGGATGGGAGAGGACTGAGGAGCGGATGTTTTTAAGCTACGTTTGCATAAACAGAATTCCATTGTCCACATTGTTCTTTCTTTGCCATCTTTTAATACTTGAGGAGAACTGTCTCTCTCTCTCTCTCTCTCTCTCTCTCTCTCTCTCTCTCTCTCTCTCTCTCTCTCTCTGGCTTTCTGGTCCTTTGAAATTCAGATTTTGTGGGTTTATACTGGATCATGTACACATTGGATGTGCAGATTAATCTGCTCGAAATACAAACTTTCTTTCACAGCTCAGAAAATCCACTGCAGTGCGGAGTGTAAGAAAATATTAGACAAACTTGGAGGTTACCATGTAGAGGAAAGAGGATACACAGAGATGAAGGTAACTTTAAACTGTAATGAAGCAGACGTCTCCCCCTTCCCTCACACCCCCTCCGCTATGATATACACATACATTTCCTTCACTGTCAACACATGACATTGCAGGTCAACACTAAAACCAAGGATGGCTTCCTGAGATTGCCGTGTTTAACAAACCATTCTGCTTATTATGATATACAGCAGTCATTTACAGGCAGCGCAACTCCACTTAATCAGAATATGGGTAAGGTTGTGACTCGAGGGACTTTCACATTTCCAATGACTTTTTTATAGAAGTGTAGCGTGTTATATGGAAAATGTTGCTGTTAAGTTGAAGTAGCGATTATCTGGATTTAGATTAAAGAGAGTCGATTGTATGTTATTTGTGAGTGTATCATTTTACATGTTGTCGTTTACTGCATACTATAATATGTGTCACTGACACAAAATGCCCATAGCTGTTCAGTGATTGATGATTGATTGATTGATTGATTGATTGATTGATGATATTTCTTCCTACTGTATTGTACAGGGAAAAGGCAGTCTGCTAACTTACTTTCTCCTATCGGAGGATCATCAACATCGCTACAAACGTATCTACAACTACCAGAAAACTGGAAATGATGGTCGCTGTGTCTCCTCCTCCAACCTTGACTATTCTGGGAAAATTTACAACCTCAGATGTAAGAACTTCCCGCATGTTGGGAGCGCACCTGGCACCAATGGCGTCTTACAGCGGAGTGGAAGAAACTCACTTCCCACTCTGGACAAAACGAGCTGGACCAGCAGTCACAACACATCCATGGACAGCACGTGGTCGGAAGTGCCTGAAGAAACAGCCAATCAGCTTTTACATGAAGCACAGACGGCACCACCAAGTCCTATATCACCACCGTCATCGCCTCTTCAATTCACATCTTTAACTCTGCCAAGAGCAACAGTGCCCAGGTATAACAATCCTTATATGTCTCCCATCGCTGAAGACCCCACGGGCATGGGGGAAGGGGGTCTTCTCGAGAAAACGGTTTCATTTCCCAACTCTTGTCTGCATGAAAACCACGCCTCAGAGACCGACTCGCTCCTTGGGGGTGGACAGGGAATTCCTTGCATCCAACTGAATCACAGCCCACAGCGCCGCAGTGTAAGTAGTAGGGCAGTGTTGATACATGACTTTAAGGACACTGGGCGGGGACCAGAGTGTGGACAGGAGGGGACGGACGATAAATGTGTGACCAGTTGTCAAGTGGACATATTGGAAGGAATCAGCCCGGAGACAGTGCTTTGAATGAGAGAATGTCTTGTGAATGTCTTTGTGTTGCAAACAGGGAGATAACAATAATACATGTACTGAGATCCTATCTTGTGACGTTCCCTGCGCTCACCACAGGGACATTTTTATTTTATGGAAATATGAGAGGAAGACACGGTCAGAATGAGAGAGAGGGAGACAGAGAAAGACAGAGGAAAAGAGAGAGAGAGAGAGAGAGAGAGAGAGAGAGAGAGAGAGAAGGAATGAGACACAGAGAAGGAGAAAGACAGAGAGAAAGACAGAGAGAGAGAGGCACAGAGAGAGAAAGACAGAGAAACAGAGAGAGAAATTCAAAGACAGAGAGAGAGATAGAGAGAGAGACAGAGACACACACACACAATGATGTAAGAGATGTAAGAAAGAAATTCCCAGCCCTAGAAAACATGACAGTTGGTGTAAGAATGAGGTTTGTGTTGTGTATGACTAGGAGAGTGGGCACAGAAGACAGTTCTAGATTTGTTCATGGTTATAAGTTATGAAATTTGAGTACAGTGAGATTTCATGAGCTTGACATCCGGGCACCAGTTGACAATGGTCAGTTTATGATGTGCTCCAGAATTTAAACTACACAATGAACATTTAGCACATTAGAGCAGAGTGATGGAAGGAAGAAGTGGGCAGGGATTGGAAGTACATGAGATTCAAGGTGATGAAACTGTCGCTGCTATGTGATTGTGATGTGAGTAACTCCATGCAATGATGGATCAATGACCCGGTGACAAGGGAGTGCTCGCGCACGCGCACCCAATTTAAATCTTTGATTACCATTTTGTCACTGAAAGTCTGTGTTCACAATACAAGGCATTTTTGACGTTGGAATTATACCAAGAAGTGTTTTATTTTACTTACACACACACACACACACACACACACACACACACACACACACACACACACACACACACACACGCACACACACACGCACACACGCACACACACTGTGACTGATGACAAAGTAATCTTTCCTCACTGTTTTCTCTACCTTGTACACGGCGACAAATGCAATGGAAACACAGTGCGACTGCGCGCTGTGTTTGAACCGGAAGTTAGTTCTCTATCGTCTCCTTCCCATGATGCGTGTCAGGATTCACTTAATGGATGATTGTAAATAATGATAAGATAAATATAATTATGAGAGATATGACAAGAGAACATGGGTGGACTTTATATACTTATATATGATACTCTGTTAATGTGATAATCAGAGGCGAGATAGACCACTAAGATTAACTAAGATGAACTGAGATGAACTAAGATGAACTAATATGAACTAAGATGAACTAAGATGGTATAACTTTAACATGCTCACCTCAAGATAAACATCACAGTTCATCGTTCATGTTAACCCAGACTCTATGACGTCATATTCCACAAGTATTGCTGTGAAAACTAGATTGCATGTGATTGTGTTGTACTCTAAAGAAAAGACTTAAGTTCCTTTAGAATGGCCACTCTATCAAGTTTTATAGCTCTATCATGAATTGTCCAGTACTTTTATATACCAACACTGCATTTGATCTAATTTGTAGAATGAAGTTTTGTACACCAACACGGACATACCGCGTTTCGTCAGACCAGCCCTTGACTGTCTTTGTAGATTTCACCGGAATGACTTACCTGAAATTTAATTCACACCTGGACTTCACTTCTAATCCCAGTGATGCATTTTTGGTTTTAGTTTGGCTCATTAGTGGACTATTTTGCCTCTGGATGATATTTACCGATCTAGGCTAATGTTTGGTGAATGCAGAATGAATTCAGTTTATGTTTTGCAATATCACTATACACTGTACATTCACTTCAGCTCTGTGCTAGGCACAGTGAACTCCAGGCTCTTGTCATCTTTGAGTACCAGGACTGGCCGAGTCTGGCTTGGTCATTGCACACCGGACTACACTCTTCTTGTAGGACTGGTCGAGTCTAGCGTGGTCATTGCACACTGTTCTCTACTGACTGGGTTTCTCGCTCATTATTATTGATGTCATATTTTATAAATGCAACATAAATAAAAACAATATTTTCCAACTGCCAAAAGAGGTTGCAGATTGAATATAACACTAATACAAATATATTTGTTCAATGTTGCTTTGTTGGGGTCCGTAAATCTCTCTCTCTCTCTCTCTCTCTCTCTCTCTCCCTCCCTCTTTCTTTCTCTCTCTCAATCGTCTTTGACCAGCAGAGCAGGTATTTTCACTTTGTCTACAGTAAAATGGAAGGTACTTTAACTGTTTCCACTGTTTCTCTTTCTCATTCCTTCTCTCTTTTAGTTTCTTCCATCTATCTCTCTCCTTCCCTCCCTTCTTCCCACTCTCCTTCTCTTCCTATCTCCCTCCCTCCCTC
>JAWQUT010000521.1:289513-300918 GCA_033807755.1 Ellobium chinense | reverse complement strand
GGGGGGGGGGGGGGCTTGTTCATCAGGCAGTTTTTCTCCCCGAATTAATTGGTTACAAGTAAACAGTCTTTACATAATCGCCTACAGTCTCCACTATTCAAACAATTGTCTCAATGATTTGAGGTAAAACAAAGTAAATAGCCTGATGTGGGTGGGTGGGTGAGTGAGTGAGTGAGTGAGTGAGTGAGTGAGTGAGTGAGTGAATGAATGAGTGAGTGAGTGAGTGAGTGAAAGAGACGAAGAGTAGCAGTGGAGAAAGAAGCTACGAACAGTGAGAGACACGTTATTACACAGCAGGCTGCACAACAAACATGCAGTACTCAGTGAGAAAGCCACACCAGGACCAAACCATAAGAACAATGTACAGTTGTGTCAGCTAAAGCCATTGCAAATCACAAGTCATTGACTGGTCTTGAGTGGAGAATTGATGTGGTCAAACACCACCGTCAAGGCCAAGTTCAATGTGATCATAGAGGCCACTTCATGCAGTGCCAGAGTTCTTGATTAACTGTCAACACTCAGGATGTCCTGCATGACAACACCAGCAACAACAACAACAACCACAGACAACACCAGCAACGACAATGGCAGTAACCATCAGGAGCGTATCAAGACAACAACGGCCCTGTCCGGTCCCATTAAGTCCATACCACATTCTTTCTTTCTTTCTTCAAGAAGAATTCTATTTCAGTGTGGCCGTAGACGTAGAGCTGCAGCCCAACCAACTCCAGTCGTCATCACTGTCTGTGGCGGCAATAACAATTTCAGTAATATTGTAGTAACAGGAGTGATGGTAGTAGTAGTAGTAGTAGTAGTAGTAGTAGTAGTAGTAGTGATGGTAGTTATAGTAGTAGTAGTGATGGTAGTTGCAGTAGTAGGAGTAGTAGTAGTAGTAGTAGTGATGATGATTGTTGTAGTAGTGATGGTAGTAGTAGTAGTAGTAGTTGTAGTGATGGTAGTTTTAGTAGTAGTAGTAGTAGTGATGGTAGTTATAGTAGTAGTAGTTGTAATGGTAGTATCATTGTAGTAGTTGAAGTGATGGTAGTTGTAGTAGTAGTGATGATGGTAGTAGTTATAGAAGTAGTAGTAGTGATGGTAGTTATAGTAGTAGTAATTGTAATGGTAGTATCATTGTAGTATTTGTAGTGATAGTAGTTGTAGCAATAGCAGCAGTAGCAGCAACAGTCGTAAGAACGACCACAACGACATCAGTTTGTGGATTCCTAAGCTAGAATATGAATAAAGGGAGTGTTGGAGACACTACACTGTCACTCAGCTCTTACAAGTGGGTTTAAAATACTGGTCACACACCTGGCACATCCACACACAAATCACACAGCCTAAATAGAGTGAGCAGAAGAAACATTCCAACTCAACTACAGGCTGAGGTTATCAGGTTCATGCAGTTAACAATCAGAGTGAGTATTATACAAAGGTCTTGTTTTTTGTTTTTCTGTTTTTTCTTTGTTATTTGACCTAAACTATCAAGATATTTTCTTCCTGTAAATCTAGACAGGATAATTCTCGACACATCACTCCGTGACTGACGTATTATGTCAGTGATAGTCTGGTCTCGAGTCTTTCTACAGTTGTCATTAAATCAATGACAAAAATCAGGTCACAATGTAAGAAACATTGCCTGCAGCAAGGACTGTACACAACAGTAGATAACTAGCTTGGACTGAGACGGACTGTGACGTCAGTCAATTAATGTTGACAGAATGTGTCACATTCAAGACATGATAACTAATAATAATAATAATAACAATATAGCGTTAGGCTACACAGAAACACTATGAGAATCTCATACAAGACAGACTCTGTTGATAGACAAAACAATCTCTGAAATTTAAGGAGAATTTAAGACAACACTACTAGAACAGCTTTCTCAGAGTATCTGATTGAAATTCGCAAGGAACAAAATCACTGTAGCATAACATGTGTTCAAATCCAAGTTTGTTAATAAGGAAAGTTACAGTTGAAAGCAGCCAAATGAATGAGATAAATATCATAGAGATGGTCATATCATGTTAGAATGAAACTGGTGAGTGAAAAACTTTATCGGGAATGTCAAGAGTTAATATAATCTTTAACACCTGAACGGACTCGAGAGAAATGTGGAATGAAAAATCAGCACACGACTGAAATTTACTATGGGGAAAAAAAAAAAAAGCAGAGAAAATCAGACTAGACCAGAATGAAATTTGTGGAAGATGATTATTTTGTCTGTTAGTTTACACAGAATCAAACCCGGTAGAAAAACAACAACAACAACAACAAAAAACTGAGAGACAAGAATCGAAACTGAAATAAACTCAAGTAAGACGTGAGCGAAATTAGAACAAACAAAACTGTATTTCAAAAGAAATAAAAGACAGTCAAAGAAGGGACGGAGTTTAGGGAATTTAGGGTATTTTGCCTAAAATGTGAGGGGGGAGGGGAGAAGAGGTGGGGGGAGATGTGTATNAATGAGAGTGAAGCCACTAGAGCTGAGTGAGAGACTGGCACAGGTTCAAAATGCTCACGATGCTAAGACTTGAATTACCTGTGATGCCGTCAGCATCCGCCTCCTCCCAGCCAGGGTGTGCTCACCTTGGAGACAAGCAACACGCACCTTTACTCACGGTGATCAGGACACATTAAACTGAGAAGCTACTCTTACTCACTCACTCACTCACTCACTCACTCACTCACTCACTCACTCACTCACTCACTCACTCACTCACTCACACTCACTCACTCACTCACTCACTCACTCACTCACTCACTTACTCACTCGCTACACCGAACTCAGCTACACTTGGCTAGAACTGATTTCTAATTTGTAGAAAACCACTTTCGCGCTTGATTTTTTGTTTTCTGTAGAACTGTGTTCATTTTGAATATAATAGGATTATATAAACATAATAAGAGAGAGAGAGAGAGAGAGAGAGAGAGAGAGAGAGAGAAGATCAGAAAGACTGAGAGACACAACACTCTGTTCCTAAACACAGACCAAGCGCACGTGAATAATGGAAGAGAATTATCAATCGATACTCACTTCGAAACTTTGAAGAACTTCTTGGATTTCTGTAACCAGCTTGAATCTAGAAATCTCTTGGATTTCTTCTTCTCCTCTGTAGTTGGAGATGCTGGTACTACTTCCCCCTCGGAACTACTCGACAGGGGCCGCGCCTCGCCCGTTGCTGTCGCTCCTGATGTTGCTGGCGACGATGCTCTTGCCATTGATGTAGAAGGTCCCTCAGCTTCAGCAGCCGCCGCCGCAGCAGCAACTGCTTCAGCCCGTACACTCTCACTAGGGTCCCAGCTGCGGGCTTGTCTGGACTTGGTGATGGACTCAGCAGACTGAGACTGCTTTGCGTAAAGTGAAACTCCCAAGTCGAAGGATATTGACTGCTTACACAATACACCGACTGTCCCCATTTTGCCTCTCCCCGCCCCTTTCCTTTCCGGAGAGAGAGAAGAAGGGAATCTGCCCGACTCTCCCTTCTTCTCTCGAGACGATTTGCCAGATTTTCCTTTGGATTTGGACGCTTTCTTGCCGACGTCCTCGTGTGGTTGTGACCGTGGTGAAGATGTGCTTGATGCTGGTTGTGATCTGATTCCCTCGTCATATCCTGGAGCCTTGCGGCTCTCGGCCTCTGACACACAGTATGTGGCTGCCCTGCCTCTCGCTGCCTCCTCGGTGGCTGCTGCGTGTTCACTCGCCCCTGGCGTTGAAAGCGCTGGCAGCGACTGGTGATTGGTCGGGCCTATAGTTGAGTCTGGTTTCTGGGAGCTTTCACCATCTGATCCGGAGGACATGGACGAGACCATCTGGTAAGACGCCTCTGATGTCGGCGACGTCGACGACGAAAGCACCATGGCGATTTCGCATGACTTGCGATGTTGAGCCTTGGTGGCAGAACTGTTTGTAACGTCTTGCGGTCGGTCAATGTCCGTCTCTGACAGGGTCCTCTCTGTTGTCCCACTGTCTGGATGGCCATTAAACGCCTGGGTCAGTTTCTTTACCTGGCCTTCATTGGTTAAGTCTTTCAAAGGAGCTACTACACTCTTGTGAGATTCTGGTCCGCTGGGAGAGGAAAGTTTTCTCACTATGTGGGTCACAAACTCTGACTGAGCCCGAGGTGAATCAGTCCGTTTGAGAGAAAGGTCAGAGTTTGTTGTTGACGACCCGGTACTCCGCACTGGAGTTGTCTCCCGCGACAGTCGCTGAACTATCGCGTGAACATATGTGCCCGAAACATTTTCTTTGTTGTAAGCGGTTTTCATCGTGTCTGGCTTGTGCTCGTCTTTCGGAAGGTACCTCTGCATGATGCGAGTGGCATAGATAGAGTGACCACTCCGATAGCGCTGACTTTCTTCTAATAACTCTGCCGCCGGTTTGAGTCTTCGCACGCGTTGCACTAGGCCTACTCGCGGCAGATGGAGAGTAGGGCTCGGTGTCTTTCGCAGTTCGATTGGACGGTCTTCAGTTTCACAAACCGTGGCACGTTTTTCAAATCGGTTGATGGCATCTTGCAGGGGTTTTGTGGTTGGGGAATCAGGGGCCCCGCGGTCCATGTCGCCAACACTTTTGGACCGAGGGCCCTTGTCAGCAGCGGGGGAGGCAGAAGGGGACTGTCTCACAGGCGTAGTCTGTCGAGGTAAAGGTGGCTTTCCTCTCGCTGCCACTGGACTGCCCTTGGGGGAAATAGCGCGATAATCTTTGAGTTTTGTGTCTCTCTCCTCCTTCTGTCTTCGCAATAATTTATGTTTGCTAACTGGACTCCGTGGAGACTTGGAGCCAGCTTTGCTTTGGTCACTGGTCGGTGGTAAATCTCGTCTAGTCGTGTCAATTGGGGGCTGCTGGGGGCTGACGCCCCCCACCGCCCCTAGCTCTGAGTCAGTGGTTAGTTGTGTCTGCTCTACTACATGTGGGGTTTCTGTACATTCCATCACAGACGGTGCTGGGGAATAGTCATCATCGATGATCGGTGCAGCTTTGACAAGTCTGGGTTTCTCCAGGCTTCGCTGCTTTGGAATGGATTGGTCAAGGGTCTGTGTAGTACTGGTCTGCCGAGGGTCTTTCCCAGGGGAAGGGGCTGGAGAAAGACCCTCACTTTCTGTCTTCTTCAAAGTGGAAGACCCCTTTTCCACCTTGCGTTTCGCTCGTTTCAGCTCCTCAATTTCCTTATGGAGAGGCGCTGAGTCACAGAATGTGGTAATGTCAGGTTTGGCTGACGACGCTTTCTTAGTGCTCTCTTCTCCTGGACTCACACTTGCAGCTGCGCTCGCCAGAGTTGGTGGTGACTTTTCCTTTGGACCTTTTGATGCTTCTATCACTGTTGCCGGTGTTGGTGGAGTTGTCGGCGTGGTCGGCGTGGTCGGCGTTGTTGGTGTTGTTGGTGAGGATGATGCTGCTGATGTTGCCGGTGATGTCGCTGAAGACGATGTCAGCTGTTCAGTGGAAGACTTCCTTGGTGGTAAATGCATGGTGGTCCTGGGCAATTGTAGTGTAGAAATACCCTCCTGGCCTCCATGTCGTGCTTCTTCCACACGCTCCAGCGGAAACGACCTCCGAGCAGTAGGACTTTGCCTCTTCTCCTGCCTGCCTATAGTTGGCGTCAACAAGTGTCTTTCCACATGATCTGTGGACTGCTCACGAGCTGCCCCGGGACTGGAATGTAACTGACCAGCGGCGCTCATGGGCGGGGCAACCGGAGCGCCACCTGCTGCGGCTACTGCCGAAGGTGAAGCAGGCGCGGAGATGGAGGAACTAGCGGCAGATGCCAGAATGACGTCCTCTGGAGACAGACGAGTATGTAAGGTACCGAGACAATTGCCAAGACATTCAAATCTATTCCGGAGACTTAATTAAACTTACATCTACACTTCCACATACCACAACAGTTTCCTAGGAATCATTGCTTACGAGAGACATCGTGCCTTTGATATGTCGGAGAGCATTAAGCTTCTGTTGGAGATCAGTCTGAAGAACGTTTAAACTTTAACCAAGACGTGTACTTACATTTGTATCCTATGGGCAGCATAGTGGGTAGAAAAGAGAAACAGACATTCTGAGCAAATATTAACATTAAAAAAAAATGCCATAAAGGTTTAAGCATATAATTGTGAAGAACTGCAAACGAACATCTTCCTATGTTATTGTAGTCAAGATCACCACTCATCATCATCACCATCATCATCATCACAGTAATACCAGGGCCAGCAAGAAACGGACTCTTCACTTAGCAACTACAGAGATCTCGCAAATACAACAGTTTCAGATCAACTGCCGTCTATCGACATAAGGCTCAAGTGCAAGATATGATTTTTTAATAAAAAATTATCGTCTTTTCATTGGAACGATCTCTTAGGCAATAATTTTCACTCATCGAAACGTTGATCTAAAAATCAAGAGTTAACATAATAATATGGTAAATTGGATTCATATTATGATTTGAATGGTCATGAATAAAAACACATTCATGGCAGCCAGTGAATAAAACCATTTACACGTTTGTAACACAGATACACCTTCCATAGGTCACATTAAAGTAGACAATAATGAGACAAGGTTCCCTCCATCTTGAAAAGGTAACATGAAAGTCAGTTGATTGTTAAGTCTTCAGTTTTCTTATCCAGATACGCCATGCTGTATTATCAATCTTTGGTTATCTGAGAACATAATATGTTAGTTTGATATTATATACAGTTATTTTCTTATTGCTTGTCTTAATATTATACATTATTTTCTCTTCCATTGTAAGCCTTGACATTTCTTTTACACCTTGTGTTCGTACTCTGTGACGAGAGACCATGTCCCAACAAACAGCAAAATCTCACCTGCAATATACGGAATGTTGATACGTGGTGTCTCCTCTGGTCTGGACCTCGGCTCCTTCTGGGTCCCAGATCTTATGCCTGCTGCTGATGGAAGTTCAATCTGAAAGGGTAGAGCGTTGGGGGTGGGGGGTGNCAGAGGGGAGGGGCAAGAAAAAAGAGATGGCCATGTGATGTGTAGACGAACAGATGAGCGCCTGTTGCAGTAGACGTTGATGTTAACCCTCTATATACCTAGCAATGTTTCAATCTTGTCACTAGTTAGCTGTAGACAGTGTTACTTAGTAAGGACTTTAGTTTGAATCAACTTGTCTTCATCTTATTAAAGAAAGTTTATTTGGATCAACCTGGCCATTATGGTCATGGCGTTGATTCACAGTCTAGAGTTCTTAGGTTTAATTTCCATCCTCGTCATCTTCTAAATGCCCAGGGAAAACATTTCATTCGAATTTTACTCAGTTCTCCCATCTACAAAGTGGGTAAAAGGCTGTAGGAAGTGAGAGATGATGTCTTCATTCTTGTAATTAGACACTGTGAGACAGCTGTGGCAATGTATATTCTCTAGGGAGTTGAGAAAATCATTGGCTGACTGAGTGTGATAAGGCAATAAATACTGAGAATTAAGGAAAAACGGCATTGCCCCGATACGAGACCACTACATCATATTATTATAATTATTATTATTAGTATCGTCATAGTGAAAATTCTGTCCCATTGTACTGGTAGTTCAGGGTCAGTCAAAGTCACAAGCACAGGAAAAAGAAATATCATTATGACAACCTCAACACTAAAACAACACGAACTTCCACTCAGAGGAACCATTGATACCTAACCCAGTGGTTTTCAAACTTACATTTCTCAGGGTGTTTCACTGCCTCAGAGAAAACAAAAATTGAATTGTTTAACTACATGACAAAGTGACGTCATCTTGGAGAAACTTCACCACATAAGCGAAGGCACGTGACTCAAGATAGAAATGGTGTGGGTTCAATTCCACTTGAAAAATGTTATAAATGCCTTGGGAAAACATTCATTTTCCTCAGGGCACATATCTGTAATTTGTTATACACACTGAACGATACTGTCTCAATGTTAGTCATAACCGCCTGTAAAATATCTGCGTTCTATTCACTCATGGTGTTGAGAATGTTATTGAATACTTTGGCCTGATATGGTCATAATATTGTGAGGTCAGCTGTTAGCCGTTACTGAGTTTAATAAACTCACGACCATTATGATTATTACTATAACTTGACAAAATCTCACCAGGAATATAACAAAACCAAAAACAGCACATGTGTCCCCCACCCATCCCTTCATACCTGGGCTTGTGGTCTGTGTCTGTCTGCACCACTGAATGTGTTCCAGCGCCTGAGAGAAGCAAACCTCTTGGCCTCGTGGAACTGGTAGAGTTCTGTCTCTCTTCTCGTGATGTCCGCCTGCAGCAGCAGGTTGTTGACCTCCTGGAGTAACAGTTGACGTTTGATGACCATAATCTCCCGGTTCCTCTCCAGGTGGCTCAGCCTCAAGTTGTTCATCTGAAGTCAGACATCACCAACATTTTCACTCCAGCTTACACAAGTGACTTTTGCTTCATTGCAAATCAGAGAGCAGATGCCATTGAGACAGGGGTGGGGGAGAGAGATGATGGAGAACATAATATAGTGTATGTCTATCTATTAGTCATTTATCCATTTTCAATAGCCATAATCGAAATCTCCACTTTTACCAAATCACAACACTCTGTGAATGTCTGAGTCCATGACAACACTCTGTGAATGTCTGAGTCCATGACAACACTCTGTGAATGTCTGAGTCCATGCCACCACTCTGTGAATGTCTGAGTCCATGCTACCACTCTGTGAATGTCTGAGTCCATGTCACCACTCTGTGAATGTCTGTGTGTCCATCACTGGATTCAAAACTTGAAGCAGGCAGATGTTGGATGTAGGGCAGGAGTAGAAAACTAAAAAGTCACAAGAGTGAAAACCCTAGCGATTGTGATCTGGTGTTGAACAACTCAGTCTTACCTGCACCTGTAACTTCATGGCCTGGCTGTACAAAGTCTCGAAGGTAGAGAGAGCCAGAATCTTTTGACTTTGTTCCTCTAGAGAAAAAGACATAATAAATTACAATTAGTCATAATGAACAGAAGTAGACAGCGGGTGTTCACACGATGAAACATACACTCACGTTTTACACAAGACCCTCACAAGTTCACTAAATTCCATAACGGGCTCACTTTATGACAACACTATGCATCCCAATGTTCCATTCCACCCAGCCAATCACCAGCTATACCAGATAGTCGTTATGTGGCAGAACTGACTGACTTTCGAACACTGTTTATGTTCTTCTTAAGCTGTTGCGCTATTCAGAGGTCAAAGAAATCTGATTGGTTATTGTGATCTGTAATACTGACTTGATATTACACCCTTTACTTCCCAGTTTATTAGGAACACAACTTCCCATACACAATCAAGACCATAGCAGAACGTAGTTAGTACTTTGATACATTCTTTCATGTTAAGTACTTAGTACATATTTTCAGCACTTGCAGTTATCAATGTTGCTTTTATACGATTGCTGTGATGGACAAATTATATTGTTAGCGATATGACAATGTCATCTGTTGCCCTAAACACTCCCCTCCCTCCCCCTCCCCCTCTTCCAACACTTCAATCGAGTCTTACTTGACTGCGTGGCCTGTACCAACATGCGTCTCATCTGATCGACCAACTCCACCAGCTCCGTGTGCACAGTTTCCTCCCCTTCTATACTCTGCCACTTGCCCACCTGGAGACACATGGACACAAACACAGTGGATTTATTTTTAACAAAATATTATTAGTCAAAGGTTTCGTATCTAAACAGCTTTTCCAGATTGACAACTGAACCCAGAGACATACACAGAAAAGCAAATGAAAAAGAATTTCAGGGCCAGAAATAGACATAGAAGACATATTTAAAAAAAATGGAAATGATAAAAGTTAAAAGCGTCTGTATTATTTTAAGCATCCGTACTCGTAAACATTCCGACAAGACTACACACACACCCANACACACACACACACACACACACACACACATACACACACACACATACACATATACACATACACACACACATATACACACCCATACACACACAAACATACACACCTATTCACACACACACTCACGCACATAGACATATACACATACACACACACTCACACTCATACACACATACACATACACACACTTACTTACACACACACACACACACACACACACACACACACATACATAAACACAGACACACACACACACTTACACACACACACACACATACACACATACATATACACAGACACACACACACACACAAACACACTCACACACATACACATATACANACACACACACACACACACACACACACACACACACACACACACTCACAAACATACACATATACACATACACACACACTCACACTCATACACACATACACATACACACACAGACACACACACACACACACA
Source organism: Ellobium chinense (assembly GCA_033807755.1). Lineage (NCBI taxonomy): Eukaryota > Metazoa > Mollusca > Gastropoda > Ellobiida > Ellobiidae > Ellobium > Ellobium chinense. Next base: position 290,566 of record JAWQUT010000521.1, on the reverse strand, counting down.
CATACACTAACACAGACACACACACACACTTACACACACACACACACACATACACACATACATATACACAGACACACACACACACACACAAACACACTCACACACATACACATATACATATACACAGACACACATACACACACACACACACACACACACACACACACACATACACATACACAATCCTTTATTCGTCCTCATGTAAGTGCACTAGACTATGATCAATATGAATCATGAAGATGATAATGATGATAATTTTTGTTTTTTTTTTTGCCACATTTTTGAGAATTTTCTATATTTTTGAAAATGAAGATAAGTATGAGAACTCTTTTATGCTTGTCTTTTCTTTTTCTTCCAAATATGGTTGCTTTTATTGCGAAAGTTATAATTCTTGCTTTATTCTTTTAATAAAGGCCCTAGAGCCGAAATGTATAGAATCAATTTTCATTCTTCTTCCTTACCTAGATTTTTAATAAATTCCGTGAATTAAGGTTGAGCTTTTAATTTTTCTGTTTTAAATGAAGAGGACCATGATGATGACGATGATGATGATGATGATGATGATGACGATGATGATGATGATGATAGCAATTGCCAAAGATGATGATGATGATGATATTGATGATTTTCTTTTCACTGCACACATTCTGAGAATATCTAGTATGTTGAAAATGATGACAGTAATGATGATGATGATGATGATGATGATGACTGGTCACCTTGCCTGTTTGTGTTCAACTTTGTTTCGTCCCTTGTCGAATATTTGTATTTGTTCAAGCTTTTTATTTTTCATGACTATTGATGACGTTTTAAGAGAGAAAAAAATCTTCCCTTGTGCCATTTTCTTCTTAGTTCATTACTTTCTGCACCCGAAGAAGGACGCCAGTCCAAAAGGTTAGCACTAAATATGTTAAATTCTTATAGTTTTCTTTCTTTCCTTATTTATATCCAGTGCGGAGTAATGTTTTGTAAATAATAATAAAAAAATAATAACGATGATGATAATGGTGATGTTCTGCGCCAGTTGAATGACATGAGCAGCTGAATTTCTTA
>JAWQUT010000521.1:254731-277724 GCA_033807755.1 Ellobium chinense | reverse complement strand
CACACACACACACACACACACACACACACACACACACACACACACACACACACACACACACACACACACACACACACACACACACACAGTGTTGGCAAGAAATGCACCAAATTTAAAAGCAATTTTTTAAAAATTTAACATTTCGTTACTTCCTTTTCCTTCCCTACTTTCATCCCCAAGAAGAAATTTCCCGAAACCACAATGGTATACTTAGAATAACACAAAATGTTAATAGGGCCAAAACAAGAAAAAAACCAATAGGTGTCAAAGACTTTCATGGCCAGACCGAAGGAAGGGAGAGAAGCGAGTGTGCCAAAGACAAATACACACACAAAAAAAGGATGGAACTTTTAGCGTTTTTGCCTCGATCACTCTTCGCCCGTTTCTAATTTGATAGCCTGTGATCAGAAATATTTTCCAACACCGCCATGATCTTGTTCCTAGCTTCTTCCGCCTCTTGTCTCGACTTTAGATCCTACACGATTTAATTTTATTAACCGAAAATGTCTTACCACATCCAAAACTTAACTCTTACCACATCCAAAACGAAACTCTGTTTACTTTTGAGTGATACCTGAGATGTCAGATAAAAAAAAAAGAAAAATTAATCTGAAACTGTTTATTCACTGATACCAATGTAGGTCTTTGTAAATAACGTCCATATCATCTGTAGTACTATTTATACCAATGTAGGTCTATGTAAATAACGTCCATACCATCTGTAGTACTATTTATACCAATGTAGGTCTTTGTAAATAACGTCCTTACCATCTGTAGTGCTATTTATACCAATGTAGGTCTTTGTAAATAACGTCCATACCATCTGTAGTACTACTGATACCAATGTAGGTCTTTGTAAATAACGTCCATACCATCTGTAGTACTAGAAAGCTACAAGATCCATTGGCATTAAGAAAGAAACATTGTAGGAAGGAATTTTGACCAGAATAGTCAACTGTTATAGCCACGTGATATCTTCCTCAGTCATTAGACTAATCCACTTCACGGCAAACATTGGACACCGTGAGAATTTTTTGTTTTTGGTAGCAATTCAGCACTAAACAAGTATGATCAGGCTGGTGAAGGAAGACGAGAAATTCACAGCTACTTCTGTGCGGACACTGGCTGCTCCTGACATGAGATGTTACAGAGAGTTCATGAGGTTACCATCAACTGCATAGGACAACAAATCAAAACATATCAGACCTTAGTAAAATAAAAAATACTACAGGCAAAGATGTCTGAATAGAGAAGGAAAAGACAACGAAACCCAGATAGATACATGCTATCAGTAGCAGGATGAAACACGGCATAGTTTCGGTGTGCGCGCGCGCGCGTATGTGTGTGTGTGTGTGTGTGTGTGTGTGNTGTGTGTGTGTGTGTGTGTGTGTGTGTGTGTGTGTGTGTGTGTGTGAAGGAGGAAGGGGGGAGGTGGGGAGAACAACAACTGACAGACGACAGTACCAGTAGAAAAGCAAGCCAAGCCCTCCATGAATTCAAGAGATAAAAACGATTTTTATTATTCTACTGGCATGAAGATGAACACGTTCGGTCAACCTAATTTTTTGTTTCCTAGGTGTAAACCTCTTGGAGGTCGCTGACAAAGCTATAAATTATATGACACTCGCCTTCTTTGGTCGAGCAGTGAACCAGTAGTGAGCACATACAGTGAGTACTAGAGGACTATACTAGTGAGTCAACTTGTCTGGCCATACCAGCCCTACACAGCTCACACCAGTTAAGGACCCACTTTTATCAGTAACCTCTGGCCATGATGGTACCATGAAATCTGATAACCAACCGCCGTTGTACAAAGGGAAGTAAATCCGCTGGAAACTTCACTGGCCTTACGGCGTTTTATAGTGATATTGCCAGGCCAATGGGGGTGAGCTCGCAGAATCAATGTGCGACCATAGCGTCATTTATTTACTGCACTAGCACGGCCTCAGGTCGACGGCTGTACATCATCGTGTGACAGGCACAAGATAAAAATAACTGCCGTGAACTATCGGTACCACAGTGGGGCAGAGAAAGAAAGAGAGAGAGAGAGAGAGAGAGAGAGAGAGAGAGAGAGAGAGAGAGAGAAAGAGAGAGAGAGAGAGGGAAGGACTCATGCACCCCAAGGTAACCAAGACTTGGCGGAGATAAATCAATCAAACTGAGCTGAATTGACAAAGTTTAAAAATTTTGAGCAAATTCAGAAAAGAGATCTGGATAGAAAGAACGGAAGAGGAGAAACAACTGAAAACTGGGCAGAAGATGCAGAAATGAAGGCATTAAGTTACATAAAGTTCATACCATGTATTATATAGTGTGACTGTGCTACTGTGTGACGTCCGAACCATGTATTATATAGTGTGACTGTGCTACAGTGTGACGTCCGTACCATGTATTATATAGTGTGACTGTGCTACTGTGTGACGTCCGTACCATGTATTATATAGTGTGACTGTGCTACTGTGTGACGTCCGTACCATGTATTATATAGTATGACTGTGCTACTGTGCGACGTCCGAACCATGTATTATATAGTATGACTGTGCTACTGTGCGACGTCCGTACCATGTATTATATAGTATGACTGTGCTACTGTGCGACGTCCGTACCATGTATTATATAGTATGACTGAGCTACTGTGCGACGTCCGTACCATGTATTATATAGTATGACTGTGCTACTGTGCGACGTCCGTACCATGTATTATATAGTATGACTGTGCTACTGTGTGACGTTCATAACATGCATTATATGACCGTGTTACTGTGTGACATTCATAACATGTACATATGACCGAGCTAAGTGGTCAGGATGAAGGTTTGTGACACCTACTAGAGGGGCAAATCACTCACTGTTTGCAACCCGATTAATCCGCTAATATAATTATGAAATCCCCCTTTTTGGGGGCCCTGCCAGCCAGTGTTAGGATGTAGAAATATGTAAAATGACCTGGGATCTAAATAAACCATCCCGTTTTAAAGTTTCAGGTACAATTTGAGCTTTCTAGATACAAAAATAAAGCGTGTAGGCCTATGTATTCGCACGCGGTCAAAACCAGCCAAATGAAAATTGGGGACCAAATAAGAATTTGAGTTGACCTTTTTCGAAAGACATTTGTGAAAAATTTTGGGAGTTGATCCCCCTCTTTTTTCCCGTTAAAGATCGGGCAAAAGAAGTACTTTAACCTCCATGGAAGAAATTTCCCCAAATCACAGTGGTATATGTAGAATAACACAAAATGTTAATAATGCCAAAAGAAGGAAAAACAATAGGTGTCAAAGACCTTAAAAGAATGAAACAGACAGAAAGAGGAAACAGGTAGGGAGTGGGGAAGAGAAAGAGTGGAGGGGAAGGGAAAGAGTGGAGGAGAAGGGAAAGAGTGGAGGGGAAGGGGAAGAGTGGAGGAGAAGGGGAAGAGTGGAGGAGAAGGGAAAGAGTGGAGGGAAAGGGAAAGAGTGGAGGAGAAGGGAAAGAGTGGAGGAGAAGGGAAAGAGTGGAGGAGAAGGGGAAGAGTGGAGGGGAAGATAAAGAGTGGAGGAGAAGGGAAAGAGTGGAGGAGAAGGGAAAGAGTGGAGGAGAAGGGAAAGAGTGGAGGGGAAGGGGAAGAATGGAGGAGAAGGGAAAGAGTGGAGGAGAAGGGAATGAGTGGAGGAGAAGGGGAAGAGTGGAGGAGAAGGGAATGAGTGGAGGAGAAGGGAAAGAGTGGAGGAGAAGGGAAAGAGTGGAGGGGAAGGGGAAGAGTGGAGGAGATGGGAAAGAGTGGAGGAGAAGGGGAAGAGTGGAGGAGAAGGGGAAGAGTGGAGGGGAAGGGAAAGAGTGGAGGAGAAGGGGACGAGTGGAGGAGAAGGGAAAGAGTGGAGGAGAAGGGGAAGAGTGGAGGAGAAGGGGAAGAGTGGAGGAGAAGGGAAAGAGTGGAGGGGAAGGGGAAGATTGGTGGGGGAGGGACATTACTGTTATATTTGTTATGGAGTAAAGTTTTTCAAATGTGCTTTTTACAGTTCTCTGGAATCTTCCATTGTACTGCGTTCATGTCTATGTAACCATTTCCATTATCCATTTCTGATGCATTCTGGTCCAGCACCTGTGAGCATTGCGGGGAAACAGGACTTCTGCTTTCAGCAGACAACACCCTGTCTTGCAGCGTTCACAGGCACCTTTATATTCAAAAATTACGTTTATTCTATTCAAAGAATGAAAAAGAGGTATAGGAAAAAAGAAGAAGAAAAAACAAAAATGTTTCCACTTGTCTGACAAAAAGAGATGGCCATGTCAAGAAATATGTCTGTGGTATCAGATGATCACAAAAAACGACCTTTCACTACCCTGGCTGGCTAGACAGTTTCATATGGTGTATTCTGGGACAGAGATAGGAGTCAGTTGGTCTGTGAGCGAGCACTGTCAAAGACATAACTGCTCTCAGCCAGAACTCTCGTACAGTGATGTGTCTGAATCATCATAATATCTTGGCTAGGGAGAGGAAGGTGATCAGAGAGAGAGGTATCGCAGTAATAGGGAAACTTACAGCATAATTATTGTATACCCCATACTTCTTAAAATGTGTGTATGTGTGTATATATATATGTGTGTGTGTGTGTATGTGTGTGTGTGTGTTTGTGTTTGTATGTGTGTTTGTTTTGTGTGTGTTTGTGTGTGTGTGTGTGTGTGTGTTTGTTTGTATGTGTTTATTTGTGTGTGTGTGTGTGTCTGTGTGTGTGTTTGTATGTGTGTGTGTGTGTGTGTGTGTGTGTATAATTTGTGTGTGTATGTGTGTGTGTGTTTGTGTTTGTATGTGTGTTTGTTTTGTGTGTGTTTGTGTGTGTGTGTGTGTTTGTTTGTATGTGTTTATTTGTGTGTGTGTGTGTGTGTGTGTGTGTGTGTGTGTGTGTGTGTGTGTGTGTGTAAAACTGAAACTCACGTGACGATATGCGATTTGGTGAGACATTCGTCTCCTGCACTGGTACACGTTTCGTCATCGGCGTCTCCCAGGCTGGCTTCAGAATACTTTTCTACAGGGGAGGTGTCTTCGGGAGAGTCCCAATAGGGCTGCAAGGTGAGAGGAGGCGGAGGGGACGCCTTTTCCCCACCCTCAGCCCTCTCTCCGTCTAGAGAAAACCTCACCGGTTCCGGCTTGGACATGGAGTCAAGGCGGCCACCTGGTAAGAAGGCGAGGGAGGTGTGTGAGTGCAGGACACAGTTTCAAACTTGCTACAGAAATAAACTGAGTGTGTCGACGAGTTGGTCTTTAAAAATGATTACTTCCCTTGCTTTTTTTGAGTGTTTGGTGAGAGTGCATGTATTGTCGGTTGTATGTTGCATCTGACCCGTACAGTTTGGGATACTTGAAAGAACTCTAGTCTTATGTCTGATATGTAGCATAAAGAAACAGTTTAAGATATTGTTCTCAACACACATGATCCTTGTAGCCTTGTGGGAACAAAAAAAAACCAAAAGCATCAAATCCTGTCTTGGATATACGCTCTGAACTAAGAGTAACGTTCATAGCTACATCGCCATTTACTGTGGGGTTGACCCTGAGCAAGGAAGTATCGAGGATGTTGCAAGATAGCTTTACTAGGTGTGTTGAAGAAGGAGAATATCTCACAGCATTTCTAGCCAGACCAACACTCACCTTGTCTCATCTTCTGAGCCTCCAGATAGATGGAATTGGACACGTCGTGAGATAGGCCTTTCTTAAGTTCCCACTCGTGCAGCTTGCGTGCAAAGTCCGCTGTCACTTTGTATTCTGAAAAACAACGTCACGGAATCTTTTACTGTTTCACACATAAAAGACATAATATTTCCATGGTAACACAGTGTGATCTCACGACCTCCTCTACTCGAACAATGACGTCTTCTCTGTATTCCTCTGATCCTAAATCCCTAATGTCTCTGTTAAACTAAAATCACAGACTGGCGACACATTTTCATCCCTGGTACCCTGGCATATGAATTCATGAAGTCATACTGTAAATCATTCATCGTTTTGGCCTCGAAAAATGAGAGAAATAGTTTTGTGTCCCGTAGTATATGGAGACACTATTCCCATACCACTAAACCTAACCCTATGTTTATACGCCAAAAATGGCGGTACGTTCTTCCGGCTTTTCTTTTCTCACTAGGAAATACAAGGCTCGTGGTTAGGGACGACAGAGTATACTTATTGTTGAGTTGTGGTATAAATATTGAATTATACCTTCAAAAAAAGCATACTAATTACAAATCTCCTAGGATCAATAAGAGGATGATTGTACTACAGTATACCAACGTAACTGTGTTCATGGTGAGGGAAGTTTATCACGTTTACTCTGCAAGAAGTAATCAAAGATAGTATCTCTCCTCACTAATGGATACATCCTGCCAACACAACCTTTTTAAGCCACGAGTCTGCCAGGAAATATGCGACTCTCTCCGCCGACCACACGAGTGCCTTGTATCAGCTTTTACGAGGGCTGCTCGCGAATTAACGAGGCCTCTTCAAGTCCATGTTCTATTAACCCACTTTCCGAGTTTCTCCCCCTTAGTCTATGGGCGGAATTTTCGGCGTGGCTGTCTGAATATTTCAGTGTCTGTCTAGAACCATGGCAACGGAAATCGTGTTGTCTTGCAGATAAAAATGCTTTTTACCGCTGGTTGAAAACTAACATTATAAGGAAGTGAGACAGGATTATGGCTCACGTGATGCCAATTTGGAGTTTCTTGCGGGAGAGAATCGCATCACTGCAGAAATATGAACAGCATGTCCTATTTAGGAGTCTAGCATTACGACAGTGATATTTATAGACTAAGATATTTAAAGAATATGGTATTTATAGACTATGATTTATAGACTATGGTATTTATAGAGACTATCTGGATAAGTTCACTGCGCGCATGGTGAATGACATTTTCTAATGCGCGTGAAATGTTCATTTCACTACTTATAAACTATATACCATTATAACAAGATTTCCTACAGTTTTCAGTGACGCATTTTACCGTATGTGAGTGTCTGTGTATGGCTCTGTTAATGGTTCCAATAAAATAATGTTATACAGTAACCAGCGAATTATACTCTGTGACATTACTCGTACAGGGACTCTTTCCTTCAAAGCATAAATTATTATGTAGAGAGTAAAACATTAAGAAATGTCTCTGAATATTATGTGCTGTTATATACTGTATAATGCCAAAGGTCAAACGTGCAGTTTCATTCCCAAATAGCTGTCAGTGCTCACAATCCCTGAGTCACCAATTCAGAGGAAGATTTACGGCCTTGACCTCCATATGGCTAAAACCTCACACAATAGTCCATGTAATGATCTCCTGGAAGGAAGGGTAAGGGTAGGGTGAGGGTGGAGGTTTGGGGGAGGGGGCGGGGCGGGGACTTTGACTCTCTTATTATAACAGTAACTGTCCTGCCACAGAGTGTTCAAAAACTAACGGTCCTGTTAACTCGAAATTCACGGTCCAGTCAACTTGAAATTTAGCGCTGAGGAAGCCACTGTTATGCTAATGAGCATCTGCTATGAAAAAGTCATGATGGCGACTATATCTGAATAATATTATTAATTCTGAAAATATTCATTCTTCATAATATAAATCCTATCCGTAATATTCTTTCCAGGAGTTAGCCAGACATTGTAAACAATTCACTGAGAGTTCACTTTGGCACCAGAGTGGTAGATCAATGAAGTTCAATGTAATCTTGACTATACAAGAAAGCGATACACAAAATTGAAAGAAAATTAGCAACATTTTCTTGAGTTATCACTAGTAGGAGAAATGTCAATGTTTACCTCCAATTCTACATTTTTTGCCATTTTCCACTCAGACAAAAATAACAATGATGTCTGTTTTACATCTTTATTTCTCTTTGTTTATAATTTATTTCACCATCTGAACTGCATATTATTATGAATATAGGTTTTCATGACCATAAATAAAAATGCAAAATATATTACACAGGGTTTCACTTTCCATTAAGGCGACTAAGTGCCACTGTTGTCTATAATTGGTTTTAAGGTGGTCACGTGCCGCTGTATATGTTTCCTACCTGCCAGAGGACTCAAGACGGGGTTTTTGAAACTGGCTTCCGACTCGGTCTGGCTCAGTCTTCCCTTCAGTTTCTCCAACTTGGCCTCCCGTTCCAGGGCCCGGAGACGCTCCTTCTCTATCCTCATCTTCTCCTTCTCCAACTTGACTTGCTCTCTCTCCACCTGCACTTGGAAACAGTCAGTGAATTTGGTCTCAGTGACAGTGAATGTGATTACAGCTTGAAGAACCAGTCATTCTAACAATCATTCTAAATCTTAAACTTCAGCCTCCCTCTAATGTCCATTTATAAACGTCTCCCGTCTGTATTTCCTGAACACTGCAAGACTGATCATATTTGGACTTTATTGATAGCAAGTGTCAAACTCTCAGACACCAAAGACACACGTATAAGACCCATCAAACTAACTGCAATCTGACATGCAACATTGATCATAGAATGTTTGTTCCTTATCGTTTTCTCTTATATCTCTTATAATCAAGCGTAGCGAAGAGTGGAATGTTGCACAGTGGAATGTTGCACAGTAAGTTTAACTATACCTAAAATGCAACTTCCACTATGGCTTCATGGTGACAGAGTTAATGAAGCAAGTACTTAAGGAACTGGAGGTTGCGGATTCAAATACCTCCCAAAACGGGAAAAAAAAATCAACAGAAGGACAATGTGAGTCATGACCCAAGTGTCGCCCATCCCCTTTAGAGTATCAGGAACTGAAAGGGCCGAAACATTTGTTAGACAGGGTTATCTTCCTTTAAAGATCTTCTGTTGTCTCGCTCTCCGAGTAGGAGAGTTTCCTATTTACTTATCTGATGTACATTCTTAAGACGTTTTATGTTGATTATGATCTCAATTCTAATATGAGGGTAAGAGGGGAGGGAGGAGAGTGATTTTCTCAATGTTTAAAAGTAACCTTTTAACCCTCATTTTCTACTCCATCACACTTGAATAAGCAAATAATTATGATTGCCATGGCGAAGGCGCCATCTTGACCGGCGTGTGAATCGGAAAATTGACTGTTTTCAAAACCAGTCTAGTCCGCCATATGTTGTTGCTTCAGTGTACCATTATGTCATTAATTATAGGACCACAGTCACCGAACTTTTTTTCAATCCTGAGAGAATACACCCCGTATAACAGGTAGGAAAATTTCCCTATGTGGCAATAAAGAAAAACTTGAATGGATGTATGTTCCTTACCAATAGCTCGTTCAGTACTACTCATGTGGTCTGATTTGATTGCTGATCCAAAATTGTATTCTCACAGACAAAATTGTATTCTCACAGGCAACATTGTATTCTCACAGACAACATTGTATTCTCACAGACAACATTGTATTCTCACAGACAACACAGAGAAACAGACAAGAACCAGAACAAGAGAATAATAATTGTAACAGTGACCTAGTTTTAAGCACCACACCCAAACTAGAAACCAATTTTCCTCGTTCACCTTATTTATGTCATGAAACGGCCATTCATCACACTAGAAAAAGAGGTCTGTGTTGTCGAATGCAATTGGGGACAGAAAATCGATCAAAGCCAAAGATGGGGCAAAATATATCAGGCGATGAGAAAAATTCAGGTCTCCATGTCAGTCTATGTGAAACTGATCTCAGTAAAAATTTGCACCTTGTCTATTGATTAAGAATTCCACAGACAGTCGAGTTGCAAAAATTTAGTTATACATTTATCGTATTCGCGAGCCTCTCGCGTGAATGTTTGATATCAGATTTATGAAATTCGTTATACATAACGAATTTCATAAATCTGATATCAAACAATCACGAGTTTCAAATCCTTTTGCTAAGTAATAAAAAGTGAACTTTTAATCTTGAAAAGGACCCTGAAGTGGCCCTCACCCTGTTTGAAACACACCAATCACAACTGAACTGAATGAACCACAAAATTACGCGGCACAAAGTAGATCCAAACAGCTGACAATGATCAATGAAACTCTAGACCACAGAAACACTGTGACATTTCAAATCCTTTAATTCAAATGTTTAACTGAACTGAAACTGAAAAATGAAGAGGACGATGACAAGCGATAAGACAGACAGACTGAAATAATATGTAAAAAAAAAAAAATCTAGACGGAGGACAGTGAAAATAGTTAGAAGAGAAATGACGTCACATAGTCATGACTCCACAAAAGAAATGACGTCACATATTTATACTTTCAATCAAAGTATTCGGAAGCAGGTCAAAGATCAAATTTATGTAACGTGTGACATACCAAAAAATTATTACACTTTTGTGTCACCAGAAATAGGCCCTGCTTATATGATATAATATTCCTCTTAATATCTTTGACCAAATTACCATTTTCATAAGTATCATTTTCAACTATCGTCGATCCGATGATAAAAAGTCCTAACCCGTATCGAGTAAATTTTTCAGGAGAGTGAAAAAAACTGTCTAACTTTAGCCACGCGCAAGTTATTAAAGCAGTTTTTCTTATATATACTTAGACAAATAGTTTGCATTATTGAGTGCTTCTTTTTTCACTTTAAACATGGTTTTAATATGATATTTCTGGCTTAGCACTTTTTGTCATGCCGATTTTCCGATGATAAAAGGAGCTAACCCCGAAGGACCGGTTAAGCGCTATAATTTGTCACTGTAGATTTCCGATGATAAAAGGTGCCAACCTGAGTCTGTGGCTTTGATCTCAATATAATAAAGGTAAATGGTTACTGTTCAAAATGATTTAGCATTATTCTCATTCATAGAACGTGTACAACAATACAAAACACACATAAAGCAAAGCAATCATCAGTTTTTACATGTTTGAAGAGATTCCAATTTATTGTTTGGACACTTGACAGGGAATAAAGATAAACACAATATTACTACATGTGAACATTGGGCACCCGCAAACATGCATACACACACACATACACACACACGCACGCACACAACACACGCAACCACAAACTCACAACAACATTTGTCAGTCCTCTCCTTCTCTTATTGTCCACCGCTTTCAAAATACAGAATACAAAATAAGGGGGAGAAGGTCCATGCGGAAATATTGATTCATTCATTGTTTGATAAAACATAACCAAATATCAGTATACTGAGCTAAGCATTCATTCATTTTTTCTTTAATTCTCTCTCTCTATCTCTCTCTCAGTCGTTACTTTATTCGTTTGTTCGTTTAATCAATTTGTCCACTTGCTTCCAACCAGTCTCTCATCTCTCTCTCTTTCTCTTTCTCTCTCTCTCTCTCTCTCTCTCTCTCTCACTATCCCTTGTGTCCATGCAAAAATATTCATTCATTCATTCATTCATTCATTCATTCATTCATTCATTCATTCATTCATTCATTTTGTTAAAACATAATCAAATAATAAGTAAATTGACTGTGCATTCATTCATTATGTCTTCGATTCTCTCTCTCAATCTTTCATTTATTCGGTTTTTTGTGTTTGTTTGTTTGTTCATTCATTTATTCAACCTGTCTACTTGCTACTAACCAGTCTCTCTTTATTTCTGTCTCTCTCTCCCCCCTTCTCTTTTTGGATGGGTATTTCCCTTTAGTCATGGCAAAGTGTGTCATAGAATGAGTGATAATCATCCGGCATGACGGCTTTCAACTCCTGAAGATGTTTAAACTTGCTCTGTTTGATTTTCAGCTTGGTGTTATAGAGTGGAGGTGGTGCCAAGAATTTAGGCTGTCCTCTGGGTCGCTGGATTTCCATCCATTCGTCCTGAAAGTTAAGCTTGTAGGAAATGACTGCATCAGGGGTGTATCTCAAAGCTTGAATCTCAGTGACAGTTGCATCACCTTTTGCTCTACCAGGACGAATGGACTTGTACTCACCAACCTTTGCAAAGTCCTTGAAAAAGGTGTGGTTGATTTGATGAACAACATAAGGCATTGGTTGTTGACGAGCAGAACGTATGACCAGGGCGTAGTCCGATGGAACATAAATGGGGGTGTTCTTGAGAGCTCTTTCTATGACACTGTGGACACTGTCCACCTCCATCTGCGTGTGCCCCTTTGTCAGAAATTTTTGCTCTATGGTGATGCCAAGCTCTCTTGCTAGAGCGCTGAGTGCACTTCCAAGAACAGCGTTCCTATTCTGATAGGTGCAGCCATCACTAAAAAGTATAAAGTGCTTAAAGTCGTTGGCCCTTGCTGTGATATAATGAATGACGCATGATGCAAATTCATTTGCCGTCAGTCCTCCTTCACCCTCATGCCAGAGGTAGCAGTCAACCTGTCGTGTCGCAAGGTCATACAAGGTGAAATTATGGACAGCCAGTTTCGTTTTATAATATAAGGCAGAAGCCTTCAGAGCCGGTGCAAGCAGTACACCTTGCAGGTCCATGGTTGCCACAAAAATCTTGTCACCTCCTTTGTTGAGCGCACGTTCCTTGTCGTTGATTTTCTCGCGGCGTGCTGTTTCTTTCCTGTGCTGGTGCCTTTCCCATTCATCCTGAGGGACATTACCTGCATCGTGTGCGACACATAGATCACATTGATCCTTTTTGGGCTTGTACAAGGACAGATTGTGCTCTGCAAACATGCTGGAAAACACATCATAGCCAAGAGGCTTTCTGTCTCTCTCAGTACATGTTTGGCTGTAGAGACGGTGCACATCTGACAAACTTTTGAAGCTGATATCTTGTTGGTGAGAATGCTCACTTCTCTCACAAAAGACATTGTGGACAAATTTTACGCCAAGTGCTGTGGTATGTAGGAACATTTTTGACACACCTTTTTTCGTTGACCATCTTTCTTGAGATAGTACACAAATGTGAACTCACGTTTTGAAGCTTTGTTTGCCGTATATGTGTTCTTCTTTGGAATTTTATCAACCAGTCCCAAAACAAATGCCCTTTTCGCATCCCAGGACATACTCCAGACTTGTTGAAAACAGGCTTGCCTGTCGTCTTCACTCAGCTGGTGACATTGGGTTCCCAAAGATTTGCATGAACAACCGGGTTTCATCTCCCTTGCAGGTCTTTCACTTCCATTGCACACGTAGGGCAATCCGTTCTCTCGCAGACGCTTACGTTTTGTTCCAGTCCATTCTTTCTTCCCTGTAGACTTAGGAGCCTCAATGATGTCCAACTGTGAATCAGAGGGGGCGGGTAGGGCAGTATGACGAGCAGGAGGGTCACTGGAGTCCATACCTAGGTCAGAACGTTATCTGTTGGATCTTGTTTCAAAATTTTCGTTTTTCTCTGATCTGATGTCTTTTTTGCAATGGCAAGGGCTACCATGCGCCTACCTCTGCTTAACGCATCCATGATGGATGTTATAAAGATATGCGAAATGAATGAACAAGTACTTCGTAGGGAGGGTGCTAACATTACTCAGACAATCTACGCTACGCGATATGATTGTCACAGTGCACCAGAATTCATACTGACTTCTCTTATATACTGAGAGATTTGATAGCATTCTCAAACATCGCCACAATAATCTACATGGCAGGTCTATAGTGCTGAATGCTTGCGCAGTAGCAACAGTGACACCTATGGGTCTTAAGTGGACAGTCGTAGGCATCATCTTGAACAACTCAATGCGGGCATCTATGCAAATACTATCATCAAATGCTTGCATAATCATGACATTCCCGGAATAGGTGTCCAGACAGATAAAATGATCATGGGGACCATCCTGAACCCTCCGCTGTAGCGGTTTCAATACGTCCCGGCTGGGTTAGCACCTTCTATCATCGGAAAATTTCAGGCGCTCCAGCTTATCACCTTTTATCATCGGAAGTTTTCCGAGGTGCTGGCTTAGGACTTAATGTTTTTTGTATAAAAATGCACTTTATTTTTCGAATTTTGCTCTGAAATTTATACAGCATATGGATCAAGTATAGGACTATCGGTATACGAAATATGGTCAAATTTGATTTTGGTCGAGGTTATCACCTTTTATCATCGGAACGACGCTATGTCTCATGACATTTAAGCTTCCATTTACGACTAGACTTAGACAAAGTTTTCCACTAGACCTTTCTCCCATGACGTGATACACAAACACAAACACAAACACAAACACAAACACTGACACAGATAATGGCAGCGGTTTAACTCTGCATGTTATCACTGTGTTGTCCTGTGGAAAAAAGTCAGATCTGACTGATTATAGTTAGTGGCATATAACTGTTTGTTAAATACTTTCGACATGACAAACAAATGCTTGCACTTTTGAAAGCATCTGAACTAACATATCATTGATTTGAAAAGTTATCTGTGAAAATATAGCAGGAAACAGGTTTACGTTGTCCATGAGACAATCAAAATTAAAATGGTCAAAAAGCCATACAGTATCATACACCAAGGAATGTAACGGGCTAAAAAAAAACCCTTAAACATTCCATTTACTGGCTGACCTGTTTCTGATTTCCGGAATTATTTATAGACTTGCTACTCCACTTTCAACAAGTTCAGCGATTACGGTAATCTCAAATTAACAATCAACTCAAAGCTCCGTCAAAGATCACACCCATCACTCCAAGGCGCACGGCCACGCCCCTGACTTGAACGTAATCAAGAGTGTGACAAACACAGGCATGAAAAACTTCTTCCATCTATCTCCGGAAACACGTCATCAGCACAAGGACAATAACTCACTTACCTTTTGCATCTCTCGCTCTCTC
The DNA here is from genome assembly GCA_033807755.1 of Ellobium chinense. Lineage (NCBI taxonomy): Eukaryota > Metazoa > Mollusca > Gastropoda > Ellobiida > Ellobiidae > Ellobium > Ellobium chinense. The sequence goes on along the minus strand of JAWQUT010000521.1, from coordinate 263,070 downwards.
TGTCGTTCCCATTTCTCCTTTTCTTTCTCCTCTCTCGATCTCTTGCTCTTCTGTCTTTCATCCTTTCTTCCTTTGCTTCCTTTTCTCTCCATGTCTGGGCTGGGCTCTCTCACAGAGGTTTGAGTGCTTTTGTATTTGAGTCGTTCCCACTCCTGGAAGACATGGGGTCAAGAGAGAACTCACCATTATCATTGTTTATGTGCACTCACAGATATCGTGTCTGTGTGCTTGGAGACAAACATCTGTTGTGCATCGTCTGTGTTGAAGAACACGCCTAAAAGTCTCCATGAAATAATATTAAAACATACATATGACATAAATATGAGATTATACATCGACATATGCAACTGACAATTCTGCGTAGTCATGGACACTGATGGATCAACAAAGGGAGTGGGTTGTGAAGCTAGAGGTGAAATCCAGTGGAACTGAGAGATAGAATGTTCCTCCGTCTGGTGCTGGCACAACTTAATGGCATCATCGGGCTCAATGATCGATACCCCTTTCCAAGGCAGCTCCCCCTATCTTCTCTTCTCGCCATTTGTCCCCTTACCCCATCCATTCTGCCCAATTCTCTCAACTATGAAATGAGAACAGTGAACATCATTCTCCCATCTTCCACCAATGAACGTCTGCCTCCAAAGTGAAGTTTCAATTATGGTGTAAAGTAAGGACGGACTGTCAAAGTGATAGTTTCAAGTATGGTGTAAAATAAGGAAGGACTACCGCCAAAATAATAGTTTCAATTATGGCGTAAAATAAGGATAGACTGCCTCCAAAGTGATAGTTTTAGGTATGGTGTAAAATAAGGAAGGACTGTCAAAGTGATAGTTTCAGTTATGGTGTAAAATTAGAAAGGACAGCCAAAGTGATCGTAAGAACTGTCAAAGTGATAGTTTCAGTTATGGTATAAAATGAGGTATGATGTCAAAGTGATCGTTTCAGTTATGGTGTAAAAATATAAGTCACAGCATAATAATATATATACACCGGTATGTCCTGCGTGAAAAAGTGAACGTTGTGAGAAAATCAAGAACTGGATAAAGAAGATAAATAAAGAGAAAATGTAAAAAAAAATGAGCAAAACACAGAAATAATATAAACAGAAGTTAGGAGGAGCTAGACAAACAATTTATTATTGACAAATTTCCTCCATTCGATCCTCCCCCCCCCCCCCCCCCCNCCCCCCTCCCCCTCAGCTTCCCCCAGTCCACAATTGTCCGAAATTGATGAATCTGGCAGTAGACTGGAAAGACAAGATTGGATCAAATTCATCTGTGTTCATTCGATATGATATCAAAACAGCGGCAATCCACATCCGGTTAGACGGTCACCCACGGCCTGGAATAATTGATCACGGATGAATGTCTAACAGAAGATGACGTTATTGAATGCAAGGCTAAGGGAATTAATGGTACATCCTCGTACAGAATAACACCAGGTTTCTACCTCACTCAGCTGACAACTCACCAAGGCTCGACTGTTTGCGAAGTGTGAGTTTTAATTATATGCATCCTTTAAAGTTGAATAAATGAAGTGAACACGCTAGTGTAAAATGAGTAGAGTCACCTTAAGTTAGCAACGTTTAAAAGAAATCTTCAAAGTGTGAATTGTACACTGAACGTCATTATAAATTATTCCCTATTTCTGTGGTGATCTGGTATAAAAGTAGTCTAAGTGGCCGCCATCACTATACCATCATCCCTTGCACTACGATCACGTTATCATCATCACCATCACTGTCATTATCATCAATATCGTCACAGCATTTGAACTCAAAGAAAGAATCCATTAAATATACACGGATACATGGGACAGGGGGATTTTGGAGGAAGGAGGGGGATAATCCTTTAACTCGCTAATCACTTCAGACTCGCTACATCTCAACTTACTAATATTCTGAGAATGGAAGTGAGCATTGAATACAAGTGTGGTTCGAGTACTCACTTCCATATCGCATGTCGTCACGATCAGTTCCTGTCCTCTTACAGCTCTAGCCATACAAACACATGCGATACCATTCATTGTTGGCAATCGATTACTTAGTTGACAACTGTCTAGAGACCTCGACACTCTCGTGTGTGTTTGTTTCGAGAGCGGTCAGAGGAGGAATGTGTGTGTGTGTGTGTGTGTGTGTGTGTGTGTGTGTGTGTGTGTGTGTGTGTGTGTGTGTGTGTGTGTGTGTATGTGAGAGAGAGAGAGAGAGAGAAAGAGAGAGAGAGAGAGTGAGAAAGAGAGAGAGAGAGAGAGAGAGAGTGAGAAAGAGAGAGACACACATACAGAGCGAGAGGTATAAGAAGATAGACAGAGATAGAGAGAGAGGGAAGGAGAGAGTGAGAGCGAGAGAGATAGAGAGATGGAGGGAGAGAGAGAGAGAGAGAGCCATACCTGCATCTTTCTGGAGAAACTGTCAGTCATTCGTTTCTGTATCTCCTCTACGTTAATGGAATGTGCACCCAGGACCTCCATGGAAGTGTTGGACTCTTCAGGGGTGACGCCTTCGGATGTACTATCTGGAACTGAGCACAAACATAATTGTATATAATTATAACTGCATTAATGATATAACTAGTTTTACCGCAACACCGCCATTTTCTCTCTCTCACTGATGCCTAATGCAATGCCGGTAACAGCAGGGAATAAAATTAGCCAGAGGACTTTCTCTATCACCTGCCAAGGCTGGAATTTCCAAGCCCAGGTGTACTCCACGTTATCTTAACACGCACCTTTATGACTGCAGCAGTTTTCAACCCGGACAACGCATTCTTGCCTGTTACTGGACTGTGAATCTATTACAGCATGAAAGCACCAATCTTTCCCATCTACTCATTTTATAAAATGGCTAAACATTTTGTGGAGAATTTTGTTCCCATTCGATCAAGTGAATGACACTCACTCCAAAGATATTCCTGTCTCAAGTCAGTCATCGAATCTGCAGCCACATCTTATACAAGTTATTGGTAAAACGTAGACAGACATTTTATCATATAAACAGGGCCTATTTCTGGTGACATAAAATTGTGTAATAATATTTTGATATGTCACACATTACATAAATTTGACCTTTGACCTGGCTACGGATACCTTGATTGGAAGCCTTGGAAACTCCTAGGCGTAAAAATATGTGACGTCATTTCATTTGTGGCGTCATGAATATGTGACGTCATTTCTTTTCTAACTATTTTCACTGACGTGGGGTTTTACCTCTGTCTAGATTTAAGAAAAAAAATATTCAGTCTGTCTTTTTTACCGCTTGTCATCGTTCTCTTCACTTTTCAGTTTCAGTTCAGTTAAACATTTGAATTAAAGAACTTGAAACGCCACAATGTCTCTGTAGTCTAAAATGCGTGGATGATTGTCAGCAGTTTAGATCTACTTTGTGTCGCGTATCTGTGTAGTTTATTCAGTTCAGTTGTGATTGATGTATCTCAAACAGGGTGAGGGCCACTTCAAAGTCCTTTTCACGATTATTAATAGTTATTAGTTTGAGTTTATATGATTTAAAAGGATCTGAAACTTGTGTTTGTTTTGATATCAGATTTATGAAATTCGTTATACATATATCGTGTTCGCTCGCCAGAGAATATTCTAAATGTGTTAATCTGATATCAAATAAACACTCATTACAGATTCTCTATGTAGTTCATGTTGGTAGAACACACGTGATAACAGGTGGCAGACTTAGATGAAAATCTCCTCGGTTTCATGTAGGACAATAATTTATTCCTCTAGCATCAAAAGCAAGAGAGATTTTCGGAAAATCTAAAATTGCTCGTTTGAGATTTTCTCGTATTCAATATTAATAACCATTAGCGAGACGAGTCTGTACAAACAATCATCAAACACTCGCTATCACAATTAACCTAATTATTGGCGCCACAACGGTGGGAGGGGATATAAATTACTTTCTCTTCGATTTATTTTCAAACTTCTCCTTCCCAATCAACCAACCAACCAACCAACCAACCAACCAACCAACCAACCAACCAACCAACCAACCAGAGGTGGGAAGAACATGGAATCAAGTGAATGATATAAAAGAGTAATAAGCTAAGGTTGAAAGAAATATTGCTGGGCTGTGATCTCGAGAGAATGATTCCATTTCATTTCAGTATTTGGTTTTCCACGGGAATGAAAATAGATGAAGTCGTCCTTCTACCTTCTTTTCCTCTCTGAACAAATATCAACAAAGTTCGGAGAAATACACCCCCCCCCCCTTCTTTTCCAAGATCTCAGATGAAGACCGTTTCTCAGTATTCATCAGCACATAGTATTTCAGTCATTGTAATAAAGTTTACTGTTCTTGGGCTCACGGCTTTTCATGACGGCCCCATTCCTTCCTCCCCCCCCCCTCTCGTTTTGTAGAGACCGTTAAGCTGAAAATTGTGGTGGGTGCTGCTTACAACCAGTGATATTATCCACGCACACTCACTCAAGAGATAGACGGTCTTAGAAAAGAGAAGCCGAGGAGAAAGTCGGGGAAAAAACACAAAAATGAAATAACAGTAAGTGTGACAGCGAAGACGTTCTCCCAAAAAATTGAGAACAAACAATATTTCGCTAATGTTGAGAACAATGTTCCGCTAATGTTGAGACATTTCTAATACAGATTTAATCACTTAATCACTCCATGGACGCCACCCCCCCTCCTCACCCCATCCATCCCGCCCCAGACCACAAGGGTAACTATTGAGTTAATTCTGCTTACCCAGGAAATGGCTGTTACTACTGAGGCGTAATAAAACACTGCTCACTCTTTGCCTGCGACTATCGCCAATTAATTTAGACCTTCTTCTGGGCCATAATATCAGACGGGTACCAGTGGGATCGATCAGCGATCAAATATTGACTTTCCGTCTCGATGGCGACATTCAGGATTTGGCGAAATACTCTTCCATCTGACACTGAAAGGTTTATGGTGCTGTCGGCAGATCCCATAACCAAGATAATTTGCTGGTCGATAAATACCACTATAGATACACCTCCACCACCAGGGGAACAGGAAATAACGCTGGGAATCTTCTATTCTCAATAAATAACATTTTTAAAAAGTAGGACAGGATTCCGTAGAAGTGCAGGAAACAAATCATCAAACTCTATCAAGGCGCATTCATACTGGTCTTCCTATGGCCAGGCAACAGAAAATGTTCACAGGAATAGAAGCCCGTCTAGCAATTAGTGTCTCGACCTTTTGACATCTTGACACTGTAATATTAGGGTGACCAACGCCTGGGTCATCACTCTCACGTGTCCTTCTGCATCTTTAATATTTAATGCAAAGATAACACTTTTAAACAAGAAAAAGAAAAATTACTAAATACGTTTTTTTGACAACAGATACTCTTTGAAACAGGCAAATTGATGAATTTGGCCACACAAACTCAAACTGACAACCCTAGTTTGCAAACTACACATGGTGTTGTCACGCGCCTTGGCAGTAGATGACGCGTGCGATGAGCAGCAAGAATTGAAACATGGATTGGAACAGGTCAAAGTTCATTTGGCTGTTGGAAACACTATTTCCTATCAATTCGGGGGCAGAACATAATCACTGTCTGCCAGAAAAAGACGTTTGTAGTGAATTTGTGACTCACAGAAGAAATGAAGAAATTTAAACACAATCGGTAAAAAAAAATGAAATAAAAGGACTCTAAACAAGAGTTTGGATAATATGAATTCTATAACACAGCTTTCTGCTAGCCCCCCCCCCCCNCCCCCCTTTCTCAGAAACCATTGTGTAAACTGTAGCACAGACAGACTCTCTTAAAGCCCGAGCTATGACGGATATGAAAAGTGAAATGAATGAATGTCACTGAACGCTGTCCTCCATTTTCCTGGATTGATCCTGTCACGGAGCAAATCTTAAGTCAACACCGGACCAGAGGTTTAGGCCGTGACTGAGAATGCTGGTCCTTTCCATGGGGTCCCGGCCTGAACAGCCAAGTGGACGAATGAACAAAACTTGACAGGCCATATTATGATCGTTTTTGAAGGTGGCTGATTATTTTGACTGAGTAAGGCTTCGGGAAGGGGAGACAATTTGTGCGTGATGGGAATAAGGATGAAGACAACCATGTTGGAAATGGAGATCACACAAACAAAATGCAGGAGATTTTACTGTCTCCCATCTGCCTTTGTTTGTCTCTTGGCTTGTCACAATAATCTTTTCATGACTGTGCAACCTCTCATACAGATATTTGTAAGGACGTTGAAATGCTAGGCTATGGAGTATCAATGGAGGGGAGGAGGGGAGAGTAGAGGAGGGGAGGGGAGGGGAGTCAGCACTTTGCATGGCAACACTTTCCAGAGAAAGGGCTTTGCTCTAGACTTTCACAACTACCTCAGAATTCCGTTCTAACAGCTCGACTTGATTAGTTGGCTTGGATAAAGGCCAGAAATTGAAAAGTACACATGTTTTTTCTCGTCATAACTAGCCTCTATCTAATCTCTGTGTGTAAACGTGTCTGTCTATCAACCTCATCTCTTACTTCTCTCTCATCCCATCATCCCATATCCCCCCTCCCCCCTCCCCAAACCAGCCCACCCCATATCATACACATACTAACAGCCCCGTGTACGGCCCTGACAGAGTTAGTATTGTTTCTTTGTTCAACTGTCACCCAGACTCTGGCTCTATACTGTCCACTACTACGAGCCTCTCTGTCAATTTCTTGGCTCTCCTCTTACTCTCTGCCCCTCTCCACACTCTGGTTCACTGCCCTTTTACAAGAACCAACACAACACCACTTCTCCTCTAGCCTCTCTCACAGCCAGCAGCCCTCTCTCACAGCCAGCAGCCCTCTCTTACAGCCAGCGGCCCTGTCTCACAGCTAGCAGCCCTCACAACCAGCAGCCCTCTCTCACAGCCAGCAGCCCTCTCTCACAACCAGCAGCCCTCTCTCACAGCCAGCAGCCCTCACTCACAGCCAGCGGCCCTGTCTCACAGCTAGCAGCCCTCACAACCAGCAACCCTCTCTCACAGCCAGCAGCTCTCTCTCACAGCCAGCAGCCCTCTCACACAGCCAGCAGCCCTCTCACACAGCCGGTTTTTACCCAAACTATTGATAACAAACTATACCAAGACTGGCATATCTGTCTATCTATACTTTATTATTTTGTGCCCCCTCTCCCTCCCCCCTCTCCCCCAAGTCACGCCCACTTTCCTAATTGATCAGCAGCCGACATTGCTACACTGGCTCTGATACATGATGCTATTCCTCATTACCTCCCCTGCGGTCTCTGTCATACCCAGCCGTCACTCACAAGCACGCGGGGCAATCTAGAGGGACCGCATGTCCCCATCTGGCCGGTCAATGGCCGTGTGCGAATGTTCCAGATATTGGAGACCTACACTAGACTCGGCTTAATCGCAAGTTATGGAAACAATTGACACAGTTGCATTTAAGCGGGCTGAACGATTGAGTAATGCTGTACGTCATATAGTCTGTAATAATGATGTGTCATGAAGATGTAGATATTCAATAAAATCATATTATTATCTCAAGTGGACTGGGATGTTGTAAAGTTGATCGTCTTGCAGACATGAGTGACAGCGTTGAAGACTCCCTTAAACTTCTGTCCTTGGGTGGGACAACTGAATATATCTGGCCAAATTTAAAAAAAAAACACAAACCGAAAGGTGAATTACATTATAGGGGAATGATACCTGTTAAGGTGAATAGGGAAAGACAGCTTTGGGGGCGGGGGTCGGTGGAAGGGAGAGGGTAGGGGGAAGTAGTCTTGCATTGACTTATTGGTGGAGGGCTTATCTCAAGGATTTTCTCCTGCATTTCCGGACATGATTCATGCTAATATTGTTGTTATTGTTCTTGTGATGGTGCTGACATGCTTAAGAAATGAAAGTGGGTTGTTTCCTGCCATCAGCTGTCGAGTCCTAGAGCTTGGTTTCAAAGATGAAATCTTCTACTTATTGTTGTCCCATAGTGGTCGCTTGGATGTAACATTCCGGTAAACACTACCCACACCGAACTTATTCGGGTTTCCACGCCTTTGGACAGCCATGAAGGTTAATCCTAAGATCTCTGGCTTCAATACTTTCCTGCTACAAAAAAACCAAAAAACAAAACTGCAAAGTATTTCTTTAGGTAATTTTACTCGGTTTAAAAAAAACAACAACAGTTGTAAGTTTTTTTTTAAAAAAAAAACTATAGACTAGTCATAATTCGACAGACTGAACTGTGTAACAGATTACATCGCATTCACCAGTAGAGTATATGTACATAATATGTGTGTGTGTGTGTGTGTGTGTGTGTGTGTGTGTGTGTGTGTGTGTGTGTGCGCGTGCGTGTGTGTGTGTGTGTGTGTGTGTGTGTGTGTGT
>JAWQUT010000521.1:215371-234496 GCA_033807755.1 Ellobium chinense | reverse complement strand
GGGGATGAGGGGGGGGGAGGGAGAAGGAGAAAGAAAGCTCTATCAATTTGTACTGGTGTGAAATGAAATTCTAGAGCTAGTGGTTGCTATGGCCAAGGACGACACCGAGTGCAGCTAACATGAACGTTAAACTACTGTCTGTATTCATGTTCTGTGACGTCAGATGGTGAGTGCAAGTTGCTCTTATGAGAGTATACTGAAGTTTAGTACAAAATAATTTCACTCACCCGCATCTTCCACTTTCACCCGCAAATACTGAGGAATGTTACACTCACAAACTTCCACCATCACCTTCCTTCCTTCCCTTCCTTCCTTCCTTTCCTTCCTTCCTTCCTTCCTTCCTTCCTTCCTTCCGTCCTTGCTTCCTTCCCTTTCAGTTGCTAGTGTTTAAATGGGTAAATGTATTTACTGCTGTTTCTATCGTGCTAATCAGTGAAAGAAATTAAATAATTTTGAAATGGGAAGATATAACAAAATAATTTTTGATTAATCAGTAAATTTCACTGGTGCTGTCTCATCATTAAAAAAGTTTCCAGCGTCACGAAGAGATAAAGGAAAATTTGAGTAGATTTCAACACAACCATGACAGAAATTAATTGGTGGAAATTCTCCATGCAGTGAATGAAACGTACGACAATTCCTGGCACATGAGATCAATCGATCAAACAACTGAACGGCCGATCAGCCAGACGAATACAGAAATGAATGGATGAATGAATGAATGAATGAATGAATGAATGAATGAATGAATGAATATGAAACTTACCACGGAAAGACGCTGATTTTTTGCTTTTCTTCTGTTCCCATTCAAGCATCTTTTTAGAAAATTCATCACTCATACTCCCAGCTGTGGAGGGAAAGAGAGGGAGAGAAGGACATAGAAGAATGAGGGGCAGACAAACGCTTGCTTGCTATACCGCTATAAACGCCAAAATCCAAACTTTACAGAAGTAAACAGAAAGAAAAAAAACTTAGTTTCTATAAACTGCACTTAGCAAAGCGATTGTTTGAAAGTCTCAACCCCATTGATACAAAAATGTGACGTAATGCACAGTGAATTCAGTCTGTGGAACTAAAGCCATAAATAACGTACATAGCTAGAGTAAAAAAAAAAACCACCTGAGTTTGACTGATTGTATCACTGACATTACATTGTGTGAAAAGTTGACATTGACTCAGTTCGAGTTCGAGCACAGACAAGAGTTATTTTTGGAAGTGTCTGGACATAGTTTGTTTACAATACTGTAATATTATGTGGCTTCTATCAGTGGTTAATATATTGAAAATATGTCTTGCAATTTTCCCTTCATCTCACCAAAGTAGTGAGCTGGGATTTCTGAGCTCTTGACATGACATGCTCTAAACGTCTGTGTCGGTCTAAAGAGGTGAAAGTCAAACGTTCAGTGAAGATAGTGACTATCAGACCACTACGTCCATAGGAGAATTTTTGTTTGATTGTGGCCAGCAGTTGACAGGCCTGGCATGGAGTTCAGTTCCAGCTGGAGAACACAGAAATACAAGGCTGACTACCAGACGGAACATGACCTATTTGCTCCTTGGTGGTCTGTCCTACTGTACCTTACACGGGTTGACCTATTCGGAGGCTTCCAAGAAATTAAAAAATAATTTCCCTACATGTAGATAATCAGGGGTGAATTTTGTTTTGTTTTCCTTTGTTTTCATCTCCTCAGTTGGCAACTTCTGTACTACTTCGGAGTCATATCAGAGTTCATACCTCATCACGTGGTTTTTCTGAATGCCTAAAATGTCATGTTGCAGCCACATCAGAAATGATCATATGGATAGCAAGACCACTAGAAAGGTCGTGAGAAAATATTCTGGACTTAATTGGAGCACAGACTGCAGTTTATAGAAAGCAGACAACACCCAGGGAAGGTTTTAGTCAACTATTAGAAGGTCAAATCACTCATTGTGTAGAACCCAATTATTCCGCTAATATATAAAATAACAGTATGACCCTTTAAAAATGACAATTTCATCACGTCATGGCTTTAAATGTGTGCTTACAAGTGGATTTGATAATTACGGGTTGTAAACATGGCCAGCTAAAACCATTCTGCTCATGTCACGGTGTTTACATGGACACAATGACCAGCAAAGATGGATTCACTTTTCNCCATTCACTCTCAGGTCACTTCCCTTTGACCATTCCCTACTAGTTTCCCCTCCAAATAGGCTACCATGGCAACATTTTAGAGTTGAACTGTAGGTTCATGGCAGCTTTCAAAGTAGCATAGCTTATGCCATCAAGAGAATTGGCTATTTTGAGAGGTATTAAACTCTAAATTGGGTCATAAGAATGATCTAAGACAGATATTTCAGCAACATTGGCACCATTTTATAGGGAAACGAATGTGCTTGACAGCTGACAGTTGCATATTTCTCCAGGGAACTAACAAAGGCTATCAACACCTCATCCACTTCATCTCAGTGAGTGAGACTATTGAACATTTTCTCGGTGTCTCTGCGAATATACCTTATCAGAGGAATATCATCCTCTGTCATCAAAGAAGAAAGAAAGAGACTTCAACAGTTGAGAATGCATCACTATTGACTACTCAAAACATATGTAGGAAATACTGAGATGTGGGGAGGGGTTAAGATCATGAACACCTATAAGAAGGGCACATCACTTATTGTATACAACCCAATTAATCCGCTAATATATAAACTTCCCCTCTGTAGGGGCTATGCCAACCAGTGTAAGGGTGTAGAAATATGTAAAATGACCAATATGCTACGTAAAGAAAAATTCAGGTACAATTTTAAGCCTTCTAGATAAAAAAAATAAAGTGTGTAGGCCTATGTATTAGCACGCGGTCAAAATAAACAGAATGAAAACTTGGGGACCGAAGCAGAATTTCAGATGACCTTTTTTGAAAGAGATTTGTGAAAAATTTTGGACGTTGACCCCCTTTTTCTCCCCTTAAAAGATCAGGCAAAAGAAGTACTGTAACCTCCATTGTAGAAATTTCCTAAAATCACAGTGGTATAATGTAGAATAACACAAAATTTTAATAGGGCCAGAAGAAGAAAAAACAATAGGTTCCAAGACCGGAGTGAAGGAAAGGTTTATGACACCTATTAGAAGGGCAAATCACTGATTGTGTGCAACCCAATTAATCCACTAATATAATATAACATCGCCCTTTTTAGGGGCCGTGCCAGCCAGTGTAGAAATGTGTAAAAGGACCTGTGATCTACATAAAGCATCCAATTTTAAAGTTTCAGGTACAATTTGAGCCTTCTAGATAAAAACATAAAATGTGTAGGCCTATGTATTCGCACGCGGTCAAAACTAGCCAAATGAAAATTTGGGAACCTAATCAGAATTTGAGGTGACCTTTTTCAAAAGGTATCTGTGAAACATTTTGCGCATTGNGTGAAAAATTTTGGGCGTTGACCCCCCATTTTCTTCCCATTAAAAGATCGGGCAAAAAAAGTACTTTAACCTTCATGGAAGAAATTTTCCGAAATCACAGCGGTATAAAAAATTTGTTGAATAACACAAAATGTTAATAGGGCCGAAAGAAGAAAAAACAATATGTGTCAAAGACCTTAACCAGCAGCTAGTACCTGGCATGTTTCCACTTAGAAACACAATGTTTACATCATGGTGGTCGAGGTAGGTCATCTAGGCTATCTGGACAGTCTTTTAAACTTCCTCTACCCCTGGGGCCCTCCCCAGCCCCCCCCCCCCCCCCCCCCCTAGTCTAGCCTGTATGGGACTTAGATCTAGATCTACGTGCTGCAGACTCAGTTTACATGACACACGCTTTTTTAAAAATAGTTTTTTTCTCGTTCTCTTTTTGTCCTTGCCTCTCTTGTTTTCCTCCCACCCTCCACCCCCTCCCCCCACCTTTGACACACACACCCAGTGTTGCCAAAAAATGCACCAAATTTGGCCATTTTTTTTAAATTTAAGATTTCATTCGTTCCTTTTTCCTTCCCTACTTCCACCCCCAACCCCACCATCAACCCCTCCCCCCACCCACCCCACCCCACCCCTACCCTTAAGAAAAATCACCACCCCACCCCTTCTCAGCCCACCCCATAGGCTCACATGGTATTGCCAAAGGAAGCTGAATTTTTTAAAAGTCTTTTGGGCAAATGTACCAAACTTTTGTTTCTCCAGAACTTCTTTTCCAATCAATAACACAATCACCCTTTAAAAAATGCCAATATGATCACTGTTAGGTTTTAAAGTTGTGGTTACAAGTGGATTTTATCATTCAGGTGCAAATGTGGTGGCCAAGACCGAAAACTGTAAAGGGAAGCAACAAAATATAATTTCAAAGGTTTCAATATTATGTCGTGATTGTCGCCCTTCATCCACTTCTGGTCTTTGACACCTACTGGGACTGTGTTTTCTTCTTTCGGTCCTGTTAACATTTTGTTATTCTACATTATTATACCACTGTGATTTGGGGAAACTTCTTTCATGTAGGTTAAAGTACTTTTTTTTTTGCCCCATCTTTTAACGGGAAGAAAAAGGGTGTCAACGTCCAACATTTTTCACAAATGTCTTTTGTAAAAGGAAACCTCAAATTCTAATTTGGTCCCCAATTTTTCATATGGCTGGTTTTGATCGCGTGCGAATACATAGGTCTACACATTTTATTTGTTTATCTAGAAGGCTCAAAATGTACCTGAAACTTTAAAATTGGATGCTTTATTTAGATCACAGGTCATTTTACATATTTCTACACCTTAACACTGACTGACAGGGCCCCCAAAAAGGGGGATTTTATATTTTAGCGGATTAATTGGATTGTATTCAATGAGTGATTTGCCCCAGTCATAGGTGTCACAAACCTTCTCAACCTGTCTAGAAAGCCCAGTCAGTGACTACGTAGTGTGAGTGGAATATGGAGGCTACACTATGAACATTTTACACCCTCCCCTCATATCTAAATGACAGCCTGTAAACGACTTCCACTTCCAGCTTAAAACAATCGTCTATAGTGAGCCAAACTTTCTCCGTTTGCCGAATATAATTTGGTTATGTTCATTATTGTAATGATGACACAATGAACGTATTTACAGGCAAAAATAATGAAGAGAAATAACGAGATTGGTTGATTGATTGATTGATTGATTGATTGATTGATTGATTGATTGATTGATTGATTGATTGATTGAAAAACTGATTGGAGTTTATTTAGTAACAGCACAAAATAGATGTCTCAATCTTTCCTAGTTTGACTTGTGACCATTATGAAAATGTCAAACACAAGACTGAGCAGAGCAGAAACAAAGAATGTAATAAAAACACAAGGGCATTCTTTGATGAGAAGTCAAGAGAAAGAAAGACGAGGAGAAAAAAAGACAGAATAAACCATCTGAAAATCTGAAAAAGAGAACAAATAAGAGAAAGGACTAAGGTGATAGAGAGAAGGAGCAGGGAAAAAAAACCACCAGAGAAGAGCAAACACAGATTAAGATGATGAAAGAGAAGACGATAACATTGAAGATGGCGATAATAAGATCGTTATCTTACAGCCAGTCATTAGCTGATCATTTACTTCTACATCGCTGTCATTATTGACTTCCTACCTAGCAGTGCAGCAACATCAACATGTCCAGGACTGCTGCCTGCGTGGTAACTCATCTGTCTGCTGGGAGATGACTTGGGAAAAGCTGCTGCTGCACCTGGTGGAGATTCACTGGTGCCTTTCCCGCCTTGTTGCCTGATGACCATCGGAGACGTCTTGGGCGTGGAACGGCTCAACAATCCTTCAGCAAAGACGTCTGAGCGCCACTGCTCCTCTAACAACGCCTCCAGGTCAATCTCGCTCGTCTCCTCACTCTCCACGCCCGATGACCTCTCACGTTTTGGCTTTTTCTTGATGCTGTCTCTGCGTGTATGAATAATATCCTTTACTCTTCCCCACGCCGATCTGTGAGATTTCTTGGATTGCCTCCCCTCGCTGACATTCGGGGAAAACTCTGAGCTTTTTGGTAAATCCAGCTCTGCACTTTTACAACTGGAGGATTTATGAAGCACTCTGGCACCTTCCGTACTGATAGACATCTCTTCTAGCGTATCATCTTCCTCAGCTGCTTCTTTCGTACTCAAGCTCGGGCTGGACTGTCGGCGAGGTAAAGATTTGTCAACGGTCAAGTACATTTCCTGCTGCGTCGTCGTCGGTGCTGTTAACGTTGGTGTTGTGGCCGGTGATGTTGATGCGGCGTCTTTCTTGCTGCCAAGGTACATGGTGGTCACCTCGATGACTGAACTCACGTCGCTGTTGGTGGAGGTGCCACCGCTCTCTTTGCGCGCCTCATACTCCTCCCACCAGTCAGGGGGGCCCATCCAGATCTCTGATGTCAGGTCACTGTCTTCCTCCTCCTGAAATCACGGTCAGACCATGTGAGAAATATCATAGGCTACAATCCTAAAATACGCTCAGCATAATGATATTATGTGTTGTCTTGTCTCTGCAAGATATTTCACACACATGAGGTTGGGAGAAAAAACTGCCACGCATCGAACCTTTGGGTTGGTATAAAGAGGTAAATTCCCTTCAAACGTTCAGAGATCAACGTTGTTTTATTTCTAAACTGCTAGAAATATTTATACCAATATTTGCATTTAACTGAGTTTCTAGAATACCAACTTGGACATGAACACGGATAATACCGAGCCTCGTAGATTTATTCAACATGTAGAATTAACGACTACACTGTTGTTATTATACTATTATTATGTTGGTCTGAAGAATTATCCTCGGTCTTATCCCAGGCTCGAGTTGTTAAACCATGTGCGAGAACATTTTCATTTTTCTTTCTTGGAGACTTCTACGAATGAATGGGAAAGATTAGAGCGTTGATAAAACATCTCCTTATCTCTAAAGCAGATAATCACACAGTAGATCTCCTGGAATATGATCAAGAAGTGAACACAGTGGGCTTGTCACTCATCTAATATATGAACTAGAATTAGCCCCATCTGGAAATATCACCACTAGGTGTTTACTAACTTGTCTTGTCCACAAGTGGAAATGAGAATAGGAATGTGTGAAACTTTGCTTTGATAGATTTGATCACTGTGATACTTAGTCATTACTATGAACAACAACAACAATAATGATTTATATTAAAATAAATAAATAAAGAAAAAAATGTACACGTGTAAAGCTACATGTCTGTAAGTCACATGGACCAAGTAACCATCACTCTGAATGCACATCGCTTTATCACTTCGTCCTCACCTCAACTCCCCCCCCCCCCCNCCCCCCCAAAAAAAAAAGGACACCATAGAAGAAAGTTATCACCAGAAATAGGAACAGATCTATAAAGACAGGACGATCGCCTGTGTAGAGTGTAACTGAGAAGACCACACAGTCCACCAGATTCAAACACACACAATGTGCAACACAAAAGACAGAAATTTTTTCACAAGCTGAAAGTTATGACATTGTAGGTATCCAATACACAAGCAATGAACAACACAAGATAGAGAGAGTGAGAAAGATAGGGCGTATTTTGATTCAGAGCAACAAAATGAGTGACTGAATGAATGAATGAATGATGAATGAATGAATGAATGAATGAATGAATGAATGAATGAATGAATGAATGAATGAATCAGAACCGACCTGATCCTTTTGTATAGCACTGCCTGTCACGACTGCTGGGACTACAGCGAGGGGAGCTTTAGCCCCATACATGTCGTGATAAATGGTATCACTACTGTCGGGGGGCCTTGGCTCCCCAGTAGATAACCTGGAGGTGGTGGAGCTGAACTCCTGAGCGCTGCTATGGGCCCCACTGGAGGAGTATCGCACGTGTGAAGACCTGCCTAGGTCTCTTATAGTTCGTATTGTTGTTCCCAGATCTTCGTAGAGTTTTTGTCCTGTAAGGACTTTTTTCACTCGGGCCCATTTTGATGTCTTGGATTTTTGTTTGGAACTAGTTGATTTACTGAAAATACTTCTTCCGGTTTTGCCTTTCATTCGTTTCCTACTCTCTCCTCGTGCCACGTCCGAGATAATTTCAGATGGAACTTCCAGAGAGCCGGTGGAAAAACTTCGTTTATGCATGGCAGCTTTCGCTCTCTTTGGCCTTTGGTCTGAGGAGGAGTCGACTAGTTCCAAATACTCCAGCTCTTCCGCGCTAGAGATTCTGGGCCTGGTGAGTCTCCCACCACCCTCGCGCATACGTGCTGGTTCTTCACCGGAAATTTTTGTGTCTTTATCGTTGTCATGGTGATGGTGGTGACGGTGGTGGTGGTGGTGGTGGTGGTGTTTTTGCTGGGCCTGTAATGTCACGAATCCCGAGGACGAACTGCTACTCTCGGTGGAAAGATCTCTCTTGGCCTGGAGTAGTATTTTCGTGCTCTCGAGGTAGTCACAGCGTTTGCGCAGCCGGCTGTTCTCGTCTTTAAGCGACGTGAGCTGTTCCATGAGGCGGATGAGGTTATCCAAGTGTTCCAGCCCCGCCGCATGCTGGATCTTGGGACTGGGCGAACGCTGCTTCTTCTGGCTTTTTTTGGGCAGAGATAGGAAGCTTTCCTGGAGACTCTTCTCTTGTTCCTGGAAGAACTGCATGACGTCATCAACGTCACGCTTGGGAGACACATCAGAGAACTGCACTCCAGGCTTGCCTCCCTTTCTCTCCGGTTCTCTGCCTCGTTCACGAGTTGATTCTGCTGTCGAAAGTTTGCTAGTTGTTTCTTCTAGGAGAAAAATATGAAAGAATAAAAGTTCATACCACAGATGTCTGTTCTGGAACTCAAATTCCAAACACTCGTCCTTCATAACACGTAATCAGACTAAATAGTTACATCCACAACGTTCGTTTGGATCTAAGTATGGCCCTGGGTAAACATATTGTCAACTAATAATAAACCTTGCAACTATCAAGAATACTTGTGAAAATATTATCTAACTGCCTTGCAGTATCTCCACAATACATATAAACAGTAAACATATGCCAGTCCTCAGCTGAATGTTTGTATTATAGAAGTGAATTGACAACATCATGCAAGTGAAACACTATGGACTATGTGAATGATGCTAGAATTTAAATTTTAATTAGGCACACAATATGGTGGATTTCACGACTGGGGCAAATATGTCCTGGCTAGCAAGGTGCTGCATATCATCAACTACTCACTATGTGGTACTCACCTGGTTTTTGCTTTCCAAGACGTGTTTCTTGTTGTTTCTTGTTGGAACTTGTATCGGATCCGGGCACATCCGATGTGGTTTCTTCTTCTTCTTGGTCTTCATCATCGCCATGTTCCGTGAGGATGATGATAGGACTGTCCTCTCCCAGCGGATTTTTTCTTCCACCCACAATAGAAGCTGAACTTGGCACTGGAGCTGCTCTCACCGACGCTGTGCTTGTGGACTCTCGTGTAGCGCTTACAGATGGTGACACTAGTGCTGTTGCTGGTGCTGCTGCAGCTGTAGTCGAGGTCGGGGATGTTGTTGATAATGATGCTGATGATTCTGATGTAGCGGTGGTCGAAGAAGTTTGGGCAATGGTTGTAGTGATTGGTTTTGGATCTGATTTAGTGTTTGAGGGGTTTAACATACTGATAGTTCTGCGTTCCAGCGTTACGGGTTTGACCACTGGACGCAATTTGTACTTGGCTTCCTCTACTCGCAGTAACTGCTCTCTGGCGCTAGTCGACACGGGAACTCTTGCCATCTACTGCGTTCTGTCCCGGGGACCTGGTGGATGGACAGTCATAGACATGTCAGTCAAATAATACTGGCAAGAACAGCTGTAGGAAGAATTACAAGATAGATATCGTTTACAGGTCGTGCCTTCTCTTAATTGCCACTTCACTGTGTTATTATCCTCCTACAGGCCTGATCGATCTATACTTAATCGATTTCCTGAGGAACAAACAGTTCAATCTTGATAATGGTTATCTTTTATGTCAGAAAAACTATTTGTTATCGAGGCATTGTTAAAATTGTGGTCCAGTAATAATAACTGGACAGAATGAGAGTAAATCAATGCCTGTGAAATGTATAGCAATCAAAGAGGACAACTTTTCGTTGAGATTCCACAGTGAAGTGTCATTGTCACTATATAGGCAGGCAATGTTTAGACAGGTAAATAGTTTTCACTGCCGCCCGTGTGCGTACATAGTACATTCTCAAAGGTCACATCAGGTAAATAAGTAGTGAAGAATAAATTATTATATTATTTGATGTATGTGCATTTCTCACGGCATATTTTTTATGTAGCATAGCCATGGCTGAAATCAAACCCACCATCCAATTCAAAACATTCCACAGCAGCGGTTATTCTACCATACTGCTTCACAATAGGTGTAACTTTGTTCTTGTGTTACACTGCTGTTACACTACACTGCTGTTACACTACACTGCTGTTACACTACACTGCTGTTACACTACATTGCTGTTACACTACACGGCTGTTACACTACATTGCTGTTACACTACATTGCTGTTACACTACACTGCTGTTGTGCTACATTGCTGTTACAATACACTGCTGTTACACTACATTGCTGTTACACTACATTGCTGTTACACTACACTGCTGTTACACTACATTGCTGTTACACTACATTGCTGTTATGCCATTAAAAATGCCTAGTGTCAAATATTTTCTCTTTTGCAGTCGTAAGTTCTTTAGAGCGTTTTGCAAATTGATGTGAATTCCTATACCTTGTACTTTTCACCCCTGTATGACCAGACGGTTTTCATAACTGGATAATATGCTAACATCTTAGTGGAATCTGTGAATTTATTTGTGATCAAAGAGGGAATGAGTGAAGTAGCTATGTTTTTTTTTTTTTTTCTAGCGACAGAGAATGTCATGGCACAGAAATACATGGCACAAGAAATACATGGCACAGAAATACATGGCACAAGAAATACATGGCACAAGAAATACATGGCACAAGAAATACATGGCACAAGGCAGCTCAGTGAAGAAAGTTACAGCAACAATAAAAAGATGGTATGAGATGGCAAGTGAAAAATGAAAAGAACAGAGGCCGAGTTTGTCTGTAGAGACTAGAGTACGAGTATATCATGACTAGAGTACGAGTATAACATGAGGCAAATGGTTCCAAGGTGCCCACTGTCTTTTGGCCATTAAGAATGCAGGGGCATGTAGAAGTTTCTGAACGCGAATGGAGAAGGGTAGGATAGAAACTTTGTGCCCTCCAATCCACCCCNCCCCCTCCCCTTTACAGTCAAGAAAAAAAAAGTTCAGCATGGCGTCTTAGGAAGAAAATCGTCTACAAGACTTGGGTTTATGAGAGATGAATGACATCGTCTACAAGACTTTGGTTTATGAGAGATAAATGAGGCGAATATATTCGGTCGCCCCTGCAGTTTACGCCTCTGTCTTTAGCATCTGATCCACGCAATGGAATCCAACGTGAATGAGAGGAAGACCTCAAATAAAGGAAGAATTAGCGATCCGGAGACCCGGCTGTCAACATAATTATTTTCAAACACACAAAAACAGATTCGTAGAGCCTCGACATCAGTTCATAATCAGTGAATGTAAGTTCAAACACAAACAGACTCTCTGAGCAGGAAGTCCAATCTCGACATCAGTTCACAATCACTGAATAATATTCTAAATACTAGCCTTGATGAGAGAGGGGACTGGGGAGGGGNNNGGGGGGGGGGGGGGGGGGTAGGGGAAGAGATGAACAAATTTTCTCCTTCTCACAAAAAGTTTGCCTTTCCTACCCTAAACTGATCTATAACTTTAAAAAATAAAACATGATTTCCAAATTATGAATGACCCCTCCCCCCTCCCCTCCTCTCTATCGATAGCACTGTGTCCTCCCATCCTCTATGATTCTATGCTTGATGCCTTGAACAAATCAGAGGAACAAGATGACCTATTTCATGTTAAAAGTGGAAAACAGCCTTGTAAATATACGTATGCTATTTAATCTTTTCATTACTGGATTTATTGGAGTTGGAAGTGAGTCAGTTCTATTTTATGTACGAGCAGCCGAATCTCCCCCATCCGCTGCACCAACGCTGTAAAGGGGAAGTTCCAAAATATCTATTCTATTCTATTCTATTCTATTCTATTCTATTCTATTCTATTCTATTCTATTCTAATCCCCTTCTACTCAATAGCGCCCTGTCTATGCCCTGTCATTCACCCAATTGGTAGTAGACAGAGTGAAGGAACAATAAGGAGAAAAAAAAGAAAAGAGACGAAGATGATGTTTTGCTATGGATAGAAAGCGAGATTCAAGAGACCTATAAAGTAAGAGAGAGAGAGAGAGAGAGAGAGAGAGAGAGAGAGAGAGAGAGAGAGAGAGAGAGAGAGAGAGAGAGAGAGAGAGAGTCTGGAATGTGAAGGAGCAGTGAGTCGAGCAGAAACAGAAAAGGAATGGACAGACTGAGGGAGAAAGAAGAGGAGGGAAGTAAAATTACGACACTGAAAGAAAATCGCAACTCTAGAAAACGGAACCACGGGGTGGGACNGGGGGGGGGGGGGGGGGGGGTGATGGAAAGAAGATTTAGATGGAGGGAGGGGCAGGAGGGAGAGGGCATAGCAAGGATCAAAGGTCAAGGAAATACAAAGAAGCAACAAGAGGGCTAAAAGAAACGAACACACAGGAAAAGTAAGAAAGGAAGGAAAGAAGGCCGGAAGAAAGAAAGGAAGGAAGGAAAAAAGAAAGGAAGGAAGGAAAAGAGAGAGAGGGAGAGAGAAGGGGGGAAAGATAAGGTGAAAGACTAAAAAAATGAAGGGCTTTGGAACCAAAAAGATGATATGAATGGAAAGTTAGGAAGGAGACACTAAAGAAAATAGGCAGAAAAAGCGAGAGAGAGAGAGAGAAAGATAGAGAGAGAGAGAGAGAGAGACAGAAAGAGAGAGAGAGAGAAAGAGAGAGAGAGGGGGAGAGAGAGAAAAAGAAAGAGGAAGAACGATGATATCAAGGAGAGTCAGAAAGAAGAAACAAAGAAAATAGGCAGAGAAAACGAGAGAGAGAGAAGGAGAGAGAGAGAGAGAGAAAGGGAGAAAGATGATATAAATGGAGAGTCAGGAAGGAAACACAAAGCAGATAGGCAGAGAAAGCGAGAGAGAGAAAGAGAAAGAAAGATGATATCAATACAGTCAGAAAGGACTGTACTATGAGTGAGAGAACAAACGCAGACAGTCCTCACAGATATCTCATACAGACAATCCTCACAGACATCTCATACAGACAGTCCTCACAGACATCTGATACAGACAGTCCTCACAGACATCTGATACAGACAGTCCACACAGACATCTGATACAGACAGTCCTCACAGACATCTGATACAGACAGTCCTCACAGACATCTCGTACAGACAGTCCTCACAGACATCTGATACAGACAGTCCTCACAGACATCTGATACAGACAGTCCCCACAGACATCTCGTACAGACAGTCCTCACAGACATCTGATACAGACAGTCCTCACAGACATCTCATACAGACAATCCTCACAGACATCTCATACAGACAGTCCTCACAGACATCTCGTACAGACAGTCCTGATATTGTACAGATGCACCTCAGTCAGAATGATCATAAATTAGTGATCTAGACAGCGGGGGNGGGGGGGGGGGGGGGGGAAGGGAAGAGGGAGCCGAAGCAGGAGAAGCTATACCCGCAGTATAAAGATTCCTCCCATATACCGCCTACATATTCTGCAAATTACGCAAACAATTCAAAGTTTCAGAACTTGACAATATTGGTGACTGAGAGTGAGATGTAGAAACACATACATGATAAAAATGATAGCTAGAATCATATGGGACACTCACCAGCTACCAAAGTAATCCGTACAGGCAGAAGGTGAGAGAGTGAATGAGTGTCTGCCAATATGTCTGTTTTCACACGATAAAAGGAACTTCGAGGAAACCTACAGAAGTTCTGTCCTGAACACTGAAGGAAGATGTTAACATGAAACATTGCTGTCACTAACACTATGACCTGAAGGGGCAAGTCATATAATATTGACTAACATGAAGACACACTCTGATCTTGACCTCTCACTCAGGATTGGTCTGGTCACACCATGTTCAGGTGAGACAACAAGCGGCAAGGGGCAACATGTCATGGACAAACTGAAGTCATTAGAAAAGTACCTAGTCTATTTCTTCATTACTCTTTAGTAACACAAAATGTGCCAAATATAATTATATAAATATTTATATTTTATTATATCATAAACTCCATTATCTTCCTACTCATTTAGAGCCCAAATCAACTGGAACAATGGCGGTGAGTCGCTATGACAATCACCAGCTATTGACCATCAGACTGACCGAAAACCATCTCCTTAAGCTACCTTCACACATAATACAGTCTCCGTTTTCACACATACAGTCTCTGTCTTTTCACATACAGCCTCTGTCTTCACATATACAGCCTCTGTCTTCCCACATACAGCCGTACACCTTCAAATAAGTAAGGACGTCACTGTTGTGTGGGGGTGTGTGTGGCTGGAAGGGGGGAGGGAGAAGGAGGGGAAAGGGGGGAGGNTAATCACGAGGACTGTTAGTGATTATGATGAGTTCCAGAGAAAGATGAAAGTCTGAGCCACAGATTTGATCTTGTCAGGTCAGGTATCATTTGTGTTTGTCTGAACTGATTTATTTTGATAATGAGATGTGGACAAAAAGTATCAAGTCAGTTCTTGATCAGTTTACGCACAATTTCTCTTCTACTACACAACATCTACCCCCTCCCACCACCCCCACCCTCTTATTTTCTTAGTGTTTTTTTTTTTCTTCATTTCATTCACATTTATTTATTTACCGGCATTTATTTATTTATTTACCGGCATTTATTTATTTATTTATTTTCTTCACGTGTATATCATGAATTATTAGTTCCTTTCCTCATATGTTCAGTATGTACTTGTTATGTTAGATATGAAATCAGTCTAGATATGAAATCAGTCTAGTCTATCGTGAGAAAACATTTCCAATGAGTCAGAGAGCCCAGTTTTACAGATTTCCCCAGATGACGTCAGTTTTTCTGTGGCTTTATGGATTCCAATGTGTGTGGCTGAATGTCCGCTGTGAGTAAAACTGTTTTGATAAACGCCTGTCCATTATCACTCAACAGCACACAGACCAGGCCAAGGAAACACACAGGCAGTGATAACAACACTTTGCTTCTCATTATACGCGTTGTAGACATCTGGAAGAAAAACTACCAGGCTGGCCGGAGGGAGAGGTCAGTAAAATTGTAGAATTGAGGCAGATTTACGTACATATGAATAGTTATACTGAAATTTGTGAAATCTGTGAACATATTGAGCCGGGCTACTCTCCTATCTATGTCACAGGATTAGTATTACAGACAAACACACTGGTGACGTCACTCTCTCAGCCATTTTTCTCACTGGAGTCAGGAAGTTGGAATTCTCTAGCGGAAAGACCCAAGATGACATCATTCAAGTTCAACCGTTCCAGCCATCAGACCAGGAATGAAGACTGGAGCCACAAACAGATTCCTACCATAAGAGAGTGAGTACACAGTAGTCTCTGCTCATCCTTACAGTACACAATTTGAGAACTACTGGGATGTCTTTCTCTTTGTCTACATCTTCAAATTATTCCCAGTGTAAAAACTTGAAGAGAAATACGGTGTGTATAATAACAGAACATAACAATGTAGTATAAACACTATAATCTACTGGCTGTATGGAAGTGAGAACCAGCACGTGACCTGCACACAAGCCGAGATTAGAGTCGTGTGTGGGAAGATCCCTTAGATCTAGTGTAGCCTGGGATTACAGTATGTTGGACTCAGGGCTCTCAGCGCCTCTCTCTCTCTCTCTCTCTCTTTCTCGTACATCACCAGCTGTCATTGTATTGTCAGCACGGATGTCAGTCACTACAGTCAGTCAGTCAGTCAGTCAGTCAGTCAGTCAGTGGTAGGCCTACTACTACTAGGGCAAGGGCGGAGTTTGAAGGTTTAAGACAAAGCGAAGATACTATTCTTCTCTCACAGAGGCCAGGGGAGTCGCACAGCAAGGGCTGTCTGGTCTTCAACTCTCACTTCAGTCTACGCCTAATCCAGAACAATTAAACGGAGCCGGCTGGAGCAATCCAATTAGGGTTGCAAGAAGTGACCAGCTGAATGAATCAAACATAGTGAAATCTCGAGGTCACCAGTATTGATCATCAACTTGGTTATAATTATAGCACAGGACGACGGTAGTTTGGCAAACATTTGTCACCCAAAAAGCCAGACAGGTGTCACAGTGTCTTACTATTTTTAGCCTGTCTTGTAAGTTGGAGACTGGACACTCCTGATGGTCACGTGATTATAATGTTGACCACAATCATATTAGTTTTACACTCGATAACACCCGGCTTCCAAATAAACTTTCTATATAAACCGGGCTTTCACTTAGTACATTCCCACCCAGCAAACCGGGCTTTCACTTAGTACATTCCTACACAGATACAAGATCTCAAGCATTGATATGAAGTTAACCTCGCTCTTCTGTCTGTCTGTCTGTCTGTCTGTCTGTCTGTCTGTCTGTCTGTCTGTCTGCCCCTCTCTCTGTTTGTCTGTGTGTCTGTTTGTCTGTCTCCATACCATTTCCCATAAAGAGAAATTTTGTTCCTGTCTTGATATCAAATGTTCTTTGCCTTATAATATTTTTTCTGCTGTTCTTAAGCCATCGTCGCCTTCCCCGCCCCTCGCCNCATTTTGTCCAGATCTCCGTTGAGACCAGCTGCTGTCCATGGGCCTAATTCTGATCAGCGTCTGGAACTGTCGCTCTACCAACCAACCCCATTGTAATACGCCTCTGCTTCGCCGTGTGTGTGCCTCTCAGTCAGTTTGCCAGGGTGGACTCCAGGAGTCTCCAGCTGTTATCAGACTACTCAGCCTCATCATTAATGTGGGTCAGATAGAATAATCTCCTGCGCCGTGCACTGTACACTATCAGCCAGTCAGCCAGTCAAAAGTGCATTTTTCCACGTCTCTCTTGGGAATTGTCCGCATTTTTCACATTTCACCCCCTCCCCTCCCCTCCNTCCCCTCCCCTCCCCCGCCTCTTCACCTATGGCTTTCCACAGCACTGTTCACCATGGAAGGTTATGAAGAGAGGGGAANGGAAGGGGGGGGGGGTCCTCCTTTACTCTGTACGCGGGATCAACATGAGCGGGGAGGGCACAATTGGGGGGTGGGATGGGGACGGGTCTCTTTACTCAATACACGAAGTCTAAGATTCCTTAGAGAAATGAGCCCAAGTTTTTCAGTTCCGAGTGCGATTAATATGAGCGTGCAGGGAGCAGAATGATATAATATTATGTTGTTTGTATCTGAAATTCTTTTCAAATTTCTTTAAAACAACGAGGAAAGAAATCAGCATCAACGATCACGATCGTTCTAAACCATAATTTGTTCAGTTTGAGAAAAATGTTGACTGTAGACAGATTTCATCCTCACTTGAGACATATTCATTCCTTCCAGATTTAGCCCGGAACTTTGCAAACAGTCAAAACTGCTGCTCAACCAGTGTCCATACATCCGGCATGATACCTTAGAAATAACACTAACTGTAGAGCAAATAAAATTATTATTATTTTATTATTATATCTACTGACAACTGGAGTACATGGAATAAATACACTAGTTTTTTTTTATACTACTATATAATGTCAAGATTAAGAATTTCATTTTCACGAAAACATACACACACACACACACACACACACACACACACACACACACACACACACACACACACACACACACACACACACACAGCGTGCATCACACCGTCAACACTACTGAACACACGTGTTATTTGCCCCCTACGTTCGAATGACAAAATAATTTCGATTTTCGGACTACTTCTAGGTAAATCTTTTCAGTTTTTACCCTATTATTGTTCTGCTCGTTACTTTGCTTTCCTATGTTGCCTTTAAGTGAATGCTTCTAAAGCGGTTCTAGAAAATAATTTTTGTGATCGTTGCATAAACGCAACGTTTCCACCTATACGTTTTCTTAAATGTTCACATTTTCCAAGTTGCCTATTGTACTACTGTGAATGTTCGAGAAACTTATTACCGTTCAGTTCATCATGTTTAAGAAGGAAACTTATCACAGAAACAGAGACGATGTGAACAAAATAGTTTTTCTTAAGACCATTTGACTTAGATGCCTATGCAAATTTTGTAAATAATCAATTCAGTAATAAAAGATATAGTCTATTAAAAAAAAACAAAAAAAACTAGTTCAGGTTTTTGTGAACGCATTATACATGGTTCTTGACACTATACATCGTTCTTGACACTATACATGGTTCTTGACACTATACGATAGTCCTTGACACTTTAGATGGTTCTTGACACTATGCACGGTTCTTGACACTCTATATGATACTGGACACTATACGATATTTCTTCACACTACAAGATGGTTATTGATACTCTACATGATTCTTGATACTATACATGGTTCTTGACACTATACATGGTTCTGGACACTTCACATGGTTCTTGACACTATACGACGGTTCTGGACACTATACAATGGTTCTTGGCACTATATGGTTCTTGACACTATACGATAGTTTTGGACACTGTACATGGTTCTTGGCACTATATTCTTGGCACTATAAATGGTTCTGATTTTGGACATTATACATGGTTTTGTACACTATACATGGTTCTGGACACTATAAGGTAGTTCTGGACACGGTCCTCGCTTGACACTACCTCCTTGTCAAACCACATCACCACTGAACCCGAGCATCCACGAATTTGCCCCAGAGAGGAACAGCCAGCAAACAAGAATTTCAGATCCACGGTGTTGGGTTGAGTGTCCAGTGACTTATCAATAACGGCCAGGTTGGGTTTGATAGCTCCTGACTCACAACTACAACAGCTCGACCTACAGTTGACAGCACAAACATTATCACAAAACAGCACAACATAGGATGGAAGAGGAGAATGCAAGGTGCAAAAAGAAAGAAAGAAAGAAAGACAGAAAGAAAACGCAGAAATAAAGCGATAAATCACTGTGAACTGGTGACAACAATGTCATCACGAATGTGAGTCCTGGACATTGGCCTCGCTCAGGAGAAACTGGAGGGCGAACGTAAGGTAGGAAAGGTGGGTGGGGGGAA
>JAWQUT010000521.1:195485-206958 GCA_033807755.1 Ellobium chinense | reverse complement strand
CACACACACACACACACACACACACACACACACACACACACACACACACACACACACACACACACGCGAGCGCTTTTCTTATTTTTGGACTGTTTATCTGGTGGTTGCCGTAAGCACTTCCGGCAGCTGTTTGAGATAAGGGGAGAGAAGAAAAAGGAGGGGAGAGAACTAAAGCAAAGGGATGTGAAAATAAAATGAGAAACCACAGACTGACCTTCCGGCCGTAAACGAGTGGGAGACGGGCCGTTGTAATTCTACGTCTTGTACTCTTCTCTATGGTTCATCCCCCTTTCCTGAGTGTGGTCCGGAACACAGGTACCTTATGGGGCGATTACGAATATTATGCGATATAATTCCGATTCTTTGCCTTGCAGTTGCAGTAGTGGCTGACACTGAAATCGGAGTGTTTGATTTCGAATATTCACCATGAGTGACATTGTGCCAGTATCTGGAGACAGACTGGATCTTTGAACCAGGACTAATTTAGCGATGAAAGTTGAAAGAGGCGTTTGTCCCGAAATTTAATCACAATATCACCCAGTATGCTGATGATTATGGTCATAATCTATTAAATATCACATCACATGGATACTCGAATGCTGGTGACTTTTGGTGTAGAATTCTACACCTTTCCTAGAGGAGCTAAAACACTACCATATAAAGACGTTGCGAATGTATGGAGAAATAGGCTGAGCCTCAATGTGTTACCAAATCCGTCAATTTCTTCTCCCAAATTCCCTCTCTATACTATCACTTTATACACCAACATAAACGTACCCATTGGCCAGCCTATACTAAGATATCGCATTCAGATATCGCGTGTTGTATCCGTACTCACATTGGCCCAGCAGACCGCCCTAGTCCGTGTACTCTGATAGTCCAGGCTCAGGTAGAAAGGTAAGGATTACTCACTCTCATCTTGTTCGCACGCTGCTTTATTTTAAGCTCAAGTTCACCTGAAACTTAACGGTCTGTTCTATTTTTAGCATCAGGTAATCACTGTGACAGGAGCCTAGGCTGGTCTGGGCAGGTATGAGCCATCTCTCTCTCTCTCTCTCTCTCTCTCTCTCTCTCTCTCTCTCTCTCTCTCTCTCTTCTATCAGTGTTGATCGTCTTGTCCACAGGCAGCAGGCGGTCCAAGCTGGCATATCAAGGACATTATCATCCTTTTCCCATTAGTACTACTTCGTTCTTCATCCCTGTTTGTCTCAGTCTATCCTTGTTCTACTGTTCTACAGCACAGCAACATCTGTGTGTGTGGCTACCATTTTCCTCTCTTCAACTTTCTGCTTACTGGTAGACCTCTCTATCAACAGCTCATTATCTTGTTATATACCTGGACCAGTCTGTTTCTATACCAGTCTGTTTCTATACCAGTCTGTTTCTATACCAGTCTGTTTCTATACCAGTCTATTTCTATACCAGTCTATTTCTATACCAGTCTGTTTCTATACCAGTCTATTTCTATACCAGTCTGTTTCTATAACAGTCTGTTTCTATAACAGTCTATTTCTATAACAGTCTGTTTCTATACCAGTCTGTTTCTATACCAGTCTGTTTCTATAACAGTCTATTTCTATAACAGTCTGTTTCTATAACAGTCTGTTTCTATACCAGTCTATTTCTATAACAGTCTATTTCTATAACAGTCTGTTTCTATAACAGTCTGTTTCTATACCAGTCTGTTTCTATACCAGTCTGTTTCTATGCCAGTCTATTTCTATACCAGTCTGTTTCTATACCAGTCTATTTCTATACCAGTCTGTTTCTATACCAGTCTATTTCTATATCAGTCTATTTCTATACCAGTCTGTTTCTATGCCAGTCTATTTCTATACCAGTCTGTTTCTATACCAGTCTGTTTCTATACCAGTCTGTTTCTATGCCAGTCTGTTTCTATTTTCTCACATCTGTCACACCACGTGATCTCCTGGCATTACTGTTGTTGTCAAGCCGTGTGGTTCAGTGGTTACTGGGATAGACTTAGGATCCAGAGGTCCTGGGCTCCATATCTTATGACGATCATATTGTAAATACCTTGGGAGTATTGTTTTTATTTACACTGACCACAATTTACCTCTCAGTAAAATGGATACAGTCAAAGATATTAGATGGTCACGGGTGATTACCGCCTCTGAACTGATAACGGATTGTGCGCTCCCTAAGGAATTGAGAAAGTTAATGAGTGATTTGGTCTGCTGAGGTATAATATGAAGTGCGTAAACAGACATTACCTAGACATTTAAAATCATTGTTATCGTCGCCGACTGTAAATTTGGTCCGTGTAGTGTAGGCTGCATGTAATTCCGGGCACTGCTCCCAACAAGAATCACTAGACCAGTCCAGTAACGGTTGTTTTTACACATGTAAGGAGCTGTGATCACATGTTCCATGCACATGGACGGCATACTTCAGTAATAATGTCTGACAAAAGATTAAGTTGGACTGACTGTGTACGTTTCAGTGAAGACTATGCTTCAAATCATACAGACTTACAAGGACTTACAAGAAGACATGTTATCTAAAAGAAAATAACTACTGTGACTTTGTAAAGTATTTGAAACACGATCACATGAAGTTAAGGACATATTTGAAACCAGGTCCATACTAGGACTTTTCAAGATCTCTAGAAGAGGGGAATTGCTGTTTAAAAAAGATCGTGCCAATAAAATGAGCAAAAACATATTGATTCATGTCCAGAAATGTTGACAATAGTGTTGACACTAGGAAAATAAGCAAATATTATTATTGTTACTTGCGTGGATATCATACTAAACCGTAACCTAAACCTTAGACTAAAATCTCAAGTATTAAAAAACAGATTTCAATATACTTGCATAGATAATACAGTGGATTTAATTATATCTTACTAAAACTGCCTGACTTAATCTACTAACAAACAGGCCAACATAATAAAACCAAATATTCGACTGGAGGCTATAAATAATATATTATATTTAACAGTATAAGACAGTAAGAAAACTCATCGCCTAAAATAAATTGCAGAAAACAGGAAAAGTTCATGTCCAGTGTTGTTATGTGCCAACTGTTTGTGACTTGAGACCGCACAGCCAGACATTGTCTATGTTGAGCACAACATTTGTCAGGCCTTAGAAACTGATCATATGAGTAGACTAAAGCTTGACCTAACAGTACTGAGATATGAGTAGACTAGAATTTGACGTGACAGTACTGAGATATGAGTAGACTAGAACTTGACGTGACAGTACTGAGATATGAGTAGACTAGAACTTGACGTGACTGTCACGAGGTCACCCAAGGTTAGAGCACTCACTCGAAAATATAATTTTGGGGTCAATGTCTAGACTACTGACTACTTTTAAGCAATGTACGTGGAGCACGAGATAGCGGGAGAATGAGGGAGTGAAAGGACGAGAGAAAGGATTACTATAAAAGCTCGGTAAAAAGTTCAGTCGAGCAGCTCCCCAATGCTCGTATGTGCTTGCGCATGAGACGATATGCACGACAGAGTGATATTGTGACCGAGAGTGTGCGTTTGACTGATTCAGGCCTTCTCGTAAGTGTGTTCTTAAACTTATAGAGAGGATAAGATAGGCCTAGATATTTAACCTATGATGTAACCTGGGCTTAGAAACATAGCGAGAGTAATGATCTGATGTTAACCCATGTGTTAAATGAAATGCTGATGTGAACTAGGAGCAGCGACTAAAGAGCGATGCGTAGTCAGTGAGAAAGTATTGATGATATTATGATATGATATATATTACATGACATTGGTAATACTGTGAGAGTGAAAAGAGAAGTGTTGCAGTGTTAGCGTATTGTACTATGATGGGAATGTCGGGAAGAAGGTATTATTTGTACTTTATAAGTAGCTGGGAGTGCACGATAAGAATAATAGGAGGGTAGAAATAAAGACAGCATTGGAGGCATGACAGCCAGGGTATAAATGTCATAAATAATCAACTCCCTATTTCAGCAGATGGAGATTATCCTATTTTAGCAAGAGATTACATAAATATGGTTTTATTACTAAAGGGTCCCAAGATGAGGAGCTCCGTGTCGGCAGACACGAGACCCGGCTTGTAGCCTTACGGTGTCAGTACCAGCCTAGACTGTAATCCATGTTGGGCCAGTTTCGTGACCCCATGCTATGTCAGTGACAGTCGGGAATCTGAGGCGGTGAGAGTACATGAGGAGGAGAGCCAGGAATCTCGACCCGCACTTAGCCAGGGATAGCATACCCAGGTGCGGCCCCATCACTAGATCGAAGCTCTACCGAACGTATTAGTACTACCTACTTTGGTTTCCTGAAACCTTGATATTGCTTACAGAATGAGTGAATGAAGTGAGATTATGATGAGTGAGGTGATGTTATAGGGACCTCATAGGACCTCATAGGAGATACTTACTGTGGAGCCTTTACCCCAGTGGGGATTATAGGACGCAATTATCGTGAGACTAATTATTACCTAGATGATGGATTATTGCATATACCTTTAATTATTATTGTAATCTTGTGTTCTTCCTTGTTGATAGCCTGTCGGGCTTTAGATTAAACTAGAAATGTATTGAATGATCCTCTTTTGTCTTCTATATATGTATGAAGTAGTTAGGACGAGGGGGACCTCATAACAGTGACAATACTGAGATATGAGTAGACTAGAACTTGACGTGACAGTACTGAGATACGAGTAGACTAGAATTTGACGTGGCAGTACTGAGATATGAGTAGACTAGAATTTGACGTGACAATACTGAGATACGAGTAGACTAGAATTTGACGTGGCAGTACTGAGATATGAGTAGACTAGAATTTGACGTGGCAGTACTGAGATATGAGTAGACTAGAATTTGACGTGACAATACTGAGATATGAGTAGACTAGAACTTGACGTGACAGTACTGAGATATGAGTAGACTAGAATTTGACGTGACAATACTGAGCCAGCTAAGCCAGTCAGGACTAGGTACTCTCTGTAGAGCAGGTCAGTTATCATGGAGAAGTACAGTGTTGATAAGTACAATGTTGATAAGTACAATGTTGATAAGTACAGTGTTGATAAGTACAGTGTTGATAAGTACAGTGTTGATAAGTACAGTGTTGTTAAGTACAATGTTGATAAGTACAGTGTTGTTAAGTACAGTGTTGTTAAGTACAATGTTGATAAGTACAATGTTGATAAGTACAGTGTTGATAAGTACAGTGTTGATAAGTACAGTGTTGATAAGTACAATGTTGATAAGTACAATGTTGACAAGCACAGTGTTGATAAGTACAATGTTGCTTGCTGTCCTCGGTGAAAGAAATCATTCTAAACAGACATTTCACAGCGGACACGTAACATGTCCTGACACTGAATAACGTGTGACTTTTGGTTGAGTCAAAGATTGTCAAGTCATTATCTACTCATTTTATAGTCTTTGATTGAGTTTAGTCTATAGTAACTATTTCACCACGTATTATGTAAGTTATGAACTTTAAGATAACAGAAGGAAGAAGAGTAGGGAGGAGAGGAGGAGGAAAACAAGAAGAAGAAGAATAAGAAGAGGAAAAAGAAGAAAAAGAAGAAGAAGAAGAAGAAGATAAGTTGCAATAGATCTAGATAGTTCAAAAAACCAAAGTTTCCTTCCCGAGCTGTACTCAATGACTCCCTCACGTTTTGGCAACGCCCGACTGGAATGAACTCACACACAGCACACACAGACAGCTTTACTCACTAATATCATTGGCTGTATAAGACGGAGGTTTGCGCAAATGTTTTGAGGTTCATGAAAAGTGTGCCAGCCAGCCAAGCTCTCTAACTACATGTCATTTAACTTGCTCAACTTCCAAGATCGCTTGCCAAAAGACGTGAACAGAGACCGAGAAGCAGCAGTCTGCCTTGCGCAATGTGACAGTAAGAAATGCATCAACTAAATAACCAGCTCTCAGAGAACTCTTACATGGCCTCCAACCAAATGGGTTTTCTCAACATCTTGACATCCAGTGTGTCATAATTTAATCTGAATGCTCACTTGTTCTGTTCTGCGTAGTTTTTTTCATCTTGCAAACCTAGAGAAACTCTCGCTACTTCCCTGATGTAACGGACTGCTGTTGTACAAGTCTGGCTATAGTCAACTGAATTCATCTGCCGTGTGGTTTGTGAGCTTGAGAATTAGACAGACATGCCAGAGAGAAATTCATATTTGTAATGTGATAGTATTTGTAATGTGATAGTATTTGTAATGTGATAGTATTTGTAGTGTGATAGTATTTGTAGTGTGATAGTTTTTGTAGTGTGATAGTATTTGTAGTGTGATAGTATTTGTAATGTGATAGTATTTGTAGTGTGATAGTATTTGTAGTGTGATAGTTTTTGTAGTGTGATAGTATTTGTAATGTGATAGTATTTGTAGTGTGATAGTATTTGTAATGTGATAGTATTTGTAATGTGATAGTATTTGTAGTGTGATCGTATTTGTAGTGTGATCGTATTTGTAATGTGATCGTATTTGTAGTGTGATCGTATTTGTAATGTTATAGTATTTGTAATGTGATAGTATTTGTAATGTGATAATATATAATGTGATAATATATAATGTGATAGTATTTGTAATGTGATAGTATTTGTAATGTGATAGTATTTGTAATGTGATAGTATTTGTGGTCAGGGCTTGTAAACAGATCGTGCAAGCAAATGAGCAAACCATTTCTCTGTGGAAATCACATGGGCTCTAATGGGTGTTTACCCCTTTTCCCCCATTCAATGCAATTTTTATTCCAGGGGGAGGGACGGGGGGAGAGGGGGTAGAGACGGTGTGGCTTAGATGCTCATCTGAATAAATTAATGTTTAAATGTTGGGAATAGTCTGTGAAGTCATGGACTCTGAGTTGACAGCACTGGACACTGGACACTGAACACTTTAGTCATTCTATAAACTTTTGGCTCTAGAGATAAACTCCTTTGTAAGCTTTACTCGGGTGTGGGGACGAGGGAGGGGGAAGAGCGGGGGCAGGGAGAGTATTTCACTACAGGACATCAAAAACAAGCGACTAACAGTCATCACTGAACAAGACAGTGATGATGAGGTCGGAGATCATCTCTGTGGAAAGTGTTTACAGTATGTTGTCCATGGAACCATTTCAATACGTCGAACATATAATCAGGCGTTGATAGCAAACAACATAACAAAAATATCAACTTGGAGAGAAGGATTTCAACTTATTGTCCATTCTAAATTTTTGTCCGACACGTATTTAATTGTTGGTAAAGGTCAACACACAATGCGGTAGTGATTACTGATTTAGATGTCCATCAAATGAAAGAAACATGTTTTTACTGGCCATGTTTATCTTGCCTGGCTGTATTTGTCAGCGTTACTTGGACACATTTTTACACTGCATAAAGAGTCCTTGGCTGAGACCAACAGCCATTTGTGGTGATGAGAGTGCGTGTGGAGGGGGGTACAGATAGTGGTGGTAGTGATGGTAGTAGTAGTAGTGATGGTAGCAGTAGTAATGATGGTAGTTATAATGGTGATGGTAGAAATAGTGGTGGTAGTAATGGTGGTAGTAGTGATGGTAGTAGTAGTAAAGACAGTAGTAGTAATGGTAGAAGTAGTGATGGTATGGTAGTAATGATGTTGATGGTAGAGATTGTGGTGGTAGTGATGGTAGTAGTAGTGATGTTAGTAGTAGTAGTGATGTTAGCAGTAGTAGTGATGTTAGCAGTAGTAGTGAGGTATGGTAGTAATGATGGTGATGGTAGAAATAGTGGTGGTAGTGATGGTGGTAGTAGTGATGGTAGTAATAGTAGTGATGGTAGCAGTAGTAGTGATGGTATGGTAGTAATGATGGTGGTTGTAGATATAGTGGTGGTAGTGATGGTGGTAGTAGTGATGGTGGTAGTAGTGATGGTGGTAGTAGTGATGGTAGTAGTAGTGATGGTATGATAGTAACGATGGTGGTGGTAGAGATGATGGTGGTAGCAGTGGTGGTAATAATGATGGTAGTAGTAGTAGTAGTAGTAGTAGTAGTGATGATATGGTAGAAATGATGGTGGTTGTAGAGATGGTGGTGGTAGTGATAGTAGTAGTAGTGGTTGTGGTATTAGTAGTGATGGTAGTAGTAGTAGTAATGATGTTGTGGTAGAAATGATGGTGGTGGTAGTGGTAATGGTGGTAGTGATGGTGGTAGTAATGATGGTGGTGGTAGTGCTGGTAGTAGTTGTGATGGTATGGTAGTAATGATTGTGATAGTAGAGATGGTAGTGGTAGTGATGCTGTAGTAGTGATGGTGGCAGTAGTGATGGTGGTAGTAGTAGTAGTGATGATATAGTAGTAATGATGTTGGTTGTAGAGTTGGTGGTGGTAGTGATGGTAGAAGGATTGGTGGTAGTAGTGATAGTAATAGTAGTGATGGCAGTAGTAGTAGTGATAGTAGAAGTAGTAGTGATGATGGTAGTAGTAGAAGTAGTAGTGATCGTTATAGTAGTAATGGTAGTAGTACAGATGGTAATAGTAGTGATGCTGGATTAGTGATGGTGTTAGTAGTGATGGTGGTATTAGTGATGGTGGTATTAGTGATGGTGTTAGTAGAGATGGTAGTAGTAGAGATGGTAGTAGTAATGATGCTGGAGTAGTGATAGTAGTAGTGGTGGTGGTGATAGTGGTGATGATAGTAGTAGTGATAGTAGTAGTAGTAGTAATGGTGGTAGCAGTGAATATAGTAGTGATGGTAGTAGTAGTGATGGTAGTAGTAGTGACGGTGGTAGTAGTGATGGTGGTAGTAGTGATGGTGGTAGTAGTAGTGATGGTGGGGTAGTAGTGTGTTGTTGGTAATGATGATGGTAGTAGTGTGTTGTTGGTAATGATGATAGTAGTAGTGGCTATGGTGGTAGTGATATTGGTAGTAATAAGAGAAGCAGAGATACTGATAGTGTAAAAATAGCACTAGCAATACCAGCAGCAACAGCAACGTCCATTTCAGTGACACCATCATCACGGCCTACAACGACAACAACAACAGCAATTCCAGTGCCAGAAAGACCATCATGTGCTGAGCCAAGCCATAGAAAGCCAGCCACCAGTATCTTAACAACAATAATAACAATAACAATAAGTTTATATCTATATATCAGTATCTTAACACTGCCGATCTGACATCGAGGAAACTTTTTATCTCCAGTGATAAGAACAACAAACAAATTAGTAAATCAAATAATTTTATTTTGTCCCAGTCTCCATCTTCCCGTCCCTTCAAGTCTGAATGTGTTTACAAGCTCCAAACTCTTCTTTCATTTTTCTCATTACGTTCATTATGTTCCTGTCACTGTGGTGTTATCTACCTACATACTCAACCTTTCTCTCTCTCTCTCTCTCTCTCTCTCTCTCTCTCTCTCTCTCTCTCTCTCCCCGCCCCCTTTGTTCTTTAGCCCCCCTCTCTTTCTGTCGTTCACACACTCTCTCTGTCTCGTTCTTATCTTTGTTTTTATCAATGCTTCCTCTTTCTTTTTTCTCTGGTAGATCCATAAACGATCATCTGCTCCCCTCTCTGTGGAGTTTATAAAAGCGACACATTTTTGATGCCTTTCAAACTTTTGGCTGGCTGCAAGAGGAGGCTGTATATATATATAGTGAGAGATGTTCCCACCACCGCTAAATATCAAGAGATGTTCCCCCCACCGCTAAATATCAAGAGATGTTCCCCCCACCGCTAAATATCAAGAGATTCTGATGTTCTCCACCGCTAAATATCAAGAGATTCTGATGTTCTCCACCGCTAATTATCAAGAGATTCTGATGTTCTCCACCGCTAAATATCAAGAGATTCTGATGTTCCCCCCCGCTAAATATCAAGAGATTCTGATGTTCTCCACCGCTAAATATCAAGAGATTCTGATGTTCTCCACCGCTAAATATCAAGAGATGTTCCCAGCACCGCTAAATATCAAGAGATGTTCCCAGCACCGCTAAATATCAAGAGATGTTCCCACCACCGCTAAATATCAAGAGATGTTCCCACTACCGCTAAATATCAAGAGATGTTCCCACCACCGCTAAATATCAAGAGATTCTGATGTTCTCCACCGCTAAATATCAAGAGATGTTCAATCTCCTCTTAGCTGTATATATATAGTAAGAGGTGTTCTTCTTACCGCCGTTTATCAAAAGATTTTATCCTCACAGCCGTCTCTCTCCTAGCACACAAAGATCTCGGTGTAGACTAGAGACAGTGACAACACACACTGATCTTACACACGCACTTGAAGACAGAAATCTACATGGAGTTATGGCTATTTTTAGCCTGTACAAGCATTCCGTTCGTGTTGACCCGCGGGTGTAAAAGGTGAGATTACGGCGCCGTGCATTCGTGAGCTGAGTACATAGGTGAGCACAGGCTGGCGTTGAAAGTCAGAGAAGCTGCTTATATTTAGTAATTATTTAACTTGAAACGTATCTACACACTAAACCACGTATCTGTGATTGTCAGTGTGTCAGTGTGTCTGCATGACGTGTAACGTATCGCTGAGGAGAGCTTATCAAAGTTATCTTTATCGATTGAGGGACAACATTTATTTTGACAAAAGCAGGTGCATTGCCGGCTTTAAACTCAGGAACGCTGAACTACAGAAAACTTCATGAAAATTTCATTCTTAACAGTTCCACAGTAACATTTCACTATTCAGGACCTTGAGTGACCAAAAGATTTTTCACCACCAAGAGATTCTAAATTATTTGAAGCCAAGAATTTACAGAGGAAAATTAATTACATATTAAGAGGACGAATAAAATTGTAATCTCACCCCCCCCCCCCCCNCCCCCCCACCTCCCTTCCCCATTCCCCCTCTGAAAAGAGACAAAAAACATTGTGAAATCTTGTGAGAACCTTCCAGTTGGGAATCATTTAGTGTCTATAGAAATGTATTATTATTTGAAGTGGAAATAAAAACTGTCAGTTGATGAGCCACCTCTTATCACGTGACTATTTGTCTGTACTGAGAGGAAAAATCTCTAAATGACAGCTCTGCTCTATACAGAACTGAATTGGAGTGTTCAAATCCCTCCTGTCCCAGCTGACAACCCACGTGACTGAACAGAACCTGGCTGGACTGGATTTGAACAAAATATACAAAACATAATAATATTGTAACATGGCTGAGGATATGGTTTAATACTGGGCTGTTCACTCTAGGCTTCAGGTCAACTAAGCCAGGTCTTACAGTACAGGGGACCCTGGCTCCAAGAAAAATGTGGAGCCCCTTACACTACAGTCGAGAGAGAGAGAGAGAGAGAGAGAGAGAGAGAGAGAGAGAGAGAGAGAGAGAAACATACAGATAAAGAGATAAAGAGAGAAAGAGAGGGGGGAGAGAGTAGAGAGGGAGAGGAAAGGAGAAAGTGGAGAGAGAAAAAGAAAAAAAAACCGAATATCATTAAGTTTCCTAGATCTAAATAAATTTTGTGTTCCACACGTACTAGAATTATGTGTTGCTAATTATTCCTAGGGGGA
>JAWQUT010000521.1:176528-192979 GCA_033807755.1 Ellobium chinense | reverse complement strand
TCCCGCCTATAGTTATAAAGATAATCTCAAACCACATCTTCCCGCCCATAGTTATAAAGATAATCTCAAACCACATCTTCCCGCCTATAGTTATAAAGATAATCTCAAACCACATCTTCCCGCCCACAGGTATGCCACGAAGACTGTACAATGATAGAGACATCCTGCTCAAAAAAGGTATTTAAACTAGCAAGATAAATTACAAACAAAATTGCTAGATTCTTCATTTTAAACAGGTTAAAACACCAATACTGGACTCAAACTAATACGTTAATGATGCTAATAAAAAAACCCAAACTTATCGATATGCCGGCATCGATATGACTATCCCTATCCAGCATAATTATCTGTGGCTTGAATATCGCGATTCTTTATGCAATGGTTTGTTAAGAGGTTTTTTTCTTGATGAGCACTTACCACCTACTTGAAGCAACCCCCCCCCCCCCCCCCCCCCCCCCCCCCNCCCGCCCCCCCTCAGATCCTAATGTCTTTCAAAAAACATTATTGGCAAAAAAGGCCGCGCCACTTTCCTTGCAACTTCCAAGAACAAAATGAATGTCAGACCCACCTGTGAAACAATTTCACTCATTATCATTCAGTCTCTTGCCCTGAGATGTTAATGTCGAGAAATGTTGTATGATCACGTGCTAAGTGCCCGCCATGAAATAGTAGATTTTGAAAAACGGTGACATGAAATAGTGAAACAGTAGAATATCAAATCCGCTTACATAAATAGTACAGTTTAAAATCCGCTTATATGAAATATTGAGCTTAAAATCCGTTAACATGAAAAAATAGAGTTTAAAATCCACTTATATGAAATAATAGAGTTTAAAATCAGCTGACATGAAATAATAGGGTTTAATATCCGCTTATATGAAATAACAGTGTTTACAATCCGCTTATATGAAATAATAGAGTTTAAACTCCTCTTATATGAAATAATAGAGTTTAAACTCCGCTGACATGAAATAATAGAGTTTAAACTCCGCTTATATGAAATATAGAGTTTAAAATCCGCGGACATGAAATAATAGAGTTTATAATCCGCTGACATGAAATAACAGCGTTTAAAATCCGCCTTTATGAAATAACAGAGTTTAAAATCCGCTGAAATGAAATAATAGAGTTTAAAATCCGCCTATATGATATAATACAATTTAAACTTCTCTTATATGAAATATTAGAGTTTAAAATCCGCTTATACGACATAATAGAGTTTAAAATCCGCTTACATGAAATAATAGAACTTAAAATCCGCTTATATAAAATAATAGAGTTTAAAATCCGCTGACATGAAATAATTAAAATCCGCTTATATGAAATATTAGAGTTTAAGATCCGCTTATATGAAATAATAGATTTTAAAATCCGCTTATATGAAATAACAGTTAAATTCCGCTTATATGAAATAACTGAGTTTAAAATCCGCTTAATTGAAATAAGGGAATTTAAACTCCGCTAACATGAAATAATAGAGTTTATACTGACCATTATACTCTACTACTACTCCATAGGGCCTTATATTATTAAATTTGTTTTTCTATCTTTTATGTGTGTGTTTTTTAGATTAAAACAAAAATTGTTAGGGCGCAAAAAACACGAAAAATAAACCCCTGCATGTCTGCTATACATGATTTTCAAAAATGTATTTAAAAAAAGCTAATCCATAGATCCACAAACCCGATAGATGGATATACAGCTGTTTGTATTGTGCTGTGTTGAAGGCCATGGATGCAAATTTTCAGACCGTTTTATCTAAATTTGGAGGACTAGACAAGATTTGAAAAACAGCCATTTTTAGTAGTAAGAAAACTCAAGATGGCTGCTATAGTGGCTGCTGTTGATTCTGTTGCTGTGGTAGTGGCTGATGTTGATTCTGTTGCTGTGGTAGTGGCTGGTGTTGATTTTGTTGCTGTGGTAGTGGCTGATGTTGATTTTGTTGCTGTGGTAGTGGGTGATGCTGATTTTGTTGCTGTGGTAGTGGCTGGTGTTGATTTTGTTGCTGTGGTAGTGGGTGATGTTGATTTTGTTGCTGTGGTAGTGGCTGATGTTGATTTTGTTGCTGTGGTAGTGGGTGATGCTGATTTTGTTGCTGTGGTAGTGGGTGATGTTGATTTTGTTGCTGTGGTAGAGGGTGATGTTGATTTTGTTGCTGTGGTAGGGAGTGATGTTGATTTTGTTGCTGTGGTAGGGGGTGATGTTGATTTTGTTGCTGTGGTAGTGGGTGATGTTGATTTTGTTGCTGTGTTAGTGCTTGCATTGTTTCTGGTCTTTATGTGGCAGTAACTGATATAAAAATAGATCTGGTGGCATCAAGAGTGATCCCACCTGCAGTGGTAAACATAGATCCACCACCCACTTTCTGGAACTTACAATAAAATAAATCAGTCGATGATTCTATACGTCACGAATACTAAAACACGAATACTAAACACGATTACTATACTAAAACAATGTAGGAAGACTACCTTACTCTGAAAAAAAAGTGAAGCCGAAGAAAACGAGAATATACAAATTGGAGGGAGTGGGGAGTGGGGAGTGGGGAGTGGGGGTGGAGTTGGGGAGAAAGAATGAAGAAAAAGAACAGAAATAAACAACGCGAACGACATAAAGGAAAGAAAAAAAATATAGAAGAAGACCTCACACTACAACCTTTCAAAGGTCACGGGCTAGATTAATAGGAGCTAAAAATAGAATTCAGGTGAGAGGTGTGGGAACGAGGGAGGCTATGAGTAAGAATTCTCGACTCTCGCACACCTTGACTTCAAAGCAAACAAGGGGACAAAAATAGGGCCGTAGTTTGACTGGCAGAGCCGTAGTGAGCCTTTAGTTTTTCATTCTTTGCTAAGAAGAACAAAACAAAAAAAAAATCAGTAACTCTTTCTTTGCTCTGATTGGTTAGTACACAATGTTGTTACTAAATATAATTTACATTTACTCTAAGTCAGACCACCTTAATATGTTGTAGTTTAGACAAGGCCTTGTAATATTATCGGAAACAACAGCAGAAATCAGTGAACAGTGTTGCCTGTATTTAAGAAAGCAAAAGACCTGTGTCTCCACTCAGTGAACAATACATTGTCCTGGCCTCAAAGCATCGTTAGCTCCTCGTATTAAAACAATTCCTCTACATTTATCTGCTGAGACCCTGGAAGCCGCAAAAGATGGGGAAAAAAGACAAAGTCTTCAGAAAGAATGAACGGTACATTGTAGATTTAAAATACAGGGCTGTAGGCTGGAATTTTCTGCAACTACCTGTTCCTGCTTGAACATTTCTCCCGCTTGAATTCACACCTGCCTTCTTGTACTGTAGAGACAGATGGAAACTGTAGATGGGAGAAACTTCTGAGAATGATATGAGCGTCACATGGTATTATGCTCTTCCTACACTAATGAAACCTGAACGTTAATTGCACGTTTTCTGAAAACAAGAGACATTCATAAACCAGATATCGCTTTAGTGGAACAAGAGACATTCATAAACCAGATATCGCTTTAGTGGAAGAAGAGACATTCATAAACCAAATATCGCTTTAGTGGAACCCTGTTAATACAACCATGGCTTTAGGCATTTTCCTTCATACAAAGGCACTAACTGTATTTTGTGTTACACAGGACACTTTGGATAACACAACCTTCTGATAAGACGTTCCTAAAAGCTCAACCTAATGAGTGACCATATTATCCGAGTATGTTGTAGTGTGTATTGATTGGACAATGGTCAGGCGTTGTCAGGACAGAGGAAGCGGTCTCTGTCTTCTCACTCAATGTTCATCTTTCAAGCTGTGACTGGTCGTAGATGGCAAAACTGCAGGGGCAGAATATTTTGTACTTTGAAAAGATTGTCAATAATGGGTCGTGTTTACATCAGTGAGCACTAGTCCAACAATTTAGCCATCTTTCACTTGCCACACTAGTTTCGACAATCACTTTTAAGGTGTGTTGGTGTGTTCTATGCCATGGTTGGTATGTTCTATGCCATGGTTGGTTGCATGTGTACATGTGATGATGGTGGTCTGCCGACATCTCCGTCTTTAAATGCAGCTTTTACCGGTGCCATTTCAGGGAAGACTAGAAGAACATTTCAATCTCATAAGGGAAGGGCAGACGATGCCACACCGTGTTTCGCTCCCTCAGTAAGAAGCCATTTGGCAAGCGAGAAAACAGTTTGTAAATCTACAAAGGTGAAGATACCTTTCTACATAGAGATTGTTTGACAAGCACCGAAACACTGGCAACAGAAATGTGTCAGTGGTGTCTGCAAACACTGGAATGAACGTTTTAGGAATGACTCACAATATTTCTGACAACAACTGAGCTCAGCTGTACGGAAGGAAATGGAGGGTGAGAGAGAATCAGAGCAGTATCTCAATAATAAGACCACGCCCTATCATCAAACAAGACGTTGGTACCTTGATACAGGCGGTCTCAGGGTTTCTACACTACACGGTGGTGGCCATTCTACATGATGGCCCTGTAATCTCCAGTCTGTACTGGTCATATTATGGCTGATGTCAAGGAATCAGTGGTTTGAAGCACAGAATAATAATTGTTTCTATGAAGGACCAGTGCCGGCTTAGTACTCTATGAAAGGAATCCACTATATAACACCGTAACTTGAGAACGGCGCGTTCAAAGCACAGAGAAACTGGCCGAGAATGTCAGACATCCTGGATACAATAAACAAAACATTTCTAGAACATTTCCGACACAACCAAGGGCGGTAACTAGCAACCCCCCCCCCCCCCCCCNCCAAAAAAAAAACAAAACCCGCAATATTGATCAGAAGCCACTGGAAAAACGAAAACGGGGCATCTTTCTATATGCCAAAATGTGGAGAATGCGCTAAAGAATCTCAATGTACAGCAAGTTAATGAAGTTGTAAATGCTAATGTAGGAAACAGTGAAAAAAAACAAACCACCAGTTATATCCTCATGTAATAAGTGAACGAAGTAAGCTGCAACACCAAGGACCATAATCCCATGTCACTGGACTGGAAAAGACAGAAAACTTTTCACGTGGCCATTCAATGTTCCCCCACTTCCAGTCCCTACCCTCTAACTCCTTGGTACCCCCCCCNNTCACGCCCCCCCACCCCGCGACAGAAATTCAGATCTCGATCATAGCTTTTCCTGTGTCTAATCGTGTCTTCTGCAGATCTGTAATACTCACCACAGCAAATTACGGCAAAATAAAATTTTCAAACGGACAGCCTTTCATCGTGTGGAACATGTTAGATATAGACTAGAGTTCATGGGGTGATCTCATTCACCGTCTCTTCCTTCTGTGTTATGAAATCATCGCCCGTGTACACGCAAGTCATTGGTATCGTTTTTATCACATATCAGTTTTAATCACCAGAAAATAAAAAAAAGAAGGCGGCCCAGTACTATCAGCTTACCAGCCATGGACACAGAATATCATCTACTATTATAATAAAATCTGTTATACTCGTGTCATCCATATTTTATAGCAGCTGTGTAGTAAATGACATCATCAATTCCTACCCACATTACAACTGTGTCTTCCGCATTCGCACACGCCACAGCTACTTTTTTTTTCTCTCCCTCTTAATATGGAGTTCAAAGTAATGTAGTCACGTGATGTCGCATGATGTAACAATGACACCTGATGACAACGGATGGCCTTTGTCTTCTCGTCTTCTCTCAGACATTGAGACATATCAACAAAGATCTTAACAAGTCGGTAAGTGTGAACAAAGATTTAAACAAGTCGGTAAGTATCAACAAAGATCTTAACAAGTCGGTAAGTATCAACAAAGATCTTAACAAGTCGGTAAGTATGAACAAAGGTCTAAAAAAGTGGATAAGTATTTTGTGAGACCAAGTTAGTAATATGACTATGGGTATATAACTGATAAGAAAACATTATTATTGTAAATAT
The DNA here is from genome assembly GCA_033807755.1 of Ellobium chinense. Lineage (NCBI taxonomy): Eukaryota > Metazoa > Mollusca > Gastropoda > Ellobiida > Ellobiidae > Ellobium > Ellobium chinense. The sequence continues at coordinate 187,071 of JAWQUT010000521.1, read as the reverse complement.
TTTGTATGTTTGGTTGAGGAAAGGACTTTTAATTACTATCCCGCCATTTCCACGTATATGCTGGAGGGGCAGGGGAAAACCGAGGGTCGAGCGAGAGAGCAGGTCGGAGTGAGGGAGGGAGGGAGGGTCGTCTTTAGGAATTCATTATTGTAGAAGTGAAAGTGAGGAGAGTTCTTTGGTCAATTTATTCAGGGACAAGATGAGAGGTTTGTCTAAACATTTTGCAGTTACCGTCCTTTGACGCATTGTCACTGGCATGGACTAATACCGGTATCTGAATATGGCGGTTGTTAACCTTTTGTCCTGATGCGTCACATCTCTGTTTGTTATCCTGTCTTTGCCCCCCACTCTCCCTAACACCCCCCCCTCGCTCCCTCACACATATACAAACACAATCCCCCACTCCTTTATATCGGTACAATTCTTCCACGATACATTTACTCGAATATGGAAGGAGAGAATGAAATCATCATGACTGTGTAAAATATTTCAACAGCGATTTTTGCCAATCCATTGTCGGTAAACTTGTGCAGTAATCTTGCAATATTTTCCAAAGATAAATTTAGTTTCGTTCATGTGCAGTAAACTAAACTTTCTGCCTCCTGTACTGTCCGCATTTCCTTGATGGATAACTCAAATCTCTTTGACATATCAACAAACATCGTGTTCACAACAAAACAGATGTGTATGGTTTATTTACAGTTTTTTTTCTTTTTATAGATTGCAAACAATTAAATATAAAGGGTGAATCCGGCATTTCCAACACTGCGACTGTGATCAATTCCACTCTGCTTAAAGACCTGACAGATAGTGTATGCTAGAAAAGGAAAACGTGGAATAAAGACCAGACCTGGACCAAGAAAAATCAAAAGCGCACTGTCTACTGGCTGATCACATGGCTCTATATTATAGCTGATCACATGGCTCTATATTATAGCGGCTTCACAGGAAGAATTATATACAAATGCTCATGATTACTAGTCAGTTTGCTGCAATAAAATGGACTGTAGTTAGTGTAGTACTCTATTTAATGCAGATAAATCGAAAGGAATGACTTTGACCAACGAATTGATAAGTAAAAAGATGAAAACTGGATGACCTTTCAGTGCAGACTTTTTATATAAAGAATATTAGCTTAAGAAACATGTATTCCCGGAATTTATAAAGATGTCCAGTTTTTGTAGAGAGCGTTATATATTGACTAGACTGTAATCCTGTCAACCCCTCCAAGACAATTAATATAAAAGTTCCTGTAATCATTCTATAACTTAAAATTTCCTAACCGACATGTGCATGTTGTGTAACCTTTTAAAAGTGTATGTTTAAATAGTCTGAGGTCTGATTCATACTTTCCCAAGGATATCAACTGTGGGAGGAAGTCAGCAGGACAAAGTCTTGGACCCAGGCTGGTTCTACTACACTAGTTCCAACCAGGTCCAGTATGGATAACAAAATCTTCTCTAATGATCTGATAGATTTCCTACTTAATCTGATCTCCCTGTCAGTGAACATGGAATCAAAGAGAGACTGGAGGATGGTACTGCTTAGCTCTGGATCGTTCACGCCACTCAAACATTTGAATACTACTAATAACAGCATAACAGCAAAGAGACCGAAACTTTATGGTGAGTCAGATCAGTATTCTATATTATCAGGGATCAATGTCGTCTGGCCAAGGCCAGAAGTTGGAAGTCGTATGTAACAGGTCAAACAATCTCTGATCACTTTTTGTCCGTCAGACTTCCAGTCACTCAACTGAACTGAACTGATCTGAACTCAGCTGAACTCAACTGAACTCAGCTGAACTCAACTCGGCTCGGCCCGGCTCAGCCCAACTCATCTCAATTGAACTCAGTGTTATTTACAGGCTATCCTGGACGATTCCAAACCCAGTATAGACTTGATACTAACACTTTATAGTACTACTGAAGTGGTATAGTCTGCGGTCTGACGTGGCTAGGAAAGATTTCTTATAATGATGGCCAGTCCTAATCCAGAGCTTTGAAACATGCTATCATTGGCTTCTCTCTGTCTGACAAAACCACACTCTGTCATTCTTACAACTGCAAGAACCAATGACTGATTCCCCCCCCCCCCCCCCCCCCCCCCCNCCTCCCCCCCCATCCCCGGAGGTACAATCTCCACTTAGACTATGCAACTGAGCATCATTATAAGTCAAAGATAATAAATGGTGAGTGTGAGGATGAGGGCACATTATCACCGACATTGCCACATGGTCTCTCTATATCGCAGGCATACTACAAACATTTCCTCTTTCTCGCTCACCGAATTTTTTAATGTTGTTCCCCAGAATAATCTCTCTCCTCTTGCAAGTTGTCAAAGCTCCTAAGAATTTGTATCTTGGAGAAAAAGGGTGAGAGGGAGGGCAGGCGATACCCCGTTCAGCTACAGCACCAATTCTCTGGCCGGCCAAGTCATGTTTCTAAACTTGCAAAGAGACACTATAGAGTCCTGTGGCTAATATGATTACACTGCCTAGGTCTAGACTACATTTACGTCATTTATGTTCATTCTAAATTGACATCGTGTCTTGCACGAACTACAACTCGCATTCCACCGGAACAAAGTTGCACCAGAATGATCAAACTACTGACTTAAGGACAGAGTGAGAGAACCACTGAATGACAGCAAATACACACAACCTGTGCCAGACACTGCCGCCCAATATATTTTCAACAACTCCTGGGCTAAAACCTGCACTGCAACGAAAATTCCCAGCCATTATATAAAGATGAAACTGACTTGACTGTTGACTTGAAGGATGGCCACAGGCCCAGTCCAAGTTTTGTGTGTCACCTACACACTACCGCTATTTTCACACACATGGATCACTGCTCCACAAAAATATAATTATGCATGTTGGAAATTCAGTAACATGTGAAATATAAATAGTTGAAACATCAGATTTACAAAAACCACCACCACAATTAATACAATTTTCTTGGACAAACTTCAGTTGTCTTATTTTAAATTTTCCTTGTTGTTACGTGTGTCACATGGCCACGATCAGAGAAGATGACTTATGGGTTTGGGACGCCATTTCCTGCTTTGTTTATGACCTCATCAGCGATGCTTTAACGTAAGGGGAGTGAATATGTAAAGATGAACAACATAATTATTGTCAAGTCATTTGCCGTTTCTTTCTTTTTTGTGTGTGCAGTAGACTAAGATGTAGATGTAGTACTGTATGTGTAATTTTTTTTTTTATTTACGTTTGTCACAGCCAGTTTCTACTAGATGTAACTACTACTATGTAGAAAACTGCAAGCTCTTTTTCAAGATGAAATAAAGAATCAGTTCTGGATTTCTGATAACCGAGAGTCACATCCACTGATTTAAAGAGTTCTCTTGCGTGAGTACTCCAACATGGCTGCCCAAAACAGCACGGCTTCTAAGCCCCTACAAATGATGAAAGGTCAGAAATGGTTTGAAAGTGTAGAGAATCTAAATCTAGAAATCTAAAGGCTTCTTGTTTGGAAATGACATAAGACTACAATTTGATTTGCTCTTTCAATGTTTCAATCATAGCATTTCACTGAACTATTTAGGATATCATCATCCCTTGCGGTTTCTTTGAGGCCCCCCTCTCACAATAATGTTTTACGTTGTGAATGAGCAGCACTGTAGATTGAGTTGTATTTTCCTTTCCAAGTATCTTCTTCATAATATCATAGACTATGGAGCCTCTATATGTAATAACATTTTTCCACTGCAAATTTACCACTCTTCTTCATTGACTTTGCAGATATATCTAGAGGGAAAGAAAGTGGGTATTGGATATATCAAGCTATGAGTGAGCTAGAAGATCTCAGCTTCACTTGCCAAGAAAATACAAGTACAGAGAATTACAGGAAGAAATGTATCGAGCAGAATCCTAAAAGGCTGAAAAAGCACATGGAGTCTTTTTGCTGTTTGTTCTTCATAAAGAAAGCCTTATCTTCTCAATCTAAACCGGATGCACTTTTTTTGTCTTTGAATTGGAGAAGATGTTTATTTCCCCACCAGACTCATGCAGAATACAAATCATGTCCAAAGTACTCAGACCTCAGGCTCAGACTCATATTCATGGAGTGACTTTGTGGGCAAAAGGGAGAGGATAAATCATAGTATGAATATGTGGTGTCTCGTCGTTTAAAACCATTACACTTGTCTTGTTCAGGACTTCTAGCTGAGATCATATCAGCTTGTACTCACCACATCAGGCATGAATGAAGAAGTGATTGCTTGGAAGGAAGGACGGACAACAAGTGAAAACTCAGAAAGTAAAAGCTGTTAACTGTTGTGGAAACAAATTGTTTCAAATGTTCACATGTCAAATGCGTTGTCCAAGACAGAGAAAACTATGGCATAAAGAAAGTATTATTAGAAAACAATCCTCTCTAGTCCTCTAGGGGCTCGTGGGGCCAAATCAAATGTAATAATGTAGTCTGAGTTTGACGCTGAGTCGCATTAAATATCTGTGCAGACTGTAAATAATCTGTGTTGACATATCTACTGAATTTGGATGTCATTAACGTTTGCCTCTGTTAGTAGTTGGCAATGAATTTCAATAACTGTTTTTTTTTTCTTTTTGATTAATATAATGCTATTAAGTGTGTCACTCAAAATGTTACGTGTTCCATTTGAGCCAATGTTAAATATTTCACAAATACTCTATCTCAACATGTACTGGCTTTGATCATTGAAATCTTGCATCCTTGAAACACCGGTCAAACTTGTTGCCTTTAACTCAGCCAGATGCAAAAATGCCAGAGTGAGATGAATTTTCTCACTTTTAAGTTATATGTGTCACATGTCTGAGACGGTTCAAGAGAAATGTTATTCTCCTTTAAAAAAAAAAATGTTCAGTCTCACAGCTAACTGTTCTTTGTTGTTGTGATCTAAAATTTTAATTACTTTACAGTAATTTTGTACCTGGAGACACTGCAGGAATTCTGTCATAATCAAAATGTGGCCGTCTAATAAAATATTTTGTGCCTGCGCTTTATGAATCAAATCAAAATGATAGAAAACATGAACATTTTCGTAAAGCAAACACAGATGGCCTCAGTAGAGATGTTAAATGTTCATCATCAACAAACATTTAATCATTGTCAGAAAGTGAAGAATTTCCATCTCAGTTTCGTTTTACACGGGGTGGGCCTCGTACAATTCCGGCCTGATAAGAAATGTATTGAGTCGTCAGCAAGTTAGTAAAGTCCCTCTCCCTCATTTCGTTAACGTCATGTAAAGTCCCTCTCCCTCATTTCCTTAACGTCATATATGATCCGTGGTGTATAACTAACTTTACTGTGCTGTGGAGCCCGCCGGAAGTAAGTTCCCGAACATTAAAGTGGTAAATGATTGGACAATCAGTGGTGGAAAGGTACAGGATGAAATAAGAGCGGTTGTACGGTAGTGAAAGCTACATTCCGCTGAGGTCAACGGTGAGCAATTTGACCTAAATGTCATTGCCTGTGCGGGGGAAAAGATGGCGGTTGAGAGCCGAGAGCTGCAGAACAATTGAGTCGGTGAAATTGGAAACTGCCGTGGGCCTGAGTAGAGCAGGAAAACAAGAATAATATGAATGTCAGTTGTCTGCCCGTGTTGTGCACACTGTGTAATGAGGAACTGACTGGTGTGTTGTCATTTGAGCAGCAAAACGAAGATCTTGTGAAACCTGGATACACTCAAGAAATACTCATCTGTATTTATTGTTCATGAACTGAGATTCTATGGTCATGTCAGGCAATAAATATAGTCATCTAGACCAGAGCAAAAACCAGAATGATATGAACTTCATATCTCATTTAAATGATCTGTAGTCTAGTACTGTAAACATGCTCTTGTCTAGATACATGCCTTTAATGAATAACACAGAATCATCATTTCCCAATAGTAAAAGCACCATTACTTACAGCTACAATTAGAAGGAGATAAACAGTTGTATGTCTTCAGCTCTCCAAACTCTGGTCAGTAATGTCCAGTTTCTAGGTTTTCATGTCCCTGAGTCAAGTCCAGTACATGGTAGATACCATCACAGGACTCCAGGTCACAGGGAGATAGGCCATTATTTCACAACATATTACAGCCTGACAGACTCACTAGTCTAATCATAATCACAATAGTAATATTCCGGCCTAGATCACTTCTCGTTTCAAGTCGAGGTCAGTCTTAACACGAACTTACATCGATCCCATAACTAAAATTAGCAATGGTGGGNGGGTGGGTGGGTGGGTGGAGTGCAGTTGCGGTAGCGAGAGGGGAATGGAAGGGGTGAGGGCGGGAAGAAGGAGAGTAATTCATTTGTCCTGTCCTGGCACTGTGTTGAACCATCACGGAAGAAATAGCAGAAAACATATCTGTTCTTGAAACTTTCGTCTTCAAGAGCTGAGAGCTATTACAAGAAACAGACATTCAACTGTAAACGTGTATAGAAAGCTATTGCTGTTCAGCGCATAAATGACTAGAGCGGCACGGGAATCTGATGTTTTTCAATGAGCATTTTCGACTTTCAGGTTCCAGTCAATGACTGGGCTGACCTGGGCTGACCTGTGAACTCTGTTGTGCTCGTCATCTGAATAGCACATGCCCTCATCTAATGCCAAGATGTGGAGACATTGAAGCTAATGACAAACTTCCACCATTTCATTTTCTCCACGATAGAACAGACTGATGATGATCTGAGTAAAACTTACTAAAAATATTCTACATGGAGTACCAGTGTACCATTGTATCATATACACGAGATCGAGAGCAAAGCAGAGCAGTAGGTGCCATATCCACACTACACATGGCTATACATAATACCAATAATACCAATAATAATACCAATATTACCAATAATACCCATACTCCAGTTCTTGACAGTTAGTCCTAAAGCTCAGTGTATAGACAGAACTCTCATTAACACAACAACAGACTTAACAACAACAATGATACAAACAATACGACAAACGACAACAGCAAACAGCAGCGTTACCAACAAAATCAACAACAACAACAACAACAACAACAACAACAACAACAACAACAACAACAACTAACAACAACAACAAATAACAACAACAATAAGAAAAGCTGCACCAAGGAACAACGACAAACTCATATAAAATTTTGTTCTCTAAGCAAGAAGCCTGTGTGTGGTAAGGGTCAGGTCTAGAGATGACAACTGAAATTGCGCAATGCCAGAAAGGAAAAGAGTTAAGAAAAGAGAAAAGAAAAATCTCACTAGTCACATGCAATTTAGGTCTAGTCCACTTACCTCGACTTGCCTTCTGTGTGTACGGACTGAAAAACAAGCTAAAAACTGGAGTTTTATGTGTTTTTTTCCCTTTCGTTTCGCGAGCTGGTGTTCCTCCAAATGGCGGACCTGTTTTTCTTTTCTGTTTCTTTTCTCTTTACTTACTACGATCTTCAACACTTGTTTGTTTGCTGACCTGTCCGCCTGTCTGACGATGCCTAAAAGTTGTGGGTTGTTGAATGTTCTCTCTGAATAAAAGCTCTGAGCCAAATAGAATGAGAAAAGTTCCCCAGTAATGAAAGCTGTTGTTAGATTCGAAAGAATTGTGGGTTGGAAGCTCCTACTAGAAAAACCAGAATCAACTATAATGGTCCAAGTGAGACCTGATGGTGGAAAGCCAGCACCAGCCTGCAAGGGATGTAACCCGAATCAGACTCCACGGGAGGGGGGATGGGGGCAAGGCCTAGAGGGCGGGTGGTTAACAGAGATGGAATCTAGGCTGCTGCTGCTTCTGCTCGCCTCTGATTGGCTGATTCCCGCAGGCTGGGCGGTGCCTCTCGTGCCTGGCAACATTCCTGGTCTATCACTTCCCTTCACCGCTTACCTCCCCCTCTCTTCCCCTACCCCCATCCCATCCCCTCCAGACTTAGGTGATAGACAAGTGTAAACGCTGAAATACTTCCCTCGCTCCTTCCCTCTCTCCCTCCCTCCCTCCCTTCAAATCTCAAAATGTATCAGTCCATCCAGGAAACAAGGTATATGCGAGGAGAAGTGTTTATGCAGTTGCCTTCATGACGTAAACCGTTCAACATCGTGCGACGAGATGTGAGACTTTGCAACATGGTCTTCATAACAACACATAATATCATGTAATGACCCAGGCAAATCGTTTCCATAGAGCCAACGTGTCATTTGTTGAAATGACTACACGAGGGATATAATTACCACCAATTCTGAGTCGTTTCCTATAGAATTCTGGGTAAGACCAGGTCTGTATTATCATTTGATTAAGATTATATTAATATCTCTCGCTCTGCCATAAAGTTGGAAAACTTCCGAACTGAGAAGTCTGTGAGTGAAATCCTGACTGCCAGGGATGGCCTTTTACTACACTACATACACGTCAAGGCATTCAATGGCTCAAATTAGAACTAATCTATCTATTGAACAAACACAGTGAAATCTAAACGTCCGCAGAAAGCGTAAGTATCATAAAAATAAAATAAAAATATTTGCTGCTTTTTATGAATTATAGGAAAAAATAAAAATATGAGGAGGAGAAAATAAAAATATGAGGAGGAGAAAATAAAAATATGAGGAGGAGAAAATAAAAATATGAGGAGGAGAATCATGATAAGAGCAAAGCCAAAAATGGCGGTTTGGTTGGAAACCACATGGGAAAAAAAAGGTTGAAAGAGCAGGACAAACATAGACTAAAACAGTTATTAATGAACTTAAACATAGACTAAAACAGTTACTAATGAACTCAAACAGAGACTAAAACAGTTATTAATGAACTCAAACAGAGACTAAAACAGTTATTAATGAACTCAAGCAGAGACTAATACAGTTATTAATGAACTCAAACAGAGACTAAAACAGTTATTAATGAACTCAAACCGAGACTAAAACAGTTATTAATGAACTCAAACAGAGACTTAAACGTTATTAATGAACTCAAACAGAGAGGTGAAATTATATGGAATTCAGCAAAGTGGGAGGCATCTCTGAGAGTCTACTGGAGAGACATGGTTTTGATTCTACACTCTCTCTCTCTCTCCTGCGACAAAGGGTAGGGTTTTGTTGTTGTTGTTGTTATTGCTTTTAACAGTAGAAGTAATAAAAATAATGAAACTGTTAATACATATCATTTATTCCTTCCGGCCGGAAAGAGTGCAGTACTAATCTGTATACATAGAATAGCTCAGTTTAACACTACAGAATATTTTGAGACCATAGATTATCTACAGCTCAGGCAAGGTAACACTTACTGAGCAATAAAATATGAATAGTATAAAAAGACTAAATAAGAATACACATATCTGGCAAGTAGAAAGGGATAATAACTGAATACCACACCTCATAACAGCACATTAACACAGCCTATTATGACAAATGAAAGACAGTTATAACAACTATACTATAAATATAACTTGGTGTTTTCAAGATAATTCACACTGGAAACACCGACTCCCGATTAATGCCAGGTTAGAGATAGTCTGTTTATAAACAGGTCAACTTGATCAATTAATAGAAACACGCGAGTAACAGGACGAGTCAGTTAAGCGAGATAAATACTTGAATCACGATATGATTAGACCTGGCTACCTTTTATCTCTTCCATTAGTTCAAGAATTACCGAACTCCAAACAGTTTTGTGAAAAAACGTTTTTTGTGTTTCAGGAAAAAAACTCCTGATAATGAGATCACATCAATTTTATTTCATTTCACATGATAGTCATCATCAACTGAATCCTAGAAAATACTCGGCAAAAGAACAGAGAGAATATTTAGCCTAACTGACACTATCAATAGGAAATTAGGAAAGTTCAAGGTTCGCCCGGGCTGTTCAAGAGACCCATGGTAGGATCATTTATTCATTAGAATCCAGTGAGAAGATTTACACTGGAGTGCTGTGTTTCTTCATTTCACGAGTAAAGCATTTCTTACTCCATGAAAACTTCCCAGATCGCAAGTTTACTATCCATGAGAACATTACAGAAAATGAAACGATGTAATGTAAAAGGAGAGCCATCAGAACAGAGACAGTCTTTTGAATTCACCCAGTGGTTTGTAGGCGAGGCTTAAAAGTTGAAGGTTATATTTCACTATAGGAAAGAGAACATCAAATAACACTGCCTCCAACCCGGTGATGAGCAGGCCCGCACCATGAACAAAAACATAATAATACAGCAGATCAGTCTAACCAGCCAAGAACACATACTCTGATGGCTTGCACCACGAACAAGAACATAATAGATATATCAATCTAACCAGCCAAGAACACATACTCTGATGGCTTGCACCACGAACAAGAACATAATATAGATGAAAAAGAACATAACAGAGATAATTATCAACTTAACCAGCCAAGAACACATACTCTAGGCATCCATCCTTCAAAATAAAATACTTTTAAGTCACAAAAAAGATGCATAAACGGCTTGTTTGGTTATAGCATAAAGAGCTTGTTCAGTTACAAGATTCAAGATTGTTTATTTAGGCAAAAGCCAACCACATAACAATAAATTCAACAGTTCAAAATGAATAAAAAAAAAAGGAAGAAGGAGAAAAAAAAAA